>JARVGW010000336.1:543032-555933 GCA_031762495.1 Anablepsoides rubrolineatus
ATCCATCCATCCATCCATCCATCCATCCATCCATCCATCCATCCATCCATCCATCCATCCATCCATCCATCATCTTGCACTTTATCTGAAGCCAGGTCTTGGGGGCAGCAGCTTGAGCAGGGAAGTCCAGACCTCTCTTTCTCCAGCCACCACTTTATTCCAGTGCTTCCTAGTCTCCTAAACTTGATTATTAATCAAAGTGGTTGGACAACAAAACAACAACAAACCCCTCCCCGCCTTCTGAATGTAGTAAAACCAAAAGGAGCAAGCAAATTGTTTGTCGATGCATATGGATGATGTTGTTTTCTGTCTCTGTATTTTCCCAGATAGGGCAGTTCAGTCAAGTTCTCCATGAATGTACGTCACAATGATGATGACAGACCAGATTCCACTGGACTTGGCTCCGCCTCCCATCCTGAACGGGGAGGTCCCTCTCCTGCCTCACATGGTTAACGGTGACGGAGCACAGCAGGTAAGACTTCTGTACACGCAGCCACCTTTTCCTTCAACACCCCTGTTGTGCATTCTGATTAACACTTGGTACACATCAAACCGCCCAACAGGCTCTCCTTTTTGTTGTCATGTCATCACAAAGGTCATGGGTTGTTGCTGCAGGTAATGAGAATGCTGTCAGTTCTTACTGCAGAAAAACAGTCATTAGCAGGAACAAGAGTGAGAATCTGTAAAAACATAAAGACCAAGAAAGATCCAACATTTAGAGACTGTTTAGATTTGTTGTTTGTAATCAGTCACAGGTGATTTAACAGCGACTAAAAGTGTTCACACCTGGAAGTGAATATTGCCATAAAGATTTAATTTTGGGAAAATCTGAATATTTTTACCCACCAGTTCACTCTTTGGGGCTTCTGTAGTTCAGAGGTCACCCCACCTGTCCCTTAAGATGCTTGGTACATGACATGACAATATGGCTTCTAGCAAAGAGGATCTTCAAAAAAGGCTCTGTTTCTTCAGTTTTCTGGAACTGGTTAGGTTTTGCAACCTCGGACTTGGAGCAACGAACACCTCACTGCAAAATCTGTTTGAGGCTCTTGTTACAAAAAGCAGGAGTACAACAAATTTGTTTCAACACCCGAAACAAAGACACTCCGTTAGGTGGGAAACAAAATCGATTAACATCGTAAATCGAATTTGGGATGAAAAAATTCAGAGATTTTTTTGGGCCATATTGCCCAGCCCTACCAGAGGTACTCACTAATGGCCTTTTTACACTACAAGGCCCGGTCTGGGTTTAAACCCAGGTTCAGCAGGTTTGCATTAGCCCTCATGGCCTAGTTCCACATTTCTGGAACCCCGAGAGCTGTGGTTCTGTTTGGGCTGGACAGACCAGCTTGATTTGATGTCAGCTACTGCTGCTTATTTGATTGGTTCACTGACCAGAGAGGCAATACACAGATGAGAGTAACCTTGCATGAATGGCATTTTTTCCACACCAGTTTAACTAAGCAACAACTGTAGCAAGCTACCTAGCAACAGCAAGCTAACATTAGCGTAACATCTGTCGTCCTACCCTCTAGTCTAAGCGTCATAACGCTGGATAGTCCGGTTCAGTTTTTGGTACTTTTCCCTTGAATTTGATGTTATTTGTTTTTGTGTCGCAAATAAAATGAACTATTTGTATGTTTTCAACATAATGAGGCAGCACTCTGCTCAAAACAAACACAACCAGGGCCTCAGTAAAGTAAAGACCAGGCCGGGCCAGGCCTTACAATGCAAAAAGGCCATAACACAAATACAGTGATACCGATGTAAGTGTTAAAATATTGTGATAGAAGATTTTGGTTATACCACCCAGCCATTAATAGCATGCACACTTAGGTTAAACACTGCACATTTACACATCTTCTCACTCGTTGGTCTTCTGGACACTTTATTAGCGGGACTATTCTTAACTCTGCAGCACTGCATTTGTTCAACATGTTTCAAGAAGTCGACCCAGCTGACATTCTCTGGTGGTCACCTGGGCTTTGCTTGAAAGATGAAGGAAAAACAGTTAGATGCACTCTGGTGGTTTTTTATTAAAATGTAGGGAAACCAGCTGGATCCCTTCTGAAGCACAAAAACCTCATCTGGGGTCTCTGCACAGGAAGAGATCACCCTTATTGAAATGGTGGCTGTCACTTGAGTTGAGCTGGATTATTTTGTCACAGATAGGTTTGTACACCATGTGCTTGGGGTGGTGGATGGTTGGGGCTGTTTCTACATGTCGGGGGTGTTCTGGCTGCAGTTATGGGAGGTTTTTTAGCTGGAGCTCACAACAGCTAAAGAGCTCTTTTTATTGTAACACCCTGCAGTTTAAACTTGCTTCCAGAGTGGATTCAGAAAACAAGACGGATAATTAAACAAATTCGACTCAGCATTTGTGTGTCTTCCCCCCCTCTCGGTCAGCCCTACTCCGTGTGTGTTTGTGCGTGATTGTGTCGATTGCGTCTGTGTGGGCATACCAGTGTCTGTGTTGAGTCTGAGAACATACCTAAGTGTTTGTCTGCTTGCTTGTCTATCAGCTCTGCTCTCCAGCTGTATTTACCTGCCCACACCTTCTTTAACTCAGGTTCTAGCTGCGGTGAACTAAAGCAAAGAGAGCAAAGGTTCATATCAAAGATCTTGCACGTGTAGCACTCAGAGTGTGTGTTACACCTGACTCTCAGCTACCACCACACCAAATTGCAGCTCTGTTGGAATTACGTTAGCGCTCAAAGTAAGTGAACACAGCTAAAAGTTATCGTGCATGCGGCTGAATCCATCCATATGGTCGCATATTGGGGGGTTTCTCAGTCCTTGGGTCGCCCTGTACTATGCTGGGGTTCCCATAGCAACAGCAGCCGCTGCAGCAGACAGAGCAGGAAGTGTGTGTGTGTGTGTGTGTCTGAGGTAGAGGAGCATGTTAGCACTGAGATGGGAGAAGATGCAGAGACGACAGGAGGAACAGGAGCTATGAGGCTTTTACAGCAGTGCACCTGTGGAGCGTAGAGAGCCGTGCTGCTGCGTGCATGCATGCGTGTCCCCGCGTGTGTGTGCAATGGAGGGTCACCTGTTCCATGTCTACAGCCACGTGTACACGCTCAACAATTTGTACACGGAGAATATGACGGTAAGGTGCATGCACGCTCACTTCAGGCTCAGTCAGAAAGAAAGACGCTGAAAGCTTAATTAGGTGTTTTTTCGGTGTGTGCTCACCTGTGTGTGTGTGTGTGTGTGTGTGTGAGTGATACAGAGAGAGAGCTTGTTTTCTTTTTCCCAGTTCAGTTTAAAGATTAAAGCTGTTCTCAAATCAGGATGTGTGTCTCACCGTGAACGCCCTGCTCTCATCTAATGGTCACTGTGTCACAGCTGGAAAAGAATTTCTCTCCTGTTTTGTGATGTTAAAGATGGATCAATATATAGGTGTGTTTTTTTTTCTCCCTAATGCCAATAATCTGTGTGTGTTGTGTGTGTTTACACAGGTGATCCTGGTGCAGGTGAACCCAGGGGAGACGTTTACCATCCGGGCGGAGGATGGCTCTCTGCAGTGCATCCAGGGTCAGTTCTCCGTCTCTTTCAGCATCAAGTTCTAACATTAACATGCAGCTCTGTGTGTTACTGTGACACTGAATGCTTCCCATCTTTTTACCGGTGTGCTGACTACACATGATTAGATGGGATTTCTGGGCAGAAGTTGAATTAAAGTCTACTGTACAAAGAAAATGTATCTTTAGCTTCATTAAAACTAGCATAAACTAACAAAAACTGTTGTCTAAACTAGAAAACTTATATTTCCTGTGTAAATCCAGTGAATGTTTGCTGGAATTTGATGAAGAAACTGAAGCTGAATTACTAAAGTTAAACAAGCAGAATAGAACTATAATCAACTAAACTAGAGCTAAAAAATAAAATGCACACAAAACATGTTGAAAGCTAAAAGGAACAAACCAGAATTTAAAACTAAAATTTACAAAACTGTGCCTAAAAACTAAGAAGATCAAAATGGTAACTAAAAGCTAAAAACAATGAAATTGTGTCTAAACAGTAAATAAAAGCCTACAGTTGCAAAACTGTAGTCAGAAACTAAAATTAGTGAAGCCAAAGGTAACAGTGGTAGAATAGCTAAAAGTAGCAACACTGTAACTAAAGGCTAAAAGTATTAAATATGTAGCTCAAAGCTAAAGTTTGACAAAATACTTTTTCAAGGTTAAAAGTACCAAATTGAAGTAGCATTAGAACAGCTAAATGTTAAAAACTAGCCAATTATTTAATGTTGCAAAACCACTGCGTAAAGCTAAACGTAGAAATTCTGTAGCTAAAATGATCAGAACTGTACTTAAATCCTAAAATTAGCAAAAGCTAAAAGGAGCAAAACTGTAGCTAAAAGTTGCTAAAGATTAGCTAAGTGTTTACAAGTCCAAAACGTAACCAAAGACCTAAAGTAGAAAATATGCAGCTAAAAGCTAAAATTAGAAGAGCAGTATTTAAATTAGTATTTAAAATGGTAGCCAAAAGTTAAATGCAAAAAATTAGCAAGAAAACCAAAATGTAGCAAAACAGTTGCTAAAAGTAGAACATTTGTAGCTAAACGTTAAGTGAGCAGAGTAGTACTTTAATGCCAAAATTAGGAAAACATTTAAATGCTTAAGGTAGTGTAATAGCAGATTATGTTATCTCATATGATACTGTGAGGTTTGGGAGATTTGTTTGTGCTTATTAGTCTTTAGTACTGTTTTTTCTAGAATTATAGCTAAAATAAAAAAGTTCAGCTGTTCATTTTTAGTTGTCAAAGTTTGCAAATTTAACACACTCATATTTGTTCATCAACTGAACACAGGGAAGAGACAGGAATCTGACCTGTGGTCACTGTGACATTTTAATCTGGACTTCAAGATTGAAACGCTCTTAAACTGTGTTCCTCCTGGAAAGTATCTGTAATGATAAAGTAGGGTAGAGAAAAAGGAAGGAGTAGGGTTGGTTATCTCACAGCATTTTAAAAAAGGCACATTGATGAGAGATTCAGTCATATATTGATGCCCTCTGACTCCATCTGATAGCTCATGAAAGGCTGGACATGTGAGCCACTTCTGAACTTTTTAACGTGAAAGGAGGTGATAAAAATGTGGGATTTTCCCCAATTCTTTTGGAAATCGTCTCACTTTGATGATGTCAGAGACAGTAAGCTGCAGCTTTTAAATGATGCCTTTGTTTCCTGTACAGTCGCCTTCCCTCTCTTGTTACTTGTCTTCTTCTTTTTGTCCTTTGGCCTCTGAGAGGAAGAAAAAACAATTTTTGGCCACATGTAGCCTGCCACTCCTCCTGTAACCCACCCCCACCATCATCATCACAGCATTCTGGGTTGTAGTAAATACTGGCCCACCCCTCAGCCCACCACCCCTCCACGTGCTGTGTAATTCAATTTTTTTTTTCCTGAAATCAGAGGGATCACTGCAGGCAAGCCTCCAGGCAGAGATAATTCCAGGAAAGAAACAAGCGATGGGCGAGCGTGTGGGTGCAGGGAGGTGCAGACACAAGCAACACGTGACATCATAGATGTGGTTAAATGACTTGTGAAAAGACAAACATTGACACGGTGCTGATGCACTTGTGTTGTGGTTCCATGTGTGCGCCTTGCTGCAAAAATTAACACTTAAGTACAGTTTGTCTGTGGGAGGTTTTTATTTACTGTATTTGGACTTTTTTTGGCAGAAAGGATGAGCTAACATTCATTATTGCCTGTCGCTTAAAGGTGAAGGTAGACGATCAGGTTTTTGTCCAGATCCGTCTGTTACCAAAATACGTCACTGGAAAATAAATGGAGCAAACTACAACTGATGAACCTTTTGTATCAGCCTGACCCAGTACGGCTGTCACAGTCCTATTGACCTCAAATTCTGGTATAGTAGTAGTAAATGAGACTGATCCTCAACACATATTTGAGCACTTATTCAAGGTCTTTATTCATCTCTGTCTGTTAGTAAAGTATCTCTGGAACCATTTGACAGATTTTAGTGAAACCTTCAGGAAACGTACACTGGATCAACCTGAACAACTGATTAACCGTTAGAGACATCTTAATTAAAAATGGTCCCCACAGCTTAATGACATTAATAAACACACAAATGACTCTAATTCAAGCAATTTTACAGATATTGAGCTAAGACTTAATATAGTTTTTACTGAGAGTCATTTACGACATATAATCTAAGTAATACTCATTAGGCAAAATTTTAGACTGTAACACTATGATGTAACTTAATCATCCCTGTTTGTCTGTTAGCAAAAAAACTCACGAACCACTGGATGGTACTTAATTAAACTTTTAACTAGTAATGTGAGTGTGGACATCTATACCTGATTAACTTTTGGAGTCAATCCGATTCAAGATGGTCACCACAGCTAACTGACTTTAGCTAAGACAAATACTGTTTAACTCTGTCAGTTTTCCACATATCAACATCTTGCAACTTTGCACGAAACTGTATTTTCTTGCGTTTAAGATCTGACCCAAACAACTACAATGTCGTCATTTCTCAGTGTAAGAAGATCATAGTTTAAATCTCTGGCATGAAATGTGGCGAGCGATATGCATGGCTTCAAGGTATATTATGTAGATTTGATTAGGTTAAAGACAAATTCAGTTCTTCCCTGTGCAGGTCAACAGGTTTTATGAGACTTTGAAGCTGAGTGCATTTCGAAGACCAACTGAGACGCTCTTCAGACCGACTCGGGTCTGATTGCTGAGACCCCCGAGCTCAGTGTTTGCGCTTGCTTGTGTGCTCAGAAGCCTGGGTGTGTGTTTGCACTTCAGGCTACAAGTGTGTGTGTGTGTGTGAGAGAGAGGGGGGGGCTTGACAACGTGAGGTTTCAGAAACCTCAGGGCACAACTAGCTAACAGATTTACTGTAAAGTCATCTCTGTGTAGCTGCTGCACTGAAGTGCGTGCATGAAAACAAGTGTGTGGCGAGGTCAGGGCAGCGGCCAGGGGACGATGGACCCTCAGCTACTTTCAGACTCTAACTAGGTGTTTAGTAACACTTCAAAACTTTTCTCTTCTGGGAAAAGGTTATAAACAATAAATATCTTACCTGTTTTACATAGCTCTTTTAACTGCTTCATTTCTGAATAAATAGTTGAATTCTGACCCGACTGATGAGCTAAAAGCTAGTTTGAGTGGAGCCGAGACCAAATTTGCTTTTATTTCTTTATTGATTTTACATCAGTCACTACACAAGTCAATTTCTATCAATTTTTTTCCAGTCTACTTGTTTTATTTTTCTTTTTAACACATCACCCCACCTTTCCATAGGAAAAAAAAACAACAACTTGGAAGGTCTTACTGTCTCTTGCTGTCATCGTAGTTTATTTTGAAAGGGTTATAAAGTGGAGACTATGGTCATGGGTGAGCTCTGAGAATACATGGATCACTCCTTATGTTGATCCATTAGACTGAGAATAAACCTCCCTGGCCTGCAGAATTAGCAGCTGCATGTGGCTGCACAGATGGTAAACTGTTGTATTGTCCCTTTAAAATTGTTATATTTTGACGCAAACGTTTGGGTGTGGGTCAGGGTGTTTCAATGAGGTGTGTATTTTGAAAATGAGGAGCAAAAACATTTTTTTATGTTTATCTGGCAACCCTGGTATGCAAAGCCTTTGCCTCATGAAGATGATGTAGTGGGGTCAAGATTTTAAAGAATATGTTGATATGTAAAAACTAATTTTTGCTGTTTTTGTTTAAAGTGCCTGTTTTTTAGCTTTACTTTCTAGAGTAGGTAGCGGTGGTAGCAGCTAGTCCTGTTATGTCAGAATATTTCTTTTGGAGTAATCTCTAAATGAACAGAAACTGGCACTAGTGCAAAAGTCTCTAAAATAGTTTGCATGAATCCATGTGAATTTTATTATTATTATTCATTTTTTAAAGTGGAGTTGGTTAAAGATAACAGATAAAGATGCCATTAGTTTATCAGTTTTATTTCTTCTTCAAACTGAAGTCATTCACAGAACTATCTCCAACAGGTAAGATACTAAGTCCATAACTTTAACACATAACCTCACTTCTGTATATCTGAGCTTTCTTCACTTTGGTCCTGGCTAAATTCTGCTGCTGATCTTTTCTTGGATGATTCTTTGTGACCTCCCCTTTTTTTTCTTTTAGCTGCGAATGAGTTTATCTCAATCTTATCCTTTCCTGTATCAGCCGGCTTATTAGCATGTTCTCTGTGCGAGTGTCTGCACATCTCCATGCTGTGTTTAAACAGACTGACCTGTCGGTGCTTCAGGGGTCAGCTCCATCCAACCTTCCCATCTTTCACACACACACACACAGGTTTGTTTTTATATCCCAGCAGGGACCGTGGATTGACTTCTATTCATTTTCTGGTCATTTTATATCCTAACCCTGACCATTTACCCTAAAACTAACCTCACAGGTACCTAGCTGACCCTAAAACTAAACTCAACTCAAAAAATGGTTCCCACAATGTAGCATAAACGTGCCCCCCCACACACACACACTCATTGCCCCTCTCCCCACTCGGTCCATGTTTAGCCCCCACCCCTCAGCCCATTCCCCTGAGCTTTCCCACACTCACATCAAAGAACAAGACTCTGGAGGGTGTGTTAGAGCACCCTGCTCTGGAATTCAAGTGTGTTGTCGAGCGTTTTGCTTGTGTGTATGTGTGTGTGTGTGTGTGTGTTTTACAAGGTCGTGTAAGTTGACTGTGTTGTTTGGTCTTTGTAGAACTTTTATGGAGGGATGGACGATAAGGCCGGGTGGAGTTGAAGGGTAGAGAGGGGGGCGGGGGGCACAGGAAGATGCGTTCTAAAACAGAGGATGTTACATCACCACCATAAAAACGTCAATGACGTAGTCAATTTTGAAGATATTGCGTTCAAATGTGTTGTGGTAGTAGCCTACAGTCCTTGTTAACACATACTCTGAGCACTAATCAATCATGCACAATTTTTGTTTAAACTTTAGTGTCAGGCGATAAGGATTTTTTAAAAGAAGTCCTACTTTTTAGTATAATTGGATGTAGGCCTGCAATAAGCAATAAACCAATTAATCACACAATGAATTAAAATAAGGTCAATCATTTTATTTTGCCTGCTTGTTTGTTTTCTTCGTGCCTCCCTCTTTTCTTCTTCGTCGCGTAGGGAGGAGTGAGCTCTGGCGTCAGGTATCTACCAGACTCATGGTCTCTAACCTCTGTAGCATGAGCTCTACAGGCGTTAAGCTACAGACGTTATGCTACATGCACTAAGCTACAGGCATTAAGCTACAGGCATTAAGCTACAGGCGTTAAGCTACAGGCATTAAGCTACATGCACTAAGCTACAGGCATTAAGCTACATGCACTAAGCTACAGGCATTAAGCTACAGGCATTAAGCTACATGCACTAAGCTACAGGCATTAAGCTACAGGCATTAAGCTACAGGCATTAAGCTACAGGCATTAAGCTACAGGCGTTAAGCTACAGGCATTAAGCTACAGGCATTAAGCTACAGGCATTAAGCTACAGGCGTTAAGCTACAGGCATTAAGCTACATGCGTTAAGCTACAGGCATTAAGCTACATGCATTAAGCTACAGGCATTAAGCTACAGGCATTAAGCTACAGACACTAAGCTACAGGCATTAAGCTACATGCGTTAAGCTACATGCGTTAAGCTACAGACATTAAGCTACAGGCATTAAGCTACAGGCATTAAGCTACAGGCATTAAGCTACAGGCGTTAAGCTACATGCGTTAAGCTACAGGCATTAAGCTACAGACATTAAGCTACAGGCATTAAGCTACATGCGTTAAGCTACAGGCGTTAAGCTACAGACATTAAGCTACAGACATTAAGCTACAGACATTAAGCTACAGACATTAAGCTACAGACATTAAGCTACAGGCGTTAAGCTACATGCGTTAAGCTACAGGCGTTAAGCTACAGACATTAAGCTACAGACATTAAGCTACAGGCATTAAGCTACAGACATTAAGCTACAGGCGTTAAGCTACAGATGTTAAAATTGGCTTGTGTCTCTTTAGCAACCTCCCACTGTTTCCACTTCAGCACATCTTCAAACAATGCTTCAGGGGAGGGGGGCTCTGTGAGGCGGCGGCTCAGCTACAGACTGAGCTCCAGGGAGGAGCTTTGTACAAATAGGCGGGTCTTTGTACCAGCAAGTGCTTATGCAGCACATGACTACCACAGGAGATTCAAGGATTTCTCAAACATGAATGAGTCAAAGCAACACTCTGGGCATGTTTTTGATGAGTGGAATGACATCATAACATGATATACAGCTCAAAAAAGTTCCTTTTACATAATACCACCCTTTAATGAAAAGTGCTATTGTGCTTAGAATCACATTTATACCAAGTGGTATAATAAATTACATCATCAAGCCAGGTCATAACTTTAAATCTATACAAATATAATTAAATAAACTGTATTTTTGCTGCAGCTTTACCACGATTGCACCATGGGAAATGCAGTCCCTCTGCATGCTGCAGTCCTGCCAACTTAGGTCACTTTTTTTGTTGACACACCAACAATCTGTACGTGTGGAAGTGGAACAGAGCAGAGCGAGAATGAAAGTCTGGTTTGGATTTGCCTGCAGATGTGTGCAGCTTGTTCACTTTCTCTACCCGTGTTTAACAGATCCTTCCAGCTTGGCCTTGTCTGGGTGGGTCCTGGTTCTGTTATTTCTCATGCTTTCACTTCTAAAGTTGAACCGGGTTGCTCCTTCTTAGAGATGCTGTACTGACAATCCCTGCGATAAAACCTCTAAATATACTATCCTAAGAAATTTGTCTTTAATAATCTAATGCTGCATTGTAACAAAACACTTCAGCATTTTTTTTCAAAATGCTTTTAATGCCAGCCTCCTTAAAAGGCTGGTGGGTGTTTGTCTGTTAGCAAAATATTTCCCGAACCACAGAATGGATTTTAATGAAACTCGTAAAAAGTAATTATTGGATGTAGCGTCTACAGCTGATAAACTTTTGGGGTTAGCCCAATTCAAGTTGGCTGCTGCAGTTAAGCAACTTTAGCAAGCTCAGAAAGGCGACTGCTTACTCAGTTTTACATTCACTGAGCTAGAATTTGGTGCGGTAGTAGCTGAGAGTCATCCCTAACTCGTACTTTGTGTGCTAACTAACTAAACTTTTTATTATTAGTGAAGTCTGTGTGTCTGTTTTAGACAGACTTTATCTAAACCTTCAGAAAATTGATGTGCGTCTTCAACTGATTAATTTTTTGTTCCTTTAAATATTCTTTGATATTCCCCATGAGACAAAATAGTCATTTGCATTTTTTAAAATGGAGTCAATTTTACGTCCTCAATGTCCCCAA
Source organism: Anablepsoides rubrolineatus (assembly GCA_031762495.1). Lineage (NCBI taxonomy): Eukaryota > Metazoa > Chordata > Actinopteri > Cyprinodontiformes > Rivulidae > Anablepsoides > Anablepsoides rubrolineatus. The sequence goes on from JARVGW010000336.1 coordinate 554,364, forward strand.
TTAAATAGCACAAATGGGAATAATGCGTTGATAAAGACAAGACCGTTTCCTTCAACCACTCCTTGTTCTTCATCACACTGACTTTGTCTCAGTTTTTTCCCTGTCATCGTGTTGGATGGACGCTTCTGATAGCGCTCTTGTTGGGTTCACTGCGTCGCTACAGAAGCTTCCTGAGGTTTTCTTTACGCAGCCTCAAGCCAAAGTGTGCACTTCTACACTCTGGGCCCTTTGATCCAAATGGAAATAGCTGGTTGAGAGAAATGTGGTGGAAAGTCTTGCAGCCTGTGTTTATAGTACTTCGAGCCAGATGGCTCTAAACAAGCTGGGGAGAAGACGTAAATACATTTTTCTCCAAAGGGCTGCATTTAGTGGACTGGTTTGGACGGTCCCATTGCTGCTCAGAACCAGAAGTGGTTGTTTTAGTCCTTTTTCCAAACCTACTGAAAATCCAAATCCCACTTGTGTGTAGCAGTTTGACAGGACCACTTAAATAAAATGAAGGGCTTAGCATTTCTTTAGGGAATACATATCACCCATTTATTTAAGCTCAGTATCTCTACAATCAACTGATTTATAACTACTGATTTGCTGGCTAATACTAACTAGCTGTGGTAGCCATCTTAAATTAGCTCGATTAAAAAAAAATTACTTTTACATCCATTGTTTTCAATTTCAAGAGTTTAAAAAAAACAGACAGTGTCTTGACTTTAAATAGTTAAAGCAATTTCTTTAACAGAATTTTGGACAATCTACTCAGACTACTTATTGGGGATAAGTGTCTGTAAAATTGACTGAGTTATAGTCATAGATGTGTTTGATAAAGTCAGTTGGCAGTGGCAGTCATCTTAAGTTTGGTTAATACTTAAAGTTAATCAGTTATAAACATATAATTAACAATTACTCGTTACAAGTTGGACTAAAGTTGGTGCAGTGGGTCATGAGACAGTGGCTGTGTCTCAATTCATGGCTTGCAGCCGACGTCACTGCCCCACGCCGTAGGCTGTCCCAATTCGTAGGCGCCTATTCGTGTGGCTGACAAAACCCTGAAAACGTTGGCTGCATCTGAGTATCCTACGTGATTGTAAAGATGGCAAAGTAGACCGTCTCATTTCACAGCCATTTATGCAGCCTATGTCGGCTGCAACATATGATTTGAGACACGGCCATTCTGGTAACAGACACATGGCAGAAAGGACAAGCAGAAACATTATTGCCTGCTCCTTTAAGCAGTGGGTGATAATGATCAGATGATGTTCAAGTGTGTGCATGCTACTGTAGGCCTTTGTTTTCCTGTATGCTTGGCTTGACAGCCAGGTGAGGCAAACACTCTTTTTTTTGAAGGAATTATCTTTATTTATGTGCCTCCAGGGCTACTGTAAACCAGACTCTGGAGACCTGTTTAGCACATTTAGCGTCATGCATCTGGAGAACTGGTTGCAGAAGAATTTTTCTCCAGGTGTTGTATAATGGAATGTGAGCCCGCATGGCACATTTAGAGTTCACCTGTGTGTGTGTGTGTGTGTGTGTGTGTGTGTGTGTGTGTGTGTGTGTGTGTGTGTGTGTGTGTGTG
>JARVGW010000336.1:556033-567356 GCA_031762495.1 Anablepsoides rubrolineatus
TGATTTGTTTGTGTACAAACTAATACAGTATCAGAATTTTATATATTTATACTTCTCATTCAACCACAGTTAAATTCGCTCTATCTAGGAGGCACAATTTAGATGAATAGTATTTATTTTTACAATAACAAGCTGGAATGAAAACAAGCAAAAATAGAAATAAAAGTAACGACTTTCTACTTCTTGTCTTTTTTAATAATGTAAGAAGTAGAAGTAAAAATTAGACTGAAAATAATTACTCAAGTAAAGTACAGATACTCAAAAATTCTACATACAGTAAGTACAGTAACAAAGTATTTGTACTTAGTTACTTTACAGCTCTGTATTTAGGTGCCTTGAGAGCCCAGGTTAGGTGTCTTGGTCAAGTCAAAGTCAAATTTAGCAAAAGCCCTAAAGCGCGAATGAGAAATGTAGGTCCACAGTTAGCACTATAGCTCTTTAGGAGACTAGTTCCCACCACTGATCTCAGTCATTGTGTCCTTGGGCAAAACACTTCACCCACCTTGGCTGTTGGCACCAGTGCATGGCAGCCCCGCCTCTATTAGTCTGCTCGAGGCCAGCTGTGGCTACAATGTAGCTTACCACCATCAGTGTATGAATTACTTTGGAGTCTGTTTTAATTCATTAAACCGATCAGATTTTATTTGTATAAATATAGTCCTATGTATATGTGTGTATTTTTATTTTTATTTTTATGTGGGGGAGTGGGGCTTATTGACAGGCAGGATGGAAGTCACCTGCAGGTCAGAAGTGGCCCGCGGGCCGCCAGTTGCACAGCCCTGGTCTAAACTCTGTTGTAGTTGTGTGGATAACATATGCAAACATCTGACACTGCTGGAACATCCCCCACTATGACCCCATGCAGTGAAGGAGCAAACCCCACCTTTATGGGGATGGTAAATTTAAATAAAGTACGACAGTTACGTTTAGGAAACCGAAGAAATATCCCTTTGTGTTTTTCTGTCATCACATCTACAGATTTTCCTCTGTGGTGTAAAATATAGGTGTGTGTGTGAGTGGGGATACATAAATGACTTTTTAATAACTTTGACGTGTCAAAAGACATGCCATTATAGAAAAACACACTGTGTGTTTGTGTGTGTGTGTGTGATAGGGCTGAAGCTGTGGTTTCTAAATCATAGAGCTCAAAGGCTTCCTTCATCCCAGGCGGGACTCTACAGGTATGTGGGCTGCCTCCCCCTCCTCCCTCCCGTGGCTCAGCCTTCAGCAACAAGACCCATATTGTAGTAAAGGTAAAACGATAGCGCTCGGAGACGACTTCAGCTATGTGGTTACCCAGACAACCCCTCTTCCCCACCCTCTCACCTAAATCCCCGTCCCACCTCATCGAGGCCGTTTTAAGATTTAATCCTTCATTTATTTTGGTAAAAAAGGAAGATAACTGATTTAAAATTCTCAAAGTTCAAAGGCTTTTGCAACTCATCCACGTTGCTCACATGAGGACATTTGCTGTTGATCCACAGCGTGAGCTAATCTCCATCACGTCTTTGTGCCTACCTTGTGTGTGTGTCTCCGGCTCACTGTTTCGTGGACTGCAGCGGAGTCGTCTTTCGGGCTTCTTGCCTCCCGGACTGCTGGCTCCGCCCCCTGACCCCACTGACCCAAGCGACGGGGCATGTGATTTGTTGCTGCATCAAAACCAAAAAAAAAAAACACAATAAGATGTACTTTACTGCTTTGACCAAAAATGCTCTACTGGAATAATGATAATGCCATATTTAATTTGCACCTTTTTTCATTGTTTGGCTGATGCGAGTTATACTCCGAAATGACTTATAGTTAGGAAAATACAGTAATAATAATAATAATAATAATAATAATAATAATAATAATAATAATAATAATAATAATAATGTCTTTCTAAACCATAAACAGGGTTTAAATATTTGGAGTTTTCAAAATCTTAATTTCTTAGATATATTAGAAAAAAAGCAAGTTTTTATTGACACAAATAACCATTAAATGCCATTAAAGATGGCTGCCACAGCTAATGGACATTAGCAAACACAAAAATGGGTGTAACTTCATTTCACAGATATTGAGCAAAAATCTGATGTGGTTGTAGCTGAGAGTTATTCACATTTCACACTCTGACCACGATATGAGTATGCATGAGTGTTATTTTCACGGTTGATTAAAATGGGTACAACTATCATTTCTCATTATTAGTTGATCTCAGTGTAAAACTCCAGAAAATGATTAAACAACAGATTTGAATAAGAAGAATTTCTACTTGTTCTTTTTATTTGCTTTCATATAGACAGAATCTAAATGTGTCACGGAGCCTAGAGAGCAACAGAGTTTTCCAACATGTAATGACAAACCCATGAGGAAAACTGCTGCTTAATGATTAAACTAATCGTGACAATCTTTCTCATGAAACCAGAGAAGTCTGCTCACCTGTATCCATTGTGTGCTGGCCCCAGACTGCCCTTATAAAGCGTGGAGGGTGGCGAGTTCAGTCGGTTCTGTCGCTCTAGTTGTCTCTGTTCCTTTATCTTTTTGGGCTGTGGTTTACTGTACGTCTCCTCTCTGCCTATATAGTTTGACATCCCATAAACAGGGATGATTTCTGAAAGGAGAGGACAACACTTTACATTTAAAACCTGTACACAAAACATTTAACACCCCCGGGTTGATTAGCAGGGGGGTTAAATGATTAATTTATTTATGCTTTAGTTGTGTCAGTACCTTGATCGCCGTACATGGGGGGCAGATGGGGATGGTAGTACTGGTGAGGGGGCATCTCTCCCGGACTCACAGGGGGATAGAAAGAGTGAGAGTTGTGAATGAAGTGAGGGTGAGCTAGGTATGGGGGCAGGTGGTGTGTAGGGGACAGAGCTGGAGAGTAGGAGGGGGGGTAGCACTCTGGAGACTGTGGGGTCACCACCACTCGACGGACCCCTGTGGTATCCTCAAGGACCTGCGTAACAGAAATGCACAATGTGAGTGTTTTGAATCTACAAAAGTTTTCTAAAAATCACATTCTGAGTAGAAGTTTCCCATTGTAGTGTTTATATGAGTAACGTTTTGTTGTTAATGTAAAAGGTTTAAAGGGTGATAATGTTTTTGTCTGTGTTTGTTTGTCTGTTAGCAAAATATTTTCTGAATTACTCAACTGACTTTAATGAAACTCTCAGAAAGTAATCACTGAATGTATATCTGCAACTGATCAACTTTTGGAATCAACTCAGTTTAAAATGGCTACCCCAGCTAATGAACCTTAGCAAACACAGAAATGGCAAAAATTCGGGCAGTTTAACATTAATTGTGCTCAAATCTGGTGTGGCAGTAGCTAAGAGTCATACTCTACATCTGCTATAAGTGCTAACTGATCACACAACAGCTGTTTGGAAAATGTTGCCATTAACTGTTTGTGTCAACTTTGTTTGTCTGTTAACAAAATATTTCATGAACCACTGGATGAATTTTAAAGAAACTCTCGGAAAGTAATCATTGGATGTCCATCTAAACCTGACTAACATTTGGAAACTAAACCATTCAAGATGGCTGCCCAGCTGATCAACCTTAAAACAGCTATAAGTCTGTCAATTTTACAGTTAATGGCTTAAAATTTGGCTTGGTGGTAACTGAGAGTCAACCTCAACACATAATCTGAGCACTAATGCATCTTGCAAAATCCTGCATGAGATTAGGCAAAACATTTGACCAACTCTGCTTTAACTTTTGATGATCTTAGTTTGAAACTCTGGCAGAAAAGGCAAGGAGTGACATGCATTCATTCAATAAATGTTAGGCCTGTAATAAATAAAAGAATTCCTTGCAAAATGCATTTGATAACTTGACTATGTGCTAACAAAGAATCTTAGTGGTGAAAACAACAACGGCAATTTCCTAATCAGGTTGGTGGCATTTTATCATTAACAAGGTTTAAACATCTATCATACAATAATGAACTGGAAAAAAAACACACACTGATACACACACATGCAGACACACACACACATTCCAACTATTCAGACACTTTTACAGGCCTGCATTCCAAGGAAAGAGCAAACACACACTCCCTGCAGAGAGGGGAAGCAATCTCTGGTTCCGAACAACAACAACAACAACACACATTATCGAACACACACACACACACCATCTGACACCCCAAAAGCCCCAACCAGAACAAAAAAGAAATTCATTATACAACAAATGGAATAAAAAGCAGGGGGGTAAGAGGGTTTGGAGGGGTCGAGGAGGGCTACAGAACTAATCCAAGTGAGAAAGATCTGGAAAAGGGGGGAAGAAGAAGAGGAGGAGGAGGCGGAGGAAGAAGGGTAGGCCCCTATCTGCCCCCTTATCCCCTCCTCTGCTGAAGAGGAGAAAAACAGAGTGTTTACGGGAAAACAAGGGCAAAGTCCCCACACGAGTACATGTGGAGCTGGCCTACATACCAGCTCCACATGTACAACTTTTTATTGGCACTCAAGTGCAAAGCGCTTACAAACACACATGTACACACACACACACACACACAAACCAAAGACGATACACCCAGATATGCAGACGTGCAACACTACTTTCCACCACTGCAAAGCTCTTAACTTTATCTCCAAAAAAATAAAAGCTGCCCACCAAATGCCTTGTCTCGCCTATCGGGCTTGTTTATGTAAGAGTGACAGCGTTTCCCGCTCATACTTGGCCAATATCCTACGAACACACACCCACACACATGCAAACACAAACACACACCCCCAGTGAGCCATTGACCTGGCTTCCATTGGCGCAGAAGCACGATCCCACCGCAGATGGATTTGAAACACTTGCGAAAATTATTTGTTGACTCGTTTTGCGAACACATTTTTTTCCCTTATGTTCTGAACATTTTAGAGACAGTTAATGAGGAATGTTGCCACGACTACATATAAAAAAAGACCCAGAAAAGCAAATGAGCCTTACATCCTGGAATCAGCACATTCCTGCAGAGCTGCAAGGGGAGGAGGCTACCTTGGTTGCTTGTGTTTCTAAACTACGGTGTGGCTGTGGATAGGTGTAACGCCTGGTGTTTGGTTTAGGTTCAAGTTCTTTACAAATGTCAATATTACAGCCTACTGCCGTGAAAAATCTGTAACCACTAAACAGATTTGAATAAAACACTCAGAATATTATCATTGCAGTGTTTTCCCCCACCATTATCAAAATCAGGATGCCCCGGTTACAAAAACTGCCGCTAAAAGTCCCACTATTTACTGACAGGGAGCTGGAACCATACAGCACTTGTAAAGGATTAATCTGCTAAATTATTAGAGCTGCATCAATAAATATGCATCAAGAAAACACTGCGTTGGATTTTATGGCTGGGTAAAAAAAAAATGGATTTAATCGATCTTGGATTAATTACATTAAAATTTGGGAATATCGATTCATAAGGCATGATATAAATGTATTCACCACAGCGTTTTGTGTGTGATGAAGCTGAGGCGCGCTTCTGTTTTGTGTCACTTCTAGTTTGCCGTATGTTTACATCTGGTTGACATTCAGTGCTAAAGTTAGCTTCTGACAACAAGTTGTCTGGGGTGAAACAAGAGAATATAAGGAATCACTAACATTACCAGCCAGTTCTCTGCAGGACTTAAAGATAACAGAGAACATGGAAACTTTTGTTTGCAAAGATTTACGCTTGTACGCGTTAACAGAAAACAAAGGCTTCAAGCGGTTTGTTCAGGTGCTTGAACCAAAACTACAGTACTGTATGTAAACATCTGATTGAAACTGTTCTCCTCGCCATGTATAAATGTGTGGAAAACGACAGTCTAACAAAATTTGTAAAATTTGTTGAACCATTTTCATTATTGAAGAGCAGATCAAATTGAATTGTATCGTGATTAATCATATCAGACCTTATGAATCAAAGTCTGAATTTGGACACATCCATTAAAGCATTTTTAGCCCTTGACTCTTTGTTTTTTAGTCTCAACTGCAATCATCAACATCATCTATGTCAGTGAAAAATGGCAACACACCTAAGTGAGAAATGTAATAAACAGCCAAAGTTTCAGTAATTAGGAGTTTTCTGTGTCGTAAACAACAACTTTTAGTAGAATAGAGAAATAACATATTAAGGCCAACATGTGCAAGTAGTCTAGGTGTGTGTGTGAGTGGGATCCCTTTACGGATAAGAATATGGGTAACAATAGGAAATATGATTCAGCCTTTGTCCCACAGAAGCTACTCCTCCTGACCTTATTGGGTTGTGATTCAAGTTTCTCTTCATTTCTTTTATTATATTACCATGAAGCACATTTGAACAACTTTTTATCAGAGGTTACTTTGACTCCCCGCGAACGGAGTGACCAGGTATCTTGCACTTCTCCAATGTTTTTTTTCTGACAAATTACCTGAGTAGGCTGTTTGGGCTTTGTTAGAGAGAAGCCAAATGAAGTGTTTCAGACAAAAGATGACACAACGCTTCTATTCCAATGCCAGTTAGAGGAGAAATAAAGGGGTTTTCGAGGACTAAATCATGTACGCCTATTCTAGAGTCATCAAAGAAAACCACCAGAGCTTCATAAAAGAGATATATCACAGTTTATTAAGGTCTGTCAAATTCAAGAAGATAATAAAGACATAGACAAACCTGTGAAATGTATCCTGGTGGTACGTGAATTGGTGGGATTGACCCGTTTGGGGACATCATGGGAACCTCAGCAGGACCTGTGACAGAAGAGAAAATATTGTTTTTTTAATGAAGCAGTGCAGATGTGTGGCTTTATTTTTATGAGCTCATCTTATTGTCAAGCAAACTGCATAAGACAACAATCCATTTAACAATAAGTTTAGGTTAAAAAAGTAACAACAATTGCCAAAATAAAATCCCCGCTCTAAAGGATGAAGCAGAAAAAAAAAACCTAAATAGAATTAGCAGACTAAAAATGATGTTGACTTTTCCACTGTCCATATCTCCTTTTCCAAAATCTCTCCATGCCTCTCTTCCACTGTTGTCAAGTGATGGAGGTCTGCGGCTGGTAAAGTCATTGGGACCCCATCGGGACAGCTGGAAGTGGACCTGGCCTTAGAATAAATCACAGCACAAGCCTCACTAACTGCAAACACACATGCAAGAATGAAAACACATATTTTCTGTCCGTGTTGACATGTGCTAAATGACAGCAGGCTGTTTTTTTCTTTCTGATCTACTTTAAAAAGGTCAAACTGGCCATACAAAGGAAAACAATTACCCTCGTGTTTTGTGGCATGACTAAGAGGCTTTTAAAAAATAATTTTAGGGTAAACTGACTGACACAATCCCATTTGCTGATATTTCCTCCCCCACAACACCTTCGTTCTTCTGCTCTGATTCAACGCCTCAAGTGTTTGTTTCCATTTTTTCATCTTTCCTGCCAAAATCTTACCTCTCCTAATTCAGCCATTACTCACATCCTTCACTACGTTGTTTTTTTTTCAAGTATTGCTTACTTAATTCCTCCCAAATTCATCTTTTCCATCTTCCTGTCACTGATGCTCATCCTCTGTTTTCACCTTTCTCTCTAACACCTTTCTGTACACCACCGGACCTCTCACCCACCGCCAAACAAACAGGTACAGTCAACACGAGCACCTCCACCACACAACCTGAGCAAAGTCTGCAGTGTGCACTACCAGTGTGTGTACCGAGTAGGTCACAGGTAGATAGAGACAGGCTTCTTTCAGAGCCATCTGCTGCCTCACCGAGGAGACCGGGACTGGATATGAAAGTGCTCATTGAGAAGAAGGTCACAGCGAGACACAGAGTTCCCCTAAACCTCTTTCCATCACCGACCATAGCACTCTATCCCTCTGGCTCACACACTCTCAGCAAACAGACGTGTGTTTGGACAGTCTCCGCTGCCTCTGTGCTCCTCACTCAGCAAACACCAGCATTCCTCTGCTCACACACACACACAAAAAATTCCCATCCCGAACCCCCCTCCTCCCCAGGATCGGACCCAACAGGCCCTGCTACCCCTCCCCAAAATACAAGAAACTCTTTGTCCTGCTAACCTTCTCATCCACACACACACAGTGCACTAAGTCATACAATATTAGACTGACTTCCATTTAGAGAAGCTTGGGATAATCGGGCGTTTGTACACGTGCGCTGAAGAAACTGTGGTTTTCGTGTGTGTGTCCACATGTTCTACAAAGTCAGCGCGGTAACGTCACTTTCTGGTCTTTTCTGCAGCTTTACTCTTTAAGCACCACAAATAAAGTCATGACTTCCTCTGTCTAATCCTGCTGGAATCCCAGACAACACAGTTCCACCAGCCCACCCCCACTCTGCTCTCTCGCTGCACTCATCTTCCATCTGTTGCATCTTCTGCTTCCGACTGCCGGACGAGTCGGGTCAGAGGATCAGATCTGAAGTCGTGCAGTGTAGTGTCAGTGTGCGGGAGCATCATCATTTGTCAAACAAAAAAACATAGACGGTTCATTGTTGTTCATCTTTCATCTGTTCTCCCAAGTTGGGGGCGGGTGGGGAGTACCACCACATACTGCTTCGGTGACCCTTTAAAACCACTGTGATGTAAACTTTCTACAACCTTTCTATTCCCTCCTTCAGCCTTTGAGCTTTTCCTATTTCTTCTTATTGAAGTTGGTGAAGTCTCCACTACCAGTAGAGCTGTTTTTTGAATAATTAAAGTGCCATTTCACAATGAGGGGCACCTGATGGTGTAATATAACAATGTCAATGGTCTTTCATGGGGGAGACCAGGGTTACAATTCTGCTGAGGTTCTTTTTTTAAATGCAAATAATTATCTAAATATAAAACAAGGACTACATATTTACAAAACTTTTACTTTTAGGCCACATTTAGCCTTAACATTTGTTTAACTACCCAAAAAATTACCTATAATGAGCTATATATTGATGTCAATAAGATCAGCTTAAAGGGATTTACACGTTTATGATCACTTTTTATTAATTATTAGGACTTGATACCTGCTCAGACTGAGAGGTGAGGCTGGCCTTCACCAGCACCACTGGGCCCTCTGACCACCACCACCACCAGGCAAGGCAGGTAACGTGTCTTGGCCAAGGACATAATGGCTGAGATGAATGGAGTGGGGGTTATAACCGTCAACACACTGATTACAGGACAAACCACTACCTCCTCTCGCCACTGTCATGGATGGATGGATGGAAATTTGTGGGAACCTTGCGCTCCCACATAGCATATGACTCCATGCACACAGAGTGTAACACCAAGTAAACTTGAGGTATCATCAATTGTTGGCCTTGTCATTTTGTAAGAACTTTGAAAGTTCTCCAGTTTCAATTTTGGATGTTTCATGATTCTGTACAACTTCTGGCTGCTTAGTTATGGTGTTTGTCTGCATCTTACTGTCTTTACAACTAGTGTTCTTGGGCCACTGGTACAATGTTGTTTGGACCATGACAGTGGTCCACAAACCTTTCAGCTTCTAATTCCCCAAAAACGTAACACAAATCTATAACAAACTGCTAATTAAGGTATCCAAACATTTCTAATAAACCAATTAAATGAGGGCATAGTGACAAAAAAACATACATTCTTGATCATCAATATATTATTTTGACTTTAATGTTTTTATTTTATTATCTAAACTTAAAGGCCCTCCACCTTCCACCACCCTTTTACTTGGTTTCATTACCCACAGTGGGGCCCTGACACTACTGGACTGGAACAGAAGCTAGCAGACAATTTCAAATTAGATCCATGCATCTAAAGCTAATTTGTTAATTGACAAAGTATTCTCTAAAAGCCTTCTATAAGATTTGACTGTTAAAGATCACAGTTTTTTTATTTTCCTTTTTTCCCCTTCTTGTTGATTCTAAAATGAAATCTAGCCAAGAACCTGAAAGATTTCTGTTTTAAGTAGAGGGTAAAAATATGGACAGACCAACAAACATCTACATTAAAAGAATATTATCTGGAAGAGGGAATAAAATCAGAAAAACATCATATAACGAATGAGCAATGTGTTATCTTTCCATTGATCTATTCACTGCAACATATCATATGGGATTGAAAATAATGTCATTTACAAAGTTTGACCAAAATGACTAAATCTCCTTCCCTTTTCAACATAAGATCATTTTAGTTTAAAGCTCTAACATGAAAGAATTCCTTCAAAATTGATTATTACAAAACCACAACACCTGCATATACAGATTAGAAATATTTGAATCCCACCTCAGACAGTTTGAACTTCGCTACTTAAGATTTACACAAGAAATAAACACACGTGGCTGTGGTAAACATCCTGTCTCAGGTTTTACCACACGCACACACATGAACTCACATATTATGTCTTTCTAGTTTCATGGATACTTTCCATTGACATCCATTTGTTTTTTATTCTTTTCTACAGCCTAAGCCTAAATACTGTCAAATCACTTCTTAGTCCTAAACCTAACCTCCCATCAGATCACTTCTTAAGGCCTGAACATACTCCTTCCGAAGCCGAACAGTCAACGTACGATCACATGGTTGTTCGGCGTTCACTTTCACACACACCTTTCATAGCCCCCGAGACACATCGCACTGAGCTCCTGGGAAACCCCTCCTACTGCAGCATACGTCACTGCATGGGGTTTCTTCCCACTGGAGTCTACAATACGGGAAAAAAGTCAGAGACCGCCACTTGATGTTATTTGTACTCAAAAGTGTCGTGGTTAAAACTCCACAGTTTATAATCAGACAGATTCCTCCATCTGTTTTATCGCCATTTATGGGTTTTTGACAGTTTGACTATCTTTATAAATGTCTGCTTCCTGGAAGCGAGTCATTATTTATTTATTTTTTTTCTGAGCGTCCAAGCACTTTCAGCACAAACAAGCACTCCTACAAACTTCTGACCAATTACACAAAAAGTTCTTATGTGGAGGGGGGTAAAAAGTTCTGTCAGCAGGTCGTGACAAAAGGGGCGGCCGAGTCAACACTGAGAACATGGTGACATACATTTTGTCATGAAATTGTGACAATCCGAGCCGATTTCGGCAGTTTGGAATGAGTGTGAAGTAGGCATTAGTCCTAAACCCAACCCCTGTCAAATCCCTTCTTAGTCCTAAACTTAACCCGTTAAATCCTTTAGTCCTAAACTTAACCTGTTAAATCCTTTAGTCCTAAACTTAACCCATTAAATCCTTCAGTCCTAAACTTAACCCGTTAAATCCTTTAGTCCGAAACTTAACCCGTTAAATCCTTTAGTCTTAAACTTAACCCATTAAATCCTTTAGTCCTAAACCTAACCCGTTAAATCCTTTAGTCCTAAACTTAACCCGTTAAATCCTTTAGTCCTAAACTTAACCCATTAAATCCTTTAGTCCTAA
>JARVGW010000336.1:567456-577858 GCA_031762495.1 Anablepsoides rubrolineatus
TATATTTAAGAGAATGATAAAGGTTAATTTGCTGGAGAAATATTTAAATGTATGAAATATTGTTCAAGGAGCTAAACCTTTATTTTTATTTTTTTGTTTTTTGTAAACTAAAGATTTTTTTTGATTATTTGAGAAAAAGGGGCAGATATAATAAGATTATTTTCTTCTTCTCCTACCTTTCATTTATTTATGACTGGTATTTTTGTTGTTTGTTGAATTTATGTTGTTTTTAAATGAATAGACTTTAAACTATTAAATATTTAAAAAAAAACTATTTTGCGAGTAAAATAATCGACCTGCATTATGGGTGATGTAATTTATGGTCAATGCTGTCTATTAAGCAGCAAAGGTTTATTTTAAGAAAATACATCTTTGAAGCTTTAGTGACACATGGTTTATATGATTTGATTGTAAACAATGTTTTACTGTATGTCGTCTATGAGAGGTTGAAATGAACTAGTTTTAAAACGTTTGTGTAACTAAGTGATTTTTTAAATTATGTTCTGCTACATGAAACCCTAAAATGAGAAAGCGCTAACTTAGGTTTTGTCATAACTTTTTTATGTTTTATAGTCTCCTCTGCCTTTTAACAAACGTGTCAAATGGCTTTAGGGTCATGCTTCATACACATACATTCTGTACATCCTGTGTGGGTTTCCAACAGTCGGATGGAGAAAGCAGGTCATCTCTGGTTGGAAAAATCTCAGTTTCAGAGATCAGGCATGGAGAAAGACTTGTACTACCAACACGCGTGTGCTGGTCCTGGCCCTCATAACAATCTTGGGCGTCCAGTAAATCACCTCAGAATTCGTGTTAGTGGACCTGTGCGCTGACGTATGTGGTTCTACTGACAGTGTCTGGTGTTTCAGTAAAACTCTGAGGCTGAGTGGTTTCCCACAGAAAACCTGCTAAGCCTGGTGGAAGGGTCGTGTTTTTGTTAAAAAATATTAAAAGTTGGCAAGAAATTTTAAAAGTAAAAGAAATGAACATAAAGCAGATGATTTACTCTCAAATACAAGCACCGCAAATATTACCACAATCTTTGAAAATAACCGAGTTACAGCCATGTTTGTGTTTTGTGAGGTCATCATCTTGGATTGGTTTGGCTTCATAGAGATAATTCACATTACATGTTTAATGGTAAAGTTTTAAACACTTTAAAACCCTCTGCCAGCACTTATTATTTATTTTAGAACCAAGCCAATTGTCAATCATCACATAGGTTGCAGCACTATGACCTGCCTGTCATTGCTGACGTCAGCTGTTTCTTTGATTAATTATCTACACATGTAGGGACAGCTGATTGAAAATGATGCATCATAGTGATTATTATGATAACGATTACCAGAAACAGCTGGCTTCAAAAACAATCCACACTTTTTATAAGCAGAGCAGAGTATTGCGATGGATGGAAGGTTAAGCCATTAAATTTCTTTTTAAACGTTTTGATTTTTTTTTTCCGGTGATCCCCTTTTGTGCGTGCTCTGAGTGAGAAACCGATGACTCATGCTTTTCAGTGGAAACCTGGACCATGTAATGTTTTTTTTTCCATGCAATGGTTGTGTTCATCACAAGTTGATGAGATGAAATATGTGCATGATGAAGAAAACAAGTGTTGCATCATACATTAGTCTACAGACGATGAGCCTGTTTTTTTTACATTTTTTTTATTTTGTGAACCTGTTTTTCCAAAAGTGATGGATTTTATAGTTAGGTAGAAAATGTTCAGACACTGTGAGACGCTGATTAAGATATTTTTGTTTCATCAGTCTTCCAATTTTTCTAGTTAAATTGTGGAAAATGTGCATTTGATTTTAATAGTTCACATAAAAACAAACCCTCTTCTTGTCAAGTTGACAGCCTTGTTTTCAGATGTGCTGCCAAAAGTGCTGATTTAATTCTGGTTTAAAACTCTAGACAGTTTTTTTTTTTTTTATTTCTTCTTTGTTTAATTTTCTTTAAATATTTATCATTGTGTTAATGCCTAGTCAGCTGTTTTATGTAGTTTCTTCCATATGGTTTTTGCAATCAAAATACTCCTACATACTTGGGGCTATTTTAACCATTCAGATAAATCAAAAAGTACAGCTCAACTGGGAATAGTGGGCTGTGATTTCTGGTTTTTGTAACCTTTATACTTTTAAAACCATTTAGCTTTATTTAAAATAAAAATCCTCTCAGTTTTGTTAGATGTAACATATGTTTTGCTCATTTTAGCCACTGTTGTTACTTTTAGCTACTGTTTTGCTTTTAGCATTTAGCTACCATTTGGCTATTTGTAGCTTATATAGTTTTTGCAAATTCTACCTAATGTGCAGTTGATTTTAGCTGTAGCTTATGTTTAGCTACTTTTAAGCACAGTTATGTTAGAAGTTGTTTTGCTCATTTTAGCCATGGTTTTATTAGTTTTAGCTACGGTTTTGCTAGTTGTAGCATTCATTTAGATAACTTTAGACCCGTTTAGCTAATTTCAGCTACTGTTTTGTTGTTTATACTTACAGTAGTTTTTTGCTGCTTCTTGTTATCTGTCTTGAGTCTATTGTTTACTAATGTTAGCTCATGTTTTGCTGATTTTAGCTGTACCATCTGTTTAGCCACTTTTACCTACACCTTTGTTCCTGTTTTGCATCTTTTAGCGACAGGATCCCTGATTTTAGCTACTGTGTTCATTTCAGTATGTCCTCTGCCCACTTTAGCTTTTGTTCTACTTGTTAAAACACACTCAGTTTTAGCTTCTTCAGTAGATTTCAGCAGCCCTCTCCTTTAATTATTTTTTAATTGCCCTGTTTTTCTTCTCTCTGCCTCCTCAGATCATGATTCAGAGGGGAAACGTGTTCAAGACATGCTGTCTACAATCGACAAACCACAGGTTGGTATGAATACCTCTTGCTATAACAAACCCAGACACTTGAAACCACTTTTCATCAATCCCCCTCCTGTCTGATGCAGTCACCACTGGCATCAGGACTGATGCCTTTCTCACATGTGTGTCTTGTCTCTAACGATGGATAGAAAAATCGAACGTTCACCAAAAACCTCAGCGTGATTTGTATTTTTGAGGGGTTTGTTACCAATAACAGCTCATTCAAGCTGTGCTCACTGTCACCACATGAGGGCAGCATCCTTTCATCCATGTTTCAAACCTCTAACTGTGCCTCCGTCAGCCCATACTGTAAATACAGTTAATAGCTTTTCTATCCTTGACTCAAGGGGAACAGGAAGCAACATGCTTTCATAGAGAAACTGCTCACTCCTCAATAAGAGTTTGAGCAGCTTTTTGTACTTCAGGATGGTTTTAAAAAAGTGAACTAATAAGGGGCTCTGTAATAAAGCAGATGAGTGCATTTATGACCGAAGACATAATATCATAAAAAGATGATGGAGGTGATGAGAACAACTGTAAATTAAGCTATTTGACAGCTCCTGTAGCCTCAGATAACCCCTGAAGAGAGAGTCTGAAAATAAATATGTAGAAGTAGAAAAGAACTGAACACTACAATTTTCCCACCCGTTTTTACAGCTAGTGTGTAATAAACTGTGCATGTGATGTATTGCCACTATCGTTTGCCACACTGCTTCTACATATTGTTTATTTCTTGTATTTATAGAGACAAAAGGACACAGACAGAATGTGTCTTTCAGTAGATCAGTCTGTTTATCATTTAGTCAGGGCAGTCAGTGTGTCAGAAGTAAAAAGGGTAAACAGATAAACTCCTGCTGATCATTTAAAGAATGAAACTAGCCTTCCCTCTGCTTCATATGTCAAAGTTTTAAACAAAGATGAGATTACAGTTAGTTAGCACTCACTGCTGAGGACAACTTTCAGCTACAGTTGTTTAAAAACAACAAAAGCCAAAAACTAAACGTAGCTAAATGAAAATTAGCAGAATAGAACATTCAAAGTAAAATTGTTTTAAAATAGTATCTAAAATGTAAAACTATGAAACCAGTAGCTATAAGCTAAAAGGAACAAACTAGTAGCTAAAAGCAATAGAACAGGATTTAAAGGCTAAGACAACAAAAACAATAGCTTAAAGCTAAAACCATTATAACAGTAGGTAAAAACTAAATATAACTAGCAAAACGCTAAAAAAAAAAACAGTAGCTAAAAATTGAAATTAGCAAAATGTAGCTTAAAGCCAAAAAAAAAAATAAATAAATAAATATTTCAAAGAGTAAAACATTTGTCATGGTTTCAAAAATAATTAAGTGCATTTCTATATTGAAAAAAATCCTAATAAAGTTAATCAATTCAAAAAATGTAAGAGTTACAAAAACCCAAAGTCTTAACTGAATGTTTTGACACCAGAATAATTCAAACAGCTGAAAGTAGTTACAATAAATTAAAAAAAAAAAACACGTTTATTCCTTAACAATGAATGTTTTAGCCATGGTCCACTGTCATCTAACTAGCTGTGAGCTAGGATTTTTATTCATTCTATCAGATTTCCTGATATTTAACCAACCAATTTGAGTTTTAATCTTACCAAGATAAACTCAAACAGAGACAAATGGATTCATCTCTGTCCAGACAGAACCCCTCTGATCTAACAGAACATCTGTGTTTGATACACAACAGATCTTCTTTTCATGTGATTTCAGCCTGACAGATTCTTAGGTTAAACATTCATGTTTTGAAGTGAACAACAAGAAAAGCCACAACCATTTACAAGGTATTCTTCATCATCTGGTATCCATGCTGTTTTCTTCCTAGTTTTCTTGTTGTTTTTTTTTGCTCTCTGAAGGTTTTTGCACACATCATCACATTGTGTCTTCACCTGTAATCCTGCTGTGCACGTGTAAGCAAAGGCTGAGAAAGAATGAGAGAGAAGTTGTGTACACACTTTATTCAAAACAACGAGTTTGTCTCGCCCACCAGACCTGACTCTAAATTTCCATAAACATTTGCTGGCATGCAGACACAGAAACCTGCAGGATTCTTTCTTTAATGAAGGTTTGGGGCTCATTGATGTGGCTGAGCTTAAAGTAGCAGCCAAAGCCTGCTGCAGTGGTTCCAGTTCCAATTTGACTTGATCACACACACACACACACAGATGTGAACAGGTCAATACAAGCACACACACCTTCATAATTACTGGAATTACTCAGCTAAAACCTGGTGTGGGAGTAGGTGAGAGTCATACCCAATAGATTCTCTGAGCGAGATATTTTATTATGTTTATTGCACAAGATTTGTCCAAAAGGGTTACAACTCTATCATTTTTCAAGGTTATTTTACTCTTAAACTTTAGCATTAAGGGCAGCGGGCGACATGCATTATGTCAAATATATCCAGACCTTTGTTGTTATTTATTAAAGTGTGAAAACAGTTTTTGGTATGTGTACTTTCTGTGCATTCTCCAGGTGTCTAACGTTCAGGCGAGGGCTGCCCGCTTGTCCTGGGCCCCCCCAGTCGGGCTGGTGAGCAGGCACAGTAACGGAGTGCCTGTGTCCTGCTCCTACGAGGTGTCTCTCTCAGATAAGGGAAAGGATGGAAAGTATCGCCTCATATACAGGTAAAAAAAAACAACAAACTATGCTACAAGAATACAGAAGCAGCTATGATCCACAGTGAGCTTATATTGTTTGTGTTTCAGTGGGGAAGAATTGGAATACCATCTGAAAGACCTAAGGCCAGCGACAGACTACCATGTACGGTAAGAATGTGGACATTTTTATCTAAGTCAGTACCAGGCTGTAGATTTGAAACTTCCTTTATCATCTGTCACCAGAAATAGAAGGTGATGTTAATGTTTGTGTTTCTGTCTGCTGCCAAAATATTTCACTAACTGACGAGAACTAAAATCTATCTTTATTGAAGTAATAGTTGGTTGTACATCTGCAACTGAGTTAACTCGATTCAACTCGGGAGCATTCCACTAAGGAATGCTAGGAGCTTTAAAACTTTAAATTACCCCTTCAAGCTATGCAGTATGAGCAGTTATGAATGTTGTTTAAATTCCCTCTTTTATAAATATATCTATTTTTTATTTTTGTCAGCGTGTCGGCATCGTACAACTCTGTTCGAGGCTCATGTTCAGAAGCTGGCTCGTTCACGACACACTGCAGCGTTCCTGACGTTCCACTACCCCCTAAACTCACCCACCGCTCCAAGAGCAGCCTCAGTCTACAGTGGAAGGTACAGCTCCATCGTCTTTACACTCATGTTATTAAAACAATGTATCTGATCCATTTAAACTCTTTAATACTTCCAGTCAACTACATTTTAGTGTGAAAAACCTCTGTTTAGAAAGTTAACTTGTGGTTTGCTTCACTCAGTTTAACTTATCAGACTTTTGTTTTAGCACAGAGGGCCTGTCCTCTTCCACCTTCTAGACACATTTTATTTAATCCACTCACACACCACCTCAGAGTCACATCAGTCACTCAGACAAGATATGAGGTCAATCTGAAAGACACAACAGGTTTTTGTCAGCCTCATTTTTAGTGTTTATCGTCCTGGACTAAGCTCCTAATCTGTCTTGTCTTTTCTTCTTTACTTGGTCCCCTCATTCTGCCATCCACAGCCCCCAGGTGACAACGGATCCAAAATCACAAACTACCTACTCGAATGGGATGAGGTAAGTTTAACTTAACCTAAAAGATGAGAACTACATTAAACCTATCTAATAATGAGTGCTGACATGCAACAACTTAGATAAAGATGTAAAAAATAAGGTTATCAATAAGCATAGAAGTGCCCTTATTTCGTTTTGTTGTCCTGTATTTTGTTGCCCAGCTTTGAAACAAAATGTGCATTTTGCACCAACATGTGTGACTCCTTTGGGAATCTAAAAGCAATGGATTTAAGTAGTAGTACGTTGTACAATGTAGAAAAAAAAACATAAACAGTGGAGATCAATGAGAATATGGTGAAACAGATGAGAAAACTCAGCTCAGACTGACAGAAAGTTAGACATTTTATTATCTTTTACAGTTTTTACTGAACTGCATGTTTTATGGACCAAAAAAAAAACAATGTTCAAATGAATTCTAACATTTGAGTTGTTAAAAAAATGTTAAATCTTTAAAAAATAATTTCTTCTCAATCCCACAACAGTTTTTTGGTACTTTTACAAATGATACATCAAAGCATGACTCTGACTATTTTAGGATTTACACTATCATCTCAAATCTTTTCCAGAATGCAGACTTTCACCCACCATGTTTTTTGGCTCTTTTAGCTTTTAGCATTTTGCTACTTTTTGTTTTGCTTTTACTTTTACCATGTAGCTAATCTTTTAGAATGCTTAAATTTTAAGCTTGCCTTTTTCTATGCTCCCTTTTTAACTATGTTTTTGTACCATTGGCCTGAATTTAGCTATTTTTAGTTCATAGCTATCTTTGTGCTTCTTCTAACTTGTGGCAAGCTAAAAGTTAAAAGTGGCAAAGGGCTAGCTTAAAACAAAAATGTCCAAAACGCAGCTAAATGGTAAACGTTACAAAAGCCAAAAGAGAAGGAAAATTCAAATAGCAAAATGTTAAGTGCAAAAAAGCTAAAAGAAGCACAAAGCTAACTAGAAACTAAAAGTAGCAATATTCTTTGTCAAAGTTATAAAAACGCTAGCTAAAAGCAAGTACTACCTTTTTCAGCTAGCTGTTTTTTTTTTATCATTTTGATATATTTGAATTTTAGTGTGGCTTTTGTAACTTACCCTTTATCTAAGCTTTTAAAAATGTTTATAGCTTTGTATTTGTTACTTTTAGCTTCTAGCTTGCATTTTGCTGTACTCACTTTTTAGCAGGCATTTTTGTACCTTTGGCAAGGATTTTCCTACTCTTTAGCTGTTGTTTTGCTGTTGGCAAGTGTTTTGCTTTTAGCTAGCATTTAATTCACTTTAGGTTTTGTCTAGTGATTTTTCTTTTTAGTTTTTAGCTCGTGTTCTGCATAATTTACATTTAAACAGCTCAGTTTCAGCTTCACTGGTAAAGTCTTTCAGCATTTAAAATTCACACTGTATTTTCACAGAAAATGCTATCCTTCTGTTTACAACGTTTTGTTGAAATTTTAGGGAGCATGTGCTTTGGCTTCCTTCAAACTTACTTCAGAAATGACCAAGTTATGATGGCTGCTCCGTTGTTCTTCATCTTTAGGTATAACAATCTATTTTTTTCCCGTTTCTGTTCCTTTCTTGCTCCTGTGCAGGGGAAGAAGAACAATGTTTTCAGAGAATGTTACTTTGGGAGCCAGAGACACTGTAAGCTGACACGACTGTTTCCCGCCTGCGGCTACACCTTCAGAGTGGCTGCACACAACGACATGGGCACCAGGTACTGCTCCTTGTCGTTGAATATACACACACATATGTTGTACTGTATAAACACACACACACACAAGTGAGTGAAACATGCATTCACACTCACATATTCATCAGTACAGTGTCATGAAAAGCAGAGGTTAATGCCATTTTTTGCACTTCATTAGATGCATGCAGTCAATTTACAGCTAATGTTGTGCAATGAGGGTTTTCTTTTTTCATTTTTTGCCCCATTTCCTTTCTCTGTTTGCCCTGTTTTTGTCATTATGTTGATGTGCATCAAGCCTGCAGTGGTTAGGTGATGGAGGGGTGTAGATGCGATGGAAGAGGGTTGAGATAAACTCTGCTGCTACAGCTTAGTTCACATTTATTCCTGAACGCTTGTTAAAAATGTTTCCGATTTCCATTTACATCTTACAAATTTCCCTCCCACTGAGGTGCTTCAAACCTCCTCACCTGTAACCTTCTCATCCTCTCTGAGTCCATATGAGTCCTCTCCTCTCCCCATTATAATTCACAACATGTCACACATCTCTCTTCTCGCCCAGGTCGTCCATTAAGCTTCTGTGCTTTAAATAAAAAATGAATTTAAAGTGTGACTGAAATGGAGATACGTATGTGTGGTTTTATTTCTTTATTTTCTTTGCAGCGGCTTCAGTCAAGAGGTGGTGTCTTACACCATGGGCACCCTGCCCGCTCTGCCGCTGGCACCGCGGCTCGTCAGGGCCGGGGTGTCCTGGGTGACCCTGGAGTGGGTGCGTCCCGAGGGCAGTCCCAGCGAGGAGCAGCTCAAATACACGCTTGAGATCCAGGAGGACAACAGCGTGAGTGGGACAAACACCCAGCGTTTGCTTTCTATTGCTTCACAACACGACAAAATGTCCATCTGAGAATAAACAGAAAACTTGGTTTGGTTTTCAGCTGTTTGGATTCAGTTGTTGCTCTGTTTATGTGTTTTCATATAAAGACTTTATTCTGTCGTAGCCTCTGACTGTTGTTTACTGAAATCCCCAAGGTGGAAAAAAAAGATCCAATTCAAAAAGACATGCATTTCAAAAACCTTGGAACAAATAATTTACATCTTCTATATATTCAGTTGTGCACCAGACATTCCAACAAAGCCCTTTTTTCCCCCTGACACAAACACACAAACAGAATCACCATAAAAAGTATTTATGCTGTTTGCAGAGTGAGTCAGAAGGCCCAGGATACACTTTTATTTCAGAAAGGGAAAATGAAATATCTTAGTACCCCAACAGAGAATGGGAGAAGGGGGTCTATCTTTTTGGTTATGTTCAGAACATGATCACCATCTTGATAGACGCCATATTGGATCAAGGGCAAGTTTTCCAGTGGGAAGACCAGCATTGTCTCAGAAATGACTTGCTGCTCACAGATGTTCAATATCTCTTGTGGTTCAAAGTTATCAACACAGAAAGTTGCACCAATAACTGAGAAAGTTGCCTGTGATCCATTGTAAAATTAGACCTTGATCCAATATGGCAGCTTTCAAGATGACGGCCATGTTCACACTGAAATGAAAGAAAATCCGTGACACACAGGTAATTTGTGGTGTATCTCCTACAGGGAACAGACTTTCATCCAAAGTACACTGGAGAAAACTTGACCTGTACTGTACAAGGCCTGAAGAGAAGTACACAGTATAAATTCAGGGTAAGTGAATCCATATGTATTTTGTTTAGTTTATTTCTCACTGTCAAAAGCCAGTTATGTTGTTTTGCTTGTGTCTCCTACCAAAATATCTCATAAACCACTGGACAAATTTGTAAAATGTTTTGACATGACTTGGTTAAGTAAATCCAACACATCCATTTTTGAGTGTAGTATTATGTCAGATTTAACATTAAGTTGTATGAAGTCTCTAATTTAAGGTATTTGCACTAAATTGCTATTTGAAACATAATTTCAGATATCAACACTTAAATTATGACCAGTCATACAGTAAATTTGAGAGATTTTTTTGTCCTAACTAATCATAATTTTAAATAAAGATACATATCTTCTTTGACATCCATTTTTAGATACTGTAAATATTGGTGTTGGCAGTAATAATAATAATAATAAACTTTATTTATATAGCACCTTCCAACAATGCCTTGCATCGACCAAAGTGCTTCACAAGG
>JARVGW010000336.1:592930-604874 GCA_031762495.1 Anablepsoides rubrolineatus
ACATAAGGGTGTCCAAGGACTCCAGAGCATTAATCGTCAAATTAATCGTTATCGGCTAAATACCATAATTAATCGTGATTAATTTTTTTGCCAATATTGCCCAACCCTAGTGTGTTGCTGCTTTTAATTAAAGTTATGCTATTTAAGTTTTGATACCTTGTGTTAACAGCTACTTTTTAGTTTTTTTGGTTGCTGCCTTTAGCTAGTGTTTTGGCTGGCATTTTGCTCCTGTTATTTGATAGAGCATATTATGCTGCTTTTTACTAGCATTTTTCTACTTTAACTAGCCTTAGCAACGATTAGCTTGCAAGTAGCACTTTGTCACTTTTGTTTTTCACTTTGCTTATTGTTAGCTAGTGTTTTGCTGTCATTTCACTTAATATGTCGTTATTTTTGGCTTTTAGCTATCATCTTGCTTTCACTAGCATTCTACTGCTTTACCTACCTTTTTTTCTTGTTTAAGTTATCTTTTAATCCCTTTTATTTACTCTTCCTACTCCTTTTAGCTTCAGTTTAGCTTCTTTTTTTTTTTTACCGTAAACACCTCCGTTTTAGTTTTTAAACAAAAACCAGCAAAATTATTCAGCTATCATTCACACAATTCTCTAGTTATTTATTATAACATTTTTAAGAAGAAGATATCAAAGCTTATTTTATACAAAACATTTGGTTCTTGTTTTATTAGAAATGTGTACAACAGTTACCTGCAGTTCTCAGTGATTTATATAAGTAGGCTATTTGTTATAAACAGATAGTTTGTATTTTAGAAGTCAAAAAGTAAAATAAGTAGGTCCTCTGGACGGGTTCTTTTAATGAAACATTTCATCTCTCCTCTGAGAGACTTCTTCAGTCTGAGGAGTTTCAGGTGAACTCAGCCTTATAAGCACTGCCTCCACATGGTGGACAAACAGGTTAGTCACATGCAAAAGAGGGCCATCAGCCTAACAATAGGTCGTTAGTGCCTTGATTGGCTTTATTGTTCATAGAGTATCATGTGCTTCATCACCTGACTATCGTTGGGGCCCTGATTCACATTTTTTTTCCACAGGGGGCTGAGTCATACTTGCAATAACAGCATTGTAGGAGGGGGACAACTGTTTTAGTAGAACTTTTGGTTCAAGCTTTTAAAGACAGATAAACGTTATGGTAAAACGTATTGGTTTGTTTTGGCAAATGTCTTTTGTAAAAAACTTGTCTTTGGTCATGAAGTCGACTCTATTCCTGTCGACTGAATGACATAAACAGAGAAAACTGGTGATAAATATAACTTTGTGGGTTCCTTATCCTTCATGATGCTGTTTGATGACTAATGTTTATTTTCCTTCCACTTTACAATTATCCCCCACTTTTTGTTGTATGAATTAGGCAGTTTAGTTATTGGACTGAATACTTTTTCATCTCTTTCCTGCTGGTTTTCACTTCTCTGTTCTAATCTTGGGCTTATTTACTTTCTTTCCTTAGTTAAGCTCATAACAATTTATTTTACTTTAGTCTTTTACCATTTCAAGCATTAGTCTTTGTCTTAATGTCCTGGTGGTTCATCTTCACTCCATCATTTACTTCACCTTCCTCCTGTCCTCTGATTCATCCACCCCACCTTTCAATCAGCTCTTCCCCTGTGTCTTCTGTCTCTTATCATCCTGTCCTTTCTGTGTGACACTCAGGCGGTCAATCAGGCGGGTGCTGGTCCATACAGTGAGAAGGTGAGTTTCCGGACTCCGGCAACAAATCCCGACCAGGTCTCGTCCCTCACCCTCCTGGACCTCCCGAGCTCCTCTGAGAACGGCCACTCCCCATCTACCTGTCTCCTCTTGAAGTGGGACGAGCCCAACAGTAACGGCGCAGAGATCACCTCCTACATCATCACCGTGGACGACCAAACCATGACCGTGGAGTCGGGGACCAGTCACCTTGTCACGGGCCTGCAGCCAGACAGCGAATACAGGTACTGAGTCCCATCTGCAAAACAAGTTATTTTTCTTTGACACAAAGTAAACCTTACATATAAAGCCTGCCTCGTTAATATCACGGCTCTAACATTTGAGTCATAAATAAATGTCCAAGAAATGTGTAGTGACAAAAACAAAGCTCAACTTCTCTGGGCAGAAAAAAGAGGAAACAAGTCTCATTAGGTCAGATGTTCTCACCACCATGGTGGTGAAACATATTTTTTACACTTTAAAGAGAATCATATTCACCAGTGCAGTTTTAATACATACAGAAACATACAGTAATGTCAGATGACCATTTCCAGCCAAAAATACATTTACATGGCTCCCCAAAACGCCACTTTAAGTAGACCTTTTTCACATTTAAATCATTCAATTGGGGTCTATAGAAAGTGGAACTCCTCCTTATTGTAACTCCACAAGCCCCTCTTTTACTCCTTGTGTCTCAGATCCATTCGTTTTGAGGCTGTCACTTTAAATCCAAATGAGGCGCTTCACACCCGCCCCCCTCCAGTATCCAGACCGGTCCATTCCAGTTTGATAGAGGAGGTTGCAGTTGGCACAGAAACTTTTTATTTACAAACTAATTAAAAGATGTCAACAACAGAAGACTTGTCCATCCAACCTTATATGTTGGATCCAGAGTCTGACCCAGAGCCAGAGGAGAATGAGGATGACATAATTGTAGTTGGTAGGTTCAGACCTTCTCTCACAAATTCTGTCACAAAACAGTTCAGAAACGTTCATAGAAAATAGAGAAGACTGAACGGGTTGAAAAATTTAATCCAAACAGAATATAAAGATATCTCCGCGTAGGTGTGTAATGAGATCTCGTTGTGCGAAATCTTGCGATATTAAACTCCCGCGATATCTCTCGTTGTGAGGTAACTGTTGTCTCGCTAACAGTGTTGCCAACTTAGCGACTTTGTCACTGGATCTAGCGACTTTTTAGACCCCTCTAGTGACAAATCTAGTGACTTTTCTCTGTGTTTTTAGAGACTTTTAGAAGCTTTAGCGACAGCTCTTTTCAAACACTTTTCTCCTTCTTTCCTCCGCGAGCAGAGAGCCCCCCCGTGAGCCCCTCCCCCTTCCTAAAGCAGTCAGACCAGACCAGAGCAGAGAGATTTCTGATAGATGTTCATAAAGAAAAAAATAATTACTTAGATATTTTTTATTTATGTTGAATTTTAGGTAAGTTTAAATGTCATAGAATAAGTAAAGACATAAAGAAAATAAATAATTACTTATTTTGTTTTTAATTTATGTTGAATTTTTGGAAAGTTCTGTGTGAATGTCTTTTTTTATA
This sequence comes from Anablepsoides rubrolineatus, assembly GCA_031762495.1. NCBI lineage: Eukaryota > Metazoa > Chordata > Actinopteri > Cyprinodontiformes > Rivulidae > Anablepsoides > Anablepsoides rubrolineatus. The sequence continues at coordinate 596,186 of JARVGW010000336.1, forward strand.
TATGGAAGGCCATGCATAGTTAAAGCACTGTTCTAAGGTTTAAGGAGATTCAAGAAATCAGAAAAAGGAAAATATCACTTAAGTTTGTAATAAAAAATGTTAAAACAGAATAAAAGCATTTTTGCAGCATGAAATAGATCTTTAAAGTTTTCTTGAAACTAATATTAAAATCTCGTCTCGTCTCGAGAGTTTTATGTATCGTTACACCTCTATCTACGTGGCACCAGGAGAAACTAAATTAAACTCTTTTGTACTCCTAGAGACTCCAAGTTCACATCAAAACACATTTGAGGGCTAAAAAGTGGATTTTGCACAATATGTCTGCTTTAAGGAACTGAGACTGTTGTAGACGGCAGGATCAAACTCACTTCTGCCAAATGTAAATTTATAATTAGTAACAGATAGGACTTTTATTACCTGCAGAAAGTAAACTCGGGACCTAGGTAACAGCAGTCTGTCATACTGAGAATTTAAACTTTACATCATATTTAATGTAAATAATGAGCATTTACAAAAGCAATGTGTTTTTGCAGCATTTCAAACACCAGCATCATAGTACACTATAATAGCTTTTTAAAATAAATGTAAACAAATCAAATCTAGTTGTTGTTGTTTGACCATGTGTACTGAGGTCTTCTGAGGTAGAAGTGAAGGACAGCAGCAGGTTACTGTCAGCAACAGAAGATTTGTTTTTGTTGTCGTCTCATGAGTGGAAATTTCTCTTTTTACTTGGGGCACATAAACTATGTGTGTGTGTGTGTGGGGGGGGTCTTTAAAAACCTCACAGTTAAATTGGATTACTGTTCAGAAGGCTGCGACGTGAATATGGAACAATTATTGCTGTAACTCGATTATGTTGATGCATCGGCTCCATTTCTGGATGTGTACATGTTGGGAAAACTGCATTTTTAGCTTCTACAGTCTGGGCAGCGAAGCCTCTGATGTCTACGCCTGCTCTGACGTTCTTTATGTGTTTCGTTTGATAGTTCCGATTTAAAATGTTGTCCTTAATAACACTTGGTTTTTTTTCAATTTAAACTCTCTGCTTTGTCACTGACTTTAGTCAAATAAACAGAAGTATTTATTTACAGGAATACATATTTCATTTAAAACTCAGAATCAATATTTATCTTCGGACATGATGGTAACTCAGATCTCTGTTTACCAGTTGAGAGGCTTCTGAGGCTTCTGAGGCTTCTGGCGCAGGTTTACACCACAACACTTGCCTTCAAACTAAAATAAACAAACCCTGCACAGGTCTGTTTCAATGAAAGTAAGAGTTTTATAAATCACAACCTTTGCGTGAAAAGTGGCATACGCAAGTTTCAATGCTCGTTTTGTGCGTACGCAATCTGTATAAATCTGATCCCTGGAGAATACCTGTGCATGCACAGGGAGAACGTGTGAACTCCACACAGAAAGACCCCAAGAAAGAGGTGACAGCTTTAACCACTGCTCCTCTGTGCCACCTTCAATTCAGTTCATTTTATTTATATGGTGCCAGTTCACAACAAAAGTCATCTCTGTGCACTATTCAAAAGAGAAAAAGAACACATTCAAGTCATAAATCCAATTTAAATCCAATTACAGTCAGGGTTTATAAATATGGATTCATGTGATTTACAAAACATTGTTTTCTGATTTTGTTTACGTTTTACACAAAGTCCCAGCATTGTGGGACTAGAGGTTGCATTTGCAAACTCTTTAACTGGGATGCTGGTTTTGACTAATTTAGAGTTTTTGAATGAGGTTATATTATTATACCAGCCAGCTTTCTGTGACTTAAACAAGCAACAAAACTAACCATTGTGGTGTACAAAACCATTAGATAACCTAATATTGATAAGTAAATGTAATTTATTTTAAGTGATAATCAGACCTTTCCCTCATATTAACAATTATTTTCATCTCATACAATGATGTTAAACTAATACAACTCTTAAGTGGATTTATTGGAGTCGGCTGTTTAATGTTTGCAGGAACTGTAAAGTGACACCTGTTCTGACCAAGCAGCCGTAAACAGCTACTTCAGTCATCTGTATTACCAGCTACTGTTGTGAACCTTCCTCTTTTTACAATAATCAGCCTTAACATTATGACTATGGACAGTTAGAGTAAAACTACTCATCTTGTAAGAAAAACATGTTCTTCAGGGAAAAACTACATCATATATAATTATAAACTGCATTAGTTTTAACATATAAGGACATTCTTTGTCCATTGCTTTGTCCAGTCAGGTCTGTTTTGGTGGCAAAGTATGAGCTGCTTGTTTTTCCTAGTGAATTTATAGCCAGTTCTCTGAATTGACAGCACAAACACTCTGCAAGGTTTTATGGGAAATTGTGGAGGGGCAGGATGATCACCCCACTTGCCCACTGTTTTCTCTCTGAGGTTGTTTTTGTCCCAGTGTCACTGCGCTCTCTTGCATAATGGCTGCCGCTGAGGCAGAACACACAACAGTGTGTTTACTTGTGCATGCATGTGTGTGCACAACAGCGTACCTGTGAAGTGGAGTTTGTTTTGTCTTGTATTTTTTTTTTGTTTGTTTGTGAGGGCCAAAGAGTGTAGTTCTGGCCGTTACTTTCAGACGTGGGTGTTTGTGTGCTTCATGTTTTATTAGCACGGCCTTGTGAAGCACCACAATAAACACAGTTTGTTGTTGACAATGATGGGGCTCCCCTCTGCCCATGCTGAGGAGGACTCTCTTACATCCCTTCAAAACAAACAGGCAGCATTCTGTTAGTTCACCTCTCACAAGAACTAGTTCAAAATTCAGCTCACTCAAATTGAAACTGACATAATTTAACCTCAAGTTTACAACTAAAAACATTATACCTCATTTTTCGTCTAATGAATCCTGGCATTGACACATTGGAACATGCCCGTGCCATCAGGGAAGAGAAAATCTATTGATAGGATAACCTGGTCATATAGTATATTCAGGTAGTCAGCTGACCTCATTCTTTAAACTCATATCTAAACCTGACTATCTGCCCCCTCAGGCTTGTATACAGGCACTAGGTATGATGGGTACATCACGTCAGCCACGTTTTTTTCTTACCCTGATGTGCCTGTCGCTCTGGAATAGGGTCAGTTTGGACTAATCAAACCACATGACTGTCATCCATTGCTCCAGAGTCCAGTCTTTATGCTCCCTAGCAAATAGGAAATTATTTTTTCTTATTAGGCTCTCTCATAAGTGGTTCTTTTACAGCTACACAGCTTTGTAGTCCCAATCCCTTGAGTTCCCTTCACATTAGCACCTTCATCAAGGACTTACCTTTTAAGCACTTCTCATTGATTCAACTTTGGCCAAATGTGTCTCAATTTCCAGTTCCTGCACAGTTCTTGGATCCACCTAGGCGTGTCAACCAATTATTGCACGCAAGCGATTTTGACGTCAGAAGACCGCTGTCATCAAAAAATGTGCCGACACGCATTTATAAACAGTGTCATAAAAATGAAGTCCGACTACCGGACTACAGAAAACCACAACACCCAAAGTCGCCCGTTGATGATCGACCCACAATCATTCCCACAAACTGAGGGACACACTGCCATGGAGACACACCTACACTCGAGTAGAACGGAACAGACATGAAGCGATTAGCGTGAGACTTGACAATGGAGAAGCTGCTATAGTGCATGTAAATGCTCTTATTGTCATTATTAAACACAGCGTTGAGTTCTACTGTTGATTTCACCAAACATTTACTGTAAGTGTTTGCCAGTCATGATCATTGAAGATGTTTCTCCAACCACATTCCTCACTCGAAGATAGTATTTCCCCACTGTCCTTCCTGTTTTTAATTACACGTTGGACAGTTTTTAACCCAATATTAGTCGTTTCAGGAATCTCCTTTGATGTTTTCTCTGATTGATGCCAATAATTTGACACTAAACAGATTAACATTTTTTCCACAACCACAGGTTGGGTCTTTCAACAAGGTTGTTTAACAAATAAGCGGCTACTCACTGCATCATTTAGGGTTAAATAACTTGTTTACTGCTGAAACATAATCATCATTAAGTAATTATCCAATGGAAAGCTTTTACCTGTTTGCTTAGTTCAATTCTTGTTCCTGATCCTCCTTTCAGCCAGGCAGTGTTTTTTTTTTAATCAAATTTTCACAAGCTAAAGCAACCAAAAAAAAAAACATAAATTCCGGTTTCTTATTTATGGCAACTGTTTATTCTTGAATAAAACTTAATTCATTCTCTTTTTGAGTCAGTCAGTTCAGGAAAATAATAATAACCCCAGTCATCCATGCATTTTTCTTTAAACAACTGGTCGCTTGAAGCCTGTGCCTATTTCTTGTGGTCATTGGGTAAGAAGTGGGGTACACTCTGAACAGATTACCAATCCATCATGGGGCTACATGAATACAAACAACTAATCAAACTCAATGCTCACACCCAGTGACAATTTGTCAAATAAATTACCGTGTATGATTTTTGTATTGTGGGGGGAAACTGGAGTACCAGGAGAAAACCTGTGCACGTACGAGCACAACATGCAAACTTCACACAAAGATTTTGTTGGTTCTGTTCATGTTTGGAGTACATTTTAGTGATAAATCTCAGCTACTGTCACACCAAAATTTTGCTTAAAATCTGTATAATTGACAGAAATAAAGTCATGTTTTTGTTTGGTAGGATCCATCTAGAGGTTTGTGTTTTGCTGTGTCAAACCCACATAGTTGCCGTGGAATTTGTTGGGTTAATAGTATTGTAGATTTATTTTCTGAAACAGTATGAGATCATTTTGTCTTACAACTACAGTATATACTTTAAATAGTAGTCATTAATATGAGGTACAGATGGATGGATGAGAGTTGCCCTTTCCTCCTCCATTTATCTGCAGGAACAAAAATGACATTTATAAAAAAAAACATCAAATGTCAGAAGGTAGAATCCCTGTATTGCATGGATACTAATCAGCTGATCAGACACTGAAAAAGGAAACATGAAGAAGGGAGGGGGAGTTCTTAGAAGTGAGCCGGCGGGGGGGGGGTTTAGAGAAAAGAAATTGATTTCTCATGATTTCTTTTTTTTTACGAGTAGAAGACGAGTTGTTTTTGAGTTTAGATGCAGAAAGGTTTATTTCAATTTTCTAAAGGCACATTTGTAGATATATTTATGTAACATGTTATCCTTGTTAATTATCTTGTAGCACACCTTTTGTAACATGCAAAGTAAACAAACTAGTTCTGTGGGTATTCATTAGTTCCTTTTACCCCCTCTGCAGAACTTTTGTTCATTTAGGAAAAGAAAGAGGCAGGACGTGGTTGTCACATTTAAGTCTCATGCAGGAGAGTGCATTAAATTGTAATGGGGAGAGTGGTAATGGCTGAAAGGCTCTTCACTAAATTCGCCTCACCGTTAGACAAATAGCTTTGCCAACGCTCTGAGAGCACACAGGGTTAGAAGGGTCATACATTTTCCAGCAGTTTCATGTGCATTTACTTTGAGCTTATCATCACAATCCCTTTGTATATTCTCATTAAAATTCAAATTGTTGTTTATTTGTTTCATTTTGCCACGATGACACCAACCCTTGTTGTTGTTGCACCGCGAGGCGTTCGATTTAATACGAGTGCTTTTTACGGCATAACTGAACATCTCTCGCTAACTCATTTACTTTCAGAGTGCAAATCCAGGCGGTGAATGCCATCGGCTCCGGTCCCATGAGTCTGTCGCTGCTCGCGAAGACACGCCCTCTGCCCCCAGCGCCACCCCCGCTTGAATGCTCGGCCGCTGGCCCGCAGAGCCTGAAGCTCAAGTGGGGTGAGAATGGTGGACACACACGTACCCTGCTTGCTGATGACATGGTCTACACACTACAGATGGAGGACAAGAACCACAGGTGAAGTAAACTCTCACACACACACACATCATTGTACGTGAATCAAACTGAATTGACTTCCATTCATTTTTGTAACTGTATTTATGCCTAACCCAGACATTTTTCCTAAAACTAACCATTACTAACCTGAACCAAAACCTACCTGACACCATACCTCTAAACCTAACTATTAAAGCACAGCAGAGCTGCAAATAAAGTGAGGACAATGAAGAGGTCCTCACTTTACATCAAAGACCTCAGTTTGATCGTCACTATGGCCAGCCTTGTATAAAGTACCACAAAGTGATACTTGAGTAAAAGTACAAGTATTTTACTAGAAAAAGACTTTGGTGAAAGTTAAAATGTCCTTTAGGAATATTACTTGAGTAAAAGTCTTAAAGGGTCAATGTTATGTGTTTTTCAGGCATATATTTAAATACTATACCATAATAAAGTATCTATGTCATCTTTAGTTATAACTAAAATGCTGTTTTTATGTTTAAGTAGAAAATAAACTTGTCTTCTCATCATCTACTCTTCTAAACGCCCTAAAATTGGTCTCTGTCTCTTTAAGAAACTCCTTCCGCTTCTGTCCTGCCTATTTCAGTGCAGGGGGGCACTATGATGCACTTTACTTGGCATCTGAAAATACATTTCCTCAAAGGTATTTTGAATCTGAAAAGGGCTTCACTGAGTGAGAAGTAGTGTTAGGAGCTCAGCAGACAGTTTCACGTTCACCAGTTGTTTGCTTTGTTGCTGCTGAGAGCCTGCAGGAGTCATGGGCGGGGTGTGTGGGGTGGGGGGGGTGAGGAGGTGGGCTCTGTGATGAGGAAGCTCGGTCTGGAGACACAGCCCAGAGGCAGAGATGGTCTCAAAAGGTGGTTCTAGTCCCAACCTGTTGTTTTTACTCCCCTGCCTGCTGCCTCAGGACACTACAGGATTTCTCAAACATGCATGAATGAGCAGCCAAATGTAATAATATAATTCATGAAATACAAATACTTCTTAAGTACAGTACTTTTATTTTAATGATTATGTCCTGCTGGAGTGTGACATGATTTCTTTGTGTACAAACTAATACAGTATCAGAATTTTATATATTTATACTTCTCATTCAACCACAGTTAAATTCACTCTATCTAGGAGGCACAGTTTATATGAATAGTATTTATTTTTTATAATAACAAGCTGGAATGAAAACAAGCAAAAATTTATAATAATAATAATAAAAGTAACGACTTTCTACTTCTTGCCTTTTTTAAATGTAAGGAGTAGAAGTAAAAAGTAAGTTGAAAAATAATTAATTAATAAAGTACAGATACCCAAAAATTCTACTTAAGTACAGTAACAAAGTATTTGTACTTAGTTACTTTACAAATCTGACTATGGCGCAAATGGTCCTCACTCTGTAGTAGAAACAAGTACACACACACACACCCACACACACACACTCCAATAAACAATAATACAACACTATCTTGGTTCAAGTGTTGGTTTAGCTTTCTGAAGCAGATTCAGCATGCAGCTTATGGACATGAATGAATTAAGAAAAAATAAAACTTGACACAATAAGTTTTACATTAAGCACAATGAAGTACACATTTAACAAAGTCATTTTAAGTTCTTCCTGTCCTGTGCAGAATATGTAATCATATATATGATAGCATAGATGTTGGCCAGGCTTTTGACCACCCGTTGTGCTAATTTCCTCGGACTCCTTCACCCCACAGCTCTTCATTAAAGTAAATAAAGGCCTCGGTCAATACCACAGAAACACTGGTGGGACTGAGGACCACAGTGGCTGATGTGGAGCTGAGGGACTGAGTGTGTAAGTGTAGTCAGAGGTGTCTGTGCAGATCCGTACGTGTGTGGCCTCTAACTGCATGTACCAGGGAGTAATCATGCTGAGGGCATTTGTGACCAGATGGGAAACAGCCTCCAGTAATCAACCCTCCATTTAACCAGCTGGCCAGACAGGAGAATGAACGAGGAAAACAAGGAGAGAATTAGCTGCCTAAGAGGCAGAGGAAGGGTCGGAATAAATCCACTAACATGAAGTTAAATGCACATTTGCAAGGAGTGCAAGAGGACTGATTTATTTCCTTTTTGATTATCGTAGCAAAAGCACAAATCCCAACAAAGAGCATTTTATTCGCTCGACTGTCTGCACACCTGTGGGATTGTTTCACTTCCTCCCTCTGCAGCCATCTTACCTCTCTGGTTGTAACCATCTGTGTTCAAATTACAACTCGGCTGATATCAAGTTGGAAACCGGGTATCTTGGCAACCCAGGAGTCCAGAAGGCAACAGATGGGGATCTGTTAACCACTGTAACACACACACATTTTAAACCAGAAGCATGTAAACGGGCACTTATTACTAGCCAAATAAAAAACAGCTTTCATGCTTTCCACAGTTTTATTTACCCTGTCTGTCTGCCTTAGATACTGTATGTATCTGGGACCATGTTGGACATAATGTTGTGCATATGTTTATGTGCACCATGGAGACTTGAGAGATTTTCTCACATCTGTTTTGCTGATAACAGAAAGATTTGTATCACTTTGCCATTATGTTCAATCTGTAGCCATTTTATGGGATTTGTTTTGCTCAAAAAAATGTTCAGACATCAGTATCTGATAAAAGAAAAAAATATTTTTATTCTGTCTAAAATGAAAACATTTTATGGGCCTGAGGTCTTGTCCACACAGACAATGAGCCTCTTGCAAGACCATTTTCATATTCTCATCCTGAGTTTCTCATACTTTTGTTGTAGGACTCTACTTAGGTAGGAGTAACTTTGCTAAAATTTAGATTATCTATGAATTGTTAATTGATCTTATC
>JARVGW010000336.1:604974-639195 GCA_031762495.1 Anablepsoides rubrolineatus
AACATTGATTCAATAACATCTTTTCAACATTGGTTAATAGTTAGAATTGGATGATTGTTTGATGGTTGATTCACCATCAATCATCCACCTTAACCAAAAATCAACTTTTTTGACCATAATTCAACATTGAATTAGCATTTTTGTTATCTATCACAGCAGACACATTGCTAACAAAGTTAATTTCAAATAGTTAATGGTATAATTTTCAGAAAACATCTTTATTAATCAATAAATCAAAAAGACAGATCCTGACAAATTCAATACGACCACCAGGTGACCTTAGAAAACACAAACTAATTTATGCATTTATTAAGCAACATTTTGATGTAGTGAGGAAAGTTAGGGTTAGGGTTAGACATATTTCTCCAAGAAATACTAGGCTTTTAATTTGAACTTGAACATATGTGATATATGGTTCAATCATAGAAAACTTTGCATTTTGGCTCAGAGACTCAGAGAGCATCAGTGAGAGTGAGGCCACGTCCTTGTCTGCTGCTTTTCACGGTCAATTGGCCTCCTGGCTCTGAATCAGGGATGCAAATCATGCCATTGACCGTCTTTATTGTCTGCCCCGCGTTATGTTCTAATTATTTTGACATCCATTTTCACAGCCTCATCCAAATGAGAAAGAGGTCATCAACTCTGGGTGACAGTTTGGCCGGTGGACGTGGTTTTCATGCTAAAAGTAAACAAGGAGACATTTCGATGCCAAACCAAAAGTGGAAGTGGTCTGTCAGTATCAGGGCAGGGAGTGTTTAATTGTGTGACTTAACAGTGAGTGTGAGGGTTAATAAGATCGTTTATCAGCCAGAGAACATAATCACACCTCAGTGTCACAGCTACACAGAGAGCTCATCTGGAGTTAAAGCCCTAACCATGACTCGTCGTTTCTCCTCCAGCAGACTCTCTGTCATTGTCCTTGTTCGTATCGCCTCTCCTTTCCTCCTCCTTCGCTCCCTCTGTCTGTCACATCCTCTCTTCTCGTTTCCCCATTTTGGACCATATTTCACTTGTTCTATTGTCCCTAGTTTAGACTTTACCCTCTTTATCTGAGAGGAGATAAAGAACTCTTTGCGGCTCACATTTCTCCCTGACCTTCTCATTTGCCTCCTGATGATCTCTCCTCATTTCCAGCAGTTTGTTTCATCCTAACGGGCAAGAAGACATTTTATTGTCTGCTGCCAAAAGCAGAAGGGGGGATCAAATAGTTTTGCTTGTCTGTTGTGTTAGCAAAAATATTTCATCAACCAGCAGACTGCATCTGCAGCTCGAGCATAGTTAAGGCCAATTTATAATTCCATCGTCATGTCTTGTTTCCAGTCTTGTGTAACTTCTGTCTGTTATCTCCCGCTGACGCCACGTCTTCTACACTGTCCTTAGTCAGAACTCTGTGGTTCGCCATGTGTGATTGGTCAGAACTTTTTGGACGTGTTTGTTTATATGGAGCAGCCCGTCGTTCTGCATGTCATTTTGCTGAAAATGGTCCTGTCCCAGAAGCCGGTTGTGGACGTTCAACCAGTGTTCATGTCTTCTTTTATTCTTTGTGTTTAACAAGAAAAAAAAAACATGTTTACTCCAACTCCTCATCTAACAACATGAGCCTCTCTTCAAACTGTCTGTTTTGCTATTATTGTTTATATGCTTAGCTATATGCTATGTGTTACATTATGTGTGCTGTAGGAGGGATTATGGTGATTTACCACAGTCCGTAAGATAAAAACATACAAAATAATGGTAATCACTGATTGTTTCACGTCTTGTTAAAATATAGACCAGCCTTTAGCCAAGGAGAGGCTCACGTTTCCCACAAACCTGAACCTGTCTTCTGTTAGCTCCAGATCTCCCCTATTGCTCGTCTGACCAGGCTTTGGCAACTTCAATAGCCTAAAACTGCCTCAGCCTCTCTGATTATTGTCAACTCACATAGAAAACCAGCTCAGTTAAACTAAAGGAAAATCACTTTGTAGATTAAACAAGGCCAAAGTTAAGATCAAGGAGGACAAATATCTTTATCTGGGATGAATGCATGTGTCATTAACTCTCCTGCTGCCCCCCGGCCACAATGATCCAGGTCATTGCCAAAGGATCTGTTCTTTAAGCTCCACAGTAAAACAAAAAAGCATCAAGTTCTCTGAAACAACTTTTTTCTCTGCTTATAATCATGCATAATTTTAAGACTTCTTCTCTTCCACACAAAGTTCACACAAAGTAAACAATCCATTTATTCATGACTTCACGCAGCCTAGGAAACACTGAATCGTTCTTCCTGCTCATTATTAGAAAAGTAAGTTTATTAAAACACACAAAGACTTTATTAAAAGAGACTCTTCTCTTTCCATCCACCTCATCTCCTACCTGTGCTTGAGAGTCATTAATTCTGCTCGCCTCAGGACACATCGTCTCTTTCTCCTGCAGCAGAAGGCCTGACCTGTGGGTTTACTAGGATACATATCTTAACAGGAGTGAGTTGATGGAGTTCATCTGTTCGGATCTGTGTGCATTTTGGTCATTCGAATTCTGTTTTAAGAACAGTTGAAAAAGGAAAAAATGAATGGATTCCAAAAACTAAAACTGTTTTTTTATTAATAAAACTAGTCTAGCTAATTCCTTAAAAAAACAAACAACTATTTATCTAGCTCCACCTTAAATGGTCTGATAATGGGATGAATAGACTCCAATTTCATTTCAAAATGCCAAGACTTTGTTCAGGTCTGTTTTAGACTTTGTATTCTGCAACCAAATGTTTATTTTATCGTTGTGCAATCAGGAAAATCCCATAGAGTTCGCAGATCTTTTTTTCAAGAGAAGCCTGGGGCTGAAGGCAACCAAATGTACATATTTTTGTTTTGTGAGGGAAGCCGGAGCACCCTGACAAAACATATGCAAGCATGAGGAGAACATGCAAACTCTACACATAAAGACCCCCGGTCCAAACCGGGGATCAAACCCAGGGTCTCTTTGCTGTCAGGCGTCGGTGCTATCCACTGTCCTGTCGAACTGCCAAATGTTCAAGTCTAAAACTGATCTGTCTCCTGTGCATGCATTGGCTGCAAATAACGACACGTTTTCTAAAAAGGTGTCAGCTGATGGTGTATCATTGATGATTCAAAATGTCTCCTGGAGCTTCTGGTTCTTTTAGCACATGAAGCCTTTCTCCAAGAGGTCCATGGTGAAGAAAGACGGCGTTGGGTTGCCTTGACTTCGGTTTGACAAAAATAAATAAATGAAAATTAAATAACCATCCATTTTTTGTACTTCAATGTCAGATTTTAAAAAGAAAAACAAATAACCAAAAAGTACACGGGCCTGTCCGGCAGGTTGGCCGGGGGTCAGGTATAATCCAGTCTCATGTCCAGCAGAGGCATGTTTTCACTAGTAGTGGGTGGGTTGGTGGTCAGTCCCCAGCTGATAATACAATCAGCAGAAACCTCAACTTTTTCCGTCTCTCCATCTGTGTCACATAATCATGTTCACATACATGGACAGGAACTGGATTCTCCATGTTTCCACTCTTAGGCCTGTAAGACCTCATTATAGTCCAGCTGGGTTGTTACTAACATGCCTCTCTTTGTTCACCTCACTTTCTGTTGTCTCGTTAACGTTTGACAGTCCTTCAACTAGCCCCGGTTTGTCCGGTCCCACCTGATCCAGACAGGTGACTCATTGGGGTTTCTTTCCATCGTTATCTTCCAGGTTTGTGACGATCTATCGCGGTCCCAGCCACACTTACAAGGTTCAGCGACTGATTGAGTCCAGCAGCTACAGCTTCAGAATACAGGCCATCAGCGACGCCGGCGAGGGTCCCTTCTCTGACACGTATACTTTCTGCACCACCAAGTCTGTTCCACCTGCCCTCAAAGGTAACCCGAGCGGATCAGGGTGCCATCTTTACTGTAGTCTCGTCACGTTGTTGTCTACAGGGTGTGATCATTACAGTAAACTGAGAGGAAGAGAGAATCCTCCGAGGTGTGGAGGACCAAAAGAGCAGAAAACTTTAGGTTTGCCTAAATGAGAAGTCAAAAAGTTATGATCTTTAAAATTACACAGCAGGTTCACATTTATTAGCAAAGTTTTCTAAGATGGCTGCCACAGCCAACTGACCTTTGAACACAACGTGTCTATATTCCATTCAGTTTTACAGATATTGTAGTAAAATCTGGTGCTGAAAGTTCTCAACATACACTCCAAGTGTTCTTCATTGTGTGAGATATTTTAGCATTGGGTTTTTAACAAAACATCCTGAACTACTGAATAATTACCCAGAAGATTATCATTGGATGTACATTTATACCTCATTAAACTTCTCATCATTTAAGGTGGTGGTTTTATTTTAAATTGTGGGTTTTTTTTGTTTGACTTGCAGATTAAAGCTGATACAATTTGTTGTCTTTCAACATTTTTGTATAAAAATGACATTATTCCCAGAGGATATCGTTTTCAAAGCAATTTTCACCAAAGGACAAGCAGAAACGTTCTGTAAGCTCTTTGTTGTGGTTGATGCTGCTGGTTTAAATCCAACCCAGTAACCAGTATAAATCTGACTCTACCATTTACCAAATAAAAACACTGGATTTGTCATAAATTAGGAGCTACAACCAATAGATGTTTGGAGTGCTGACTCAGCATTCACACTATGATTTACCTGTTTACAGTTTCTTTCATTAGTTTTTTAGACACAAAACACTTTCACATCCTCTGTTCTGTTTAAGAATTTGAATTTATAAATAATTTATGAAAATATTCAGCTGTATTGGTAGCAGTCTTCTACGACTTGGTGTTTGAAATCTTTGTACTTATATAACATTTAATTTTATTTAAAATAAAATTTCAGATATACATAGATGTATTCAGTTCTTTTAGAAACACTGTTTTTTCTGAAATTACTTCAGCTCACCTTAGTTTTACTGCTTCCTTTAGCCTTTAGCTAAAGGAAGCAACCAAAAGGTTTGTCTTTGCTAGTTTTAGCTCTTAGCTTCTGTTCTGATCATTTTAGCCTCTGTTGTGCTTGTTTTACCTATAACAACTTAATTTTAGCTTCTTAGCTAAATCTTAGCACTGTATTGTTGCAGAAATTGCTGTTTCTCTAGTTTCTCTATTAATTTTTAATTTCTCTGAATCCTACAGCCCCAAGAGTTCACCAGCTGGAGGGAAACGTATGTCAGGTCACATGGGAGACAATCCCTCCAATGAGGGGAGATCCTGTGAGCTATGTTGTCCAGTTGCTGGTCGGACGGGAGGCTGAATATAAACAGGTTTGTGTCTCAGGGTGAATGAGATTTAGTCTTTTTTTGTTTGTTTGAGAAGCGCCTACAGCTGTTAGAAAGAGAAGCCAAATCTTCCTCGGGAAAAATAAAGTAGCTTAGCTTGAAAGGGAGTGTGCACTTTTAGGATTTGACAAAACACAAAAGCTTCTTCAGGAAGTTTAAAGTAAATTCCTACAAAAACAGTACCTCTCTCTCAGTTCAGCTTTATGGCACCAAATTATGTTTACAAAACTAAAAAACGGCTATAAATCAGAACATTTTTAAGATAATTGAGGTAAATTTGATTTGGTGGAAGCTGAGAGGTGATTTTTGAGATTTGACCAAAACGGCTACAAGTCAGTTATTTCTTGATCTGTTAAACTAGTATAAAAGGCGGTGAGTGACGTGACCTCCATGTGGAAATGTCTTCATTTGAAGCAGAAACAGCTGGAAAAAAGTTTTTTTGAGAATAATTCAATTTGTTTGTGATATTAATGTGTTGAGCAAAGAAAAATCACAAAGATGTTCATCTGGACTCACGTCTTTTTTAATTTTTATTTTTTTGTCATTGGCAGGTTTTTAAGGGAGAGGAAGGTTCGTACCAAATCTCGAACCTCCAGGGAAACGTCGACTATCGTTTCCGCGTGGGCGCCTGCCGCCAGTGCCGGGACACGTGCCAGGAGCTGTGCGGACCCCTGAGCCCCTCCTCCTTGTTCACGCTCCGCCGGCAGGAGTCGGCGTCGTCGGAGGAGCTGTGCGCCTTGGAGACGGGCAAGGGGGCGGGGCTGATCTCCAGCGACGAACGCTTTGCGGCGCTGATCGTGTGCGTGTTCGCGGGCCTCTCCATCCTCATCGCCTGCTTGCTACAGTACTTCTTCATGAAGTGAGGGAATTTAATAATAGGATAGAAAGGAAAACGAAAGAAAAGAACTTTTTTGAGAGAAACGCCTACGAAATAACCGAATGAAATCAAAGCAAACACTTGAGATGTACTTTTAAAGGCTGTGTATGTTGTTTTTTTTTTTGTCAAAGTATTGATTCAGGCTTTTCATTTTGTCCTCCGCCTGTTTGGTCTCATTTTTTTTCTACACCTCTCATTTAAGGATTTCTGTCGAGGGAAAGAAAACTGATAATCAAGCCTTAAAATAAGTGGGAGCACAGCACCTGCTCCCAAGACTGACTTGTTGCATGTTTTTATTTTCTATGTCTTTTAAAACATATTCAGTAGAAAGCATATATATTTCTTGACAGTCATTGCCTTACTTTTGATTTTGATTTTTCCGCGTTTAACCGGTTGTTTTCTTTTTTTAATTTTTCTGTACTCACTCAGCCATATTCAAATGTAGGTCTTTAAAGCTTTAGCTGCTCCTACTTATTGAATTCATCACTGCTCTGCAGTCTGTTGGTCAATCCATGCAATCCTCACCTGTTCTCTCATGCAGGCTGACAGAGACCTGGTGTTACGTAACCATGCACACATACTGAGTTATGCTTTTGCAACGACAATGAGACAAAACCCGTTTTCCTCCGAAGAAGTCATACTTGCTCAGCTTTCGCCATTCAATCACTCACTCAGCTACCAAAGTGATGCAATCCATGTGTGTAAGATGCTGCTATCCTGTAATTTCAATATATCTAAGAGAAAATGGAAAACTGGTTAATATAAATAATAGCAAATATATATATGATGTAATATAAGTGACGGCAAAGGTAAAGTCTTGAGTGTAAAAAAAAAAAGAAAGGCGTGGACTATATACTCCGAAAGCTCTGAGGTCAGTTTAGCAAACAGGATCTAGGATCAGATTCGTCAAATTGGGCCTTTTTTATATTGGGTTTAGGAACCGGCTCGGATTGCGATCAGCTGCAGTTCACTCTGAACTTTTTTTTTTATGGTGGGGGGAAGTGCGCTGCATCTCTTTGCCCCCATCCTTTTTATTCTCTTTGCTCCTGCCAGTCTAAATGGAGTGTTATTGGTGATAAAAGGTGCCAACAAACCCGTCAGTGCCCTTCCCACAGCTGTGTGTTCTGACCTGGGACCACGTCAGTGGTTCAGGCAGTTCAGCTCCATGGGCTGCGACTGTTGGAGACTAGTTGGAAAACATGCATCTGTGTTTGCAAACAGCCACATTTTGAAAATCACAACATATTTGAGGTGTATTGTTGGCTGTGCACATTTTTTTGTTGCCAGCAGCAGCCTGCTTTGTACCTAACTCGGCAGCCCCCCCAACGTTTATAAGTTTTACTATAGTACAGGGTGAGTCAAAAGTGTCAGGACACTCTTTTATTTTACAATAAAAAGAGATGAAATATCTGAATACCCCAGCAAGTAATGGCTACGTCCAGAACATGGCTGCCATTAAAGGGTGTCCTCTGACTTTTGACTCGCCCTGTAAACCCTTTAAAGCAGTGGTTCTCTAACTTCTCAGCTTTAGATGCACACAATAACAGTAGCAGAGACCTGTGCCCCCAGTAATGTGTGGCTGATAAACGTTGGTATCAGGTCAAATAAACATAGACTTAGTAACATTCTTCATTATGTTACTTTCATCTATTTTGAACCACTCTAACCACACGTCTTTGTAACGACTCAGGCAAAAATATTGTTAGCAGAACTTTTTAAATGGAATTGTTTCTGAAAGTCCTTGATGTCCTTGAACCATTGCTCTAAAATGTACCCTTTGAAAACTGAAGATTGGCAGCCATAACAAGATTTTTAACTATAATGAATAAAGTCACTGACAAGGTTTAAGACCTGGACATGTTTTTAGTTAAAGGAGAGCTCCAGTGCAGGCGTCCAAAGGGAGCTCTTGAGACAAGCTCAATTGTTTTTAATCTTTCCAAAATTTAAGTGGAAGTCTTTGGGACTGAAGCAAAAAAAATAAAGAGAACCTCTAAGAATGTCAGAAGATTCTAGCGAGCAGCAGTCACCAACAGTTGCAGCCCATAAAGACCACCTTAAGCTTTGTGCTTTACCCCCTTTTAGATCTAGTCTGTCCAGCCAGAGTGGTGCTGAAGCTGTTCCTCCTCTGTGAATCAATATATCTGAAGACTCTTCTTCTCTCTTTCATCTTCCTGAACATAATTATTTGTAATTACCATCTTCTTTTCTTCTTCTTATTTGGTCTCTGGCTGCTTTTCTCTTACTTACTTTTTCTTTTTTTCGATCCGTCACGTCTTTCTTCTGGACTAATCTCTCCCTCTCTCTTTCTCTCCATGAAAAGGTGCTTTATTGACGTGTAATCAGAGCCAAGTAGCAGGTCTGTGATCTCTGCTCCGACGGGGACATGTTCTCTGAGGACTTGAGCTAATTTTCACTAACCGAGCAAACCTTTTTTTCTTATTTTCGAGGGGACACAGCTTCACAGAACAGAACACCTTCTGACCTCCCGTCTCGTTGTCCTAACTACCCACCCCCCTGCCCCCCCAGCCCAACCTGTACAACGAAGCCAAGGTACAACCCGTTTTATAACAGGATAATCCAAAGAAGTCACCCTAACGACTTGAAAACTGGTTGACCCCGTTGGTCGGGTGGGGTTTGGATGGGAGGAGGAGGAGGTGAAGTTCTCTCTGATTGGCAGCCTGGAAACGTACCTCAGGGATAAGGCCTTACAGAGGGGGGGAGGGGGGTCTGATCCTGTCGTCATCATCATCTTACTGCCTCCATCCTGTTTTCCTGTCTTCCTCCTCCCTTTCGTATCTCATCCCGTCTTCGCCGTGCCTTGCTCCTGTATTCGTCAGTAAAACCGAGGCGTTTTACTAGCTTATAAAAAAAAAACAACGAAAAAAAAAAAACTTTGCCAAAGTCGACGGGAAAGTTAAGGTAGAGTTCTTTTCTAGGTTTTATTTATACTATATATTTGCATACAGTACTTTACATGCCAATTACAGTGCAATCTTCATTTATTTATTGTTTAAAGATTAAGAGACACGTGTAGTTATATACTAATTTTTTTTCTTGTAGCCTGTTTTTATTTTAATTTTTTTTTTAATGGATGTATGTTAGATTGTATGATTAGGGCCAGCATTCCTTATCTTAGTAACCCTTTAAGTATTTTTACTTTACAGCTGTTGGGAACCTTTCGCTCATCAGTCCACGCGTTTCAAACACATAACCAAATGTATTTTAGTCGTTTCAGCTCCTGTTGGGTCTGCGCACGGACCAGCAGTTCTCGTAACGCCTTTAGAGAGACATGTAGCAAGCCGGACCTTATAGGCTCACTTATCTGTATTGGGATTTTTTTTTCTTTCTGAATAGTGTTATAATGAAGCTTCTGGTATCTTATGTTACTGTTTTCATGCCAAAGTGCAGGCTTTTTTTTTTTTTCATGTCCTCTAGAACCAATCGTCTCCTGTGATGTTCTTCTGTAACAACATAACAAATATTACAAATGTTATTATTACTGTCTCAAATGGAAAGAAAACATTAACTTGATCTGTGATTATACTTCTTATTTTATATTATCTTGTATTACTTTGTTTTGTTTTCTTTTTAAAGCAAAAGTGCCATTTTTTTTGTGTGTGTTCGTCCCGTTTTGGTGGAGAATTTTCAGCTGATTTCACACTGAAGAAGGCAGAAACAATCAGAACGTTTTAGGCTGATAGTCGACAGTAATATCGACCGTTCCTTTCGTTTTATTCTTTTTTTTTCTCAGTAGTTTTGTTTTTGTCCAGCGTTGTGCTAAGAGATGATATACAGAGATATCTATAGAGCTATAGAACGACTAACAGAGTTGAAGCACTTTTTTAAAGAAATACCAAGCATTAAACGTGAAGAGGTCAGGAGTGGGAGTAAAACGGATCCTTTGCTCTTTTTTTTTTTTGAACACTACTGCCGATGCTTTCTGTTACATTTCGTTGGCATTACTCAGATGTTGGCATTACTGGAGCGTAATACGATGGCTCCCTGCAGGACCAAGGAGAGTCCACTTCCAAAGGCGGACGGCGCATTTGTTCCGCGTGTCCTTTGCTTTTTTTAATCCTCTGATTTTGTTGTTTTTTTTTATTCCCCCTTTTTGCTTAAACGTTTCACCTCCATCAGGCCAGTTATACCGAACAATCCGACTTCTGTCTGTAGGATGGCTACTTCTTTTATTTTAATGTTTTTATTTTTTAAGTGCTGGCCATTACTATTTGTTTTTAGCAGAGCCCCATTCACCCTCCCTTCATCTCCTGCACCTTTCTGTCAACAAGACAATTGAACGTTTAGCCCAGCAGCCCCACTCCTCCACCCCCACGTCTGTGCCTTCTGATCCGTTTATTTCCTTTTTAATAATAATTATTATTTTTTTATTTAGTGTACATTTTACAGTAAAAGTAGAGACGTTGACTGAGAGATTGGCAATTCAGACAGAGACTCACAGGTATTTAAGTATTTTTTTAAAAAGCAAAACAAAAAGAACGTTTTTTTTTTTTTACCTCACAATTTCAAAGCAACATTCCAATGTTTTCATGTCTACGATTTGAAAAAGTAGAAGAAGAAGATTTAAAAAAAAAAAAAGAAATTTGTGCGTTTCTTTTTCTTGTATTGTAAATGTTAGACAATTTCATATGCATTATATAAAAGAAACTGCCATATCAATTTTAATGTATAGATTTTTGCAAATACTACCCTATGTATGTAAGACGTAACTGTATCGGTAGCGTATATATAATATATTTATGCCCAATAAATGTTTTAATTTTTTCTGACTTGAGTGTTTGTTGTTCCTCATTGCTTCTCCTAGCTGTGCAGGTGTTACAGTTTAGTTCTTGTAGAATATATAATATAACATATAGAAAGGTTTAGAGAAGCTGAATAAGCGTAAATGTGAGCCATCACATCGAAACAAGGATTCAGTCCAAAAGTGGAATGTGGAGAAATATGCAAATATAGGGTATATAAATTGCATTTTGTCAAAATATAACAAATGAAAGCCTTATTAATGTATCATTTGAATGAACTGTCTGAAATATAATCCTAAAAAAAATGTTGGCAGCATTTTTTTCAGCAGAAGCAACAAAAAACTGATTTTGAGGAAAAACGTCTTAAAATTCTAAACTTTTCCATGCGAGCTCGCAATGTTTTTGTTTCTTTCTAACTGGGAAATCTTAATATACAAATACTATTTGAGGTTTCCTCTTTATATTGACTTAAAAATATTCAATAAATTTACATAAAATTAGGATTTAGACCAAACAGTAATGTATTATTGTAACCAACAAGACAAATTAAGTCATATCTCTGGATAAGTTTATATCAGAATGATCCAGGTATCAAAATGTAGCTTTTAAAGCCACAAATCTGAAAATGTAATTAGGTCATTTTGACTAAATTAGCTCATTTTGATATGATGGGTCACAAATATGTCTGTGTTCCACTGTGAGAAGAGTTATCACATAAACTTAGCACAAACTGTAAGAACATGTGTGTTTGGTAGATTATTATTTTTGTAACAACACTTCTTGGTAATAAATTGTATACATGATTGGCAGCACCTGCAGGTACCAGAAGCTCAAAAGAAGAGTTAATAGCAACAACAAAAATAATATTGGCAGAGGAAGATTTGACAAACTTTTCATGTGCAACCCACACTGATCCCACAAATGAATGTTCCTAATGTGACACCATTTAAAAGGCAAATTAACAGGCTTTTTATGGGTATAAGATTTATTTCCAAGAAGTTTTGTTACAACAAAGAAATAATCTACCAGACACTATTTTTTACTTTTTGTGCTAAGTTTTATTATTTTCTGTTGTCAAGACAAAAGATCTTTTTCATCAAGTTTTACTGACAAATACAGCTGATAAAAAGTACTCATGTTCTTTTCATTCATGGCATTCTGGGTCGACTGGTTCATGATCATTCGATTCCAATCTCAATGTTAATTTACTCAGGAAGTCCAATAAAAACAACAAAAGTTGATCAAAGTGCTTTATATTTCAGTCACAGACTCGTGTCATTGAGAAAACGAAAGTTAAAATAAAATACAGAAACACTGAAACAAAAATAACATCAGCTCTGATTTTGACTCTGCCAGAATCAAAAATAAAAAAAAAGATTTAAACACATGTTGTACTGCTAACAGCTGAACACACCAAAGAGCTTTCAGAATTACCTCAGAAGTTTTTTTAGGTTTTCCTTGTTGAGCAAATATAAATTCAGACACTGAACACTAGAGGAAAAGTTCCATCAGCATTTTTGTTGCTTTGCACAACTTCATCAAAAACAGACACATAAAGCAGCAGATAACTGTCACAGTCCTTTTACAAAAGAGAAATAGTCTTTTAATCTTTACACATCAGGTAGATCAATGAGAGGCATGTTCTGTTATCACAACTGCATGTTTCTCTGATAGAAGGCCGTGTTTGCAGCGCAGAGCAGATGGATGCAGCTCGCAGCCGTGATTCAGCCTCCTGCAGCCTCCTGGATGTGCATCAAGAAGTGATCAAACTTAACAAAGCATCTATTTACAAACATTGTTGGTGACAGATTGTTCATTGATTCTCAGAGTCTCAAAGACGACACGACACAAGACGATCTGCTGAACGATTTCCTGACTCTCATTCACACGCAGGCAGGAGGGGTTTCAATCTTGCTGAGCACAACTTTAGTAGTGAGATTTTAATTAAACTTTCAGAAACTAATTATTGGATGTACAACTGGTTACATTTTGAAGTCGGAGCCAACAGAGGATAAAAACAAAATAACCCTAACTCAGTTTTACAGAAACTGGTGTGGTAGTAGCTGAAAGTGATCTCTAAACATGATTTAAGCACTAAGAAAGAAAAAGATCTAGTCTGACTGTTTGTCTGTTAAGGTCCTGTCACACTATGATGTTTTAGACAACCTATTCTGACTTATGAGAATTTTGTTAGGACTTTTTTACTTATATCAGCTATATATTTGGCTCTAATTGTTAGTATTACAGTATGCATACAGCCAAAAGAGGCGTCCAGTCACGTTGTTTTAAATTCCATCTTCCACTTAAACATCTTTAATGTTGGACAAACTTTGCACAAGTTGTCAAAAACATCTTAGTGTTGCAGGGCCTATAGCAAAATATCTCACGAACCATTGGACATGTTTTAATTAAGCTTCCAAGAAATAACAGCTGGTTTTTGTTTGAAGCCAAAACAACTGAAGATGGCCTCCACAGCCAACTGATCTTATAAAACTAGAAACTGTTTATAATGCAGTAAATTTAATATACTGTATATTCTGCTGAAGTCGGGTTGGGGGAGAGTCTCTGCCTCTAGTGGAGGAGTTTAAGTATCTGGGTGTCTTTGTTCACGAGTGATGGTAGGATGGAGCGGGAGATGGATCAACAGTTTATGGCCTCATCTTCAATATTGAGTGTGTTGCTTCGGCTGGTTTTGGTCAAGAAAGAGCTGAGTCAAAAGCTCTAGATTTCCTGGTCTGTCTACGTTCCAACCCTCACCTATGTTCATGAGGCGTGGATCATAAAACTGAAAAAGCGAGATCCTGAATACAAGCGGCCAAATTGAGCTTCCTTTGCAGGGTGAGTGGGAGTAGTTCAGTCATCTGGGGAGGAGCTCGGAGTAGAGCTGCTGCTGCTCCACATCAAAAGGAGTCAGTTGAGGTGGTTCGGTCATCTAATTAGATGTCTCCTTAATGCTTCCCTTTAGAGGTGTTCCAGGCATGTTCCACTGGTAGAAGGCTCTGAGAAAGACCCAGGACTCGCTGGAGGGGTTATGGCTTGAATTTATATAGCGCTTTATTTGGGCCAGTCGGACCCCAAAGCGCTTTGTACTTCACCCACTCACATGTTCATACTGATTGTGGTTAGCTACAGTGTAGCCACAGCTGCCCTGGGGCACACTGACAACCACCGGACTGTAAACTACCGTCCCCTACTGGAGAGAGAGAAGTACCCAGCTGAATGAGACGGCTGTAAATGAGTGCTCCGCTGCCATTGCTAAACTACAGTCAGACTAAAACAGCGCAACAAATCGACATCATTGTTCATCACTCCTCCTTCTGTTCGCTGATTGGTTGAAATTCTACAAGAGAAATCCTAGTCCAAGAGGCAACTTTGTGTTTCAATTCAGGGGCTGCATCCTCCTGAGTGGGCATTTGTTGGCTGTTTATATCACTGCCCTGCATCATTTTTTCTTTTTTTACCAAGTCGTTATAGTTTGTAAATTCATCACAGACCAAATAATTTAGTTTTTTTAATGTAAGTTTAGCAACTAAACTATTTATGCAGCAATAAGTGATTAAATAAAATTCAACAACTAGTACTGATACTGGAGCTAAACCCAAAATAATATAATTATTATTTTATTTATTTATTTACATGTGATGTATTTAACAGTGAAGTTCTCCCTCCAGTAAAAAGATGTGTAAATACATATCCCAACACATTTTAAAACTGACAGTACATGATATAAAACATATCACTATGGTAATGGGGTGTGGTATGCAGCATACCTGGACTGCAACATACTGTGTTTGTCTGTTAGCAAAATATCTATTAAACCACTGGATGCACTGTGATGAGACTTTGCGAAATTATTTATCTGGTAAATATCTACGACTCATCGACTTTTGGTACCCATTCTATTCAAGATGACCTCTACAGCTCATTCAGCCAACAACAAAACTCATCCAGAACATAAACTCTAAACATGACAACATGGCCTGAGATGGTGTGTCATGCTATTATAAAGGTTTGACCAAAAGGACTCCAACCCTCTTAAGACAAAATGATCTTAAATAAATCTCTGGCGATGAGAGATATGCATTCCTTCAAGAAATGTTAGGCTTTTATTTGTAGCACATGAAGCAAATGATGCAAGAAAGATAACATTGTTTTTTAAATTGGTGGAGCGAATGATGACATATTCTCTGAGGTTTCTGACTTATATTACATCAAAACAGAGCAACCCTTAGCAAAAAGTAGTATACTTGAGTATAAGTTTAAGTCAAGTATACTAGGCACCATGTACTTGTAGTATACTAAAAAGTACACTGATTTAATACTCGTTCGTACTAAATTGGGACATTTTTAGTTTATACTTAAAGTATAGTTAAAATGTTTATAAACTTACCAAAAAGAAGTATACTTTAAGTACTTGTCATTAAGTATACTAAATATATACAAATGTGAGTCCCTAAGTGTACTTTTATATACAATGTACAATGATATAAGTATACTAGCAGTTTACTAACAAATATTTTTCTAGGATTATGTTGGCCCACAACAAGTTTATGAAAGTATACTGAAAGTAATCTTCTATGTATAATTTTTTTGTTTGATCTTGAAATATACTACAAATAAACCAGTCGGTGTGAAAAGTGTACTACTAAAGTTTATCTTGACCAAAAGTTTAAACATTAGTACAAACTAAGTATACTTAAGATAAACTTAAGTATATCTTAGATAAGTACATAAAACGTAAACTGGAAGTATACTCTTATTTTTAGTTTAAAATTAGTATACTTAAAAGATACTTGCATATACTACTTTTTGCTAAGGAAATAATTAAAAATATTAATTAAAAAAAAATTGATCCCATAACTTTAAACCAGTGAAATATTCTTGGTGTGTCAGGCACAGTCCATCAGACCCAGAGACACTTTTTGGCAACATCAGCACTCTGTACATAAGAATAATACAGCTTTAGTTGGGGCACAATAAATATTGATCACATTAATTGTGTATTACTCACACAATACACACACACAGACACACACTCACACTGCACCTCTGCCCGTCTCTGATGGAGAACAGAGATGCGACACAAACTCTACAGTGCTTCCCTTGTCATCCAGAATATAAGGCATTAGAGATGTCTGAGACTTTTATACAAACATGTTCTGCTCAGGTTTGGATCAATAAGCACTTGGAGGAGGAGAGGAGCTGTTTTGCACACTTTTTTTTTTGACTAGTGCTGAATGTGTTGCATGAACATTGCATGGCACTTGCTGAAACCTTGTAGTGAGAAATGAGATCTTCATCACCCGCAGCTGAAGGGCACAGTTATGTTTTGGTTTTCTGTTTTTCTTTTTTTGTTGTTGTTGTCTGTAGGCTACTATTAGCAAGAAATCTCACAAACGTCTCAACTAATTTTAATGAAACTCTCAGGAAGTAATCTTTGGATGACTGACCCGCCAGAGCTAAGCAACCTTAGCAAACACAAGCACGGCTATCAGTTAAAGCATTTTACAGGGAGTGAGCTAATGTTTTGAGCTTTTGTTCCAAATTCTGATTGCACAAGATGTGTTTAAAACGTGAACGATTGCAGTCAACTATGTTTGTCTGTTAGCAAAATGGCCAAGAAATCACAGGGCAGAATTAGATCAAACTTTCAGAAAATCTCCATTCGGTGTACGTCTACTACTAATTAACTTTAAGAGTCAACAGGATTTAAGATGGCTGCCACAGCCAGCTGAACGTAGGAGACACAAAAGTGGCTCTAACTCATCCAGTTTTACAATAAGTAACCTTCAATACATTCTAAAAGTGCTACACGTTTTGCAATCATTTTGCTTCAAACTTTGGTATTAACTGAAAGTCTCCTCCCTGTTGTAGTTGCCTGTTAGCAAAATATCTCATGTGTAACTGGACAGATTTGAATGAAACTGTCATGAGGCAATTTCTGGATGTGCATCTACAACTCATTAACTTGTGGAGTTACCACAGTTTAAGATGGCAAAGGTGACTATAACTCTGTCTGTTTTACAGACTGGGCCCATTGAGTTAAAGTTTGGTGTGGTAGTAGCTGAGAGTGATTCCCAACACATACTCTGAGAGCTGACACATCTATCAAGATGATCATGAATGAGGTCAGTTGGTTTGATGGTTGTAACTCAGCCCCTTTCCTCATAAAATCATCCTGGTTTTAAAAACAAGTCTGACATGAAAGGGCGGGTTATATGAATTCCTTCCTTTTAATAATAATAATAATAATAATAATAATAATAATAATAATAATAATAATAATAATAATAATGTAATTCTGTTGAAGCATGTTGACCTTTTGCTTTATTTCAGTTCATTCGGGACCTTGTTTGTGGACAGATTTATAAGCTGACGGTGGATTCTGTCCAGCCATAGGAGCTGTCCCCCTTTAGGGTGCTGGCCGTGCGGCACCGGCTCGGCTGGCTATCCGCCAGGCCGAAGAGGCGCGCCGCCGCGCCGCGGTACTTCCAGGACATGGTGTTGTACAGGATGGGGTTGATGGCGGCGCTCAGGTAGAAGAGCACCACCGACAGTAGGCTGCAGTACTCGGACAGGAGGGAGAGCAACGGGGACGGGGCGTCCAGGGAGCGGAACTGCAGGTACCGACCCACGTGGAAGGGTAACCAGCACAGGACGAAGGCCAACACGACCACAACTTAAAGAGGGGAGAGAGGGGGTCAAGAAAACAATCAGCCAATCAAAGCTAGAACTATTTGCGTAATTTCCCTGCGTACTTACCCAACATTTTGATGGTCTGCCTGTTGCTTTTGTCCCTGTAAGACACCCGCGAGCTCATGTTTGTCTCCCTGTGTCTCTGCCACAACTTTCGGCCTATCAGGCTGTAGAGGACAGTCAGGCAGAACACCGGCATGAAGAAGAAGACGGAGCTCAGCCACACCATGGCCCCCATCAGGCCCGACTCCACGGCGTAGTGCGTCATCCTGCACTCCCGGGTGTCCCCGACGTCCACGAGCAAGCCCGTCTCGTTCATCCACGATCCGAGGTTCGGGCTGTCCCTCTCCACCCCCACCATGACGAACACGGGGCCCGCGCTCGAGAGGGACACCGTCCACAGGATGAAAATCAAGGCGCGCACGCGTCTTTTGGTGACCAGCGCCTTGGCGCGCAGCGGGAAACAGATGGCCAGGTAGCGCTCCACGGACAGCGCGGTGATGTTCAGGATGGTGGAGTAGGTGCACGACTCTGACACGAACTGGAAGAGCTTGCAAAGCGCGTCTCCGAAGCGCCAGGGCCTGTACCTCCACATGCGGTACAGGTCCAGAGGCATGCAGAGGAAGATCAGCAGGTCCGACACGGCCATGCTGCACAGGTACAGGTTGGTGGTGGTGCGCATGTCCCGGTACTTGCTGACCACCAGGATGGTCATGACGTTTCCGGCCACTCCGACCAGAAAGAGCAGCGCGCAGGCGACAGTGATGCCCGCGAGCAGAGGGATGGAGTAATAGTTGAGCGGAGGCGCAGGACGCTCCGCGCTGCTGTTGGAGGTCTCCTCCCAGCTGCAGTTATAGGAGAGGCACTCGGACTCATTGGTCCAAGAGGGCATGCTGGCACCGCGACTATTCACGGGACCAGGCCTGCCCCTGACAGGTGAAGTCACGCTGACAGTCCTCGTGCCCCCTGGCGCTGCGCATTCCTCCTGTCATTGCTGCGTCTGAGGATGGCACTTGTGCGTAAAACCAATATCCAATCCGTGCAAAAGAAAGCCTTTTTTTCTCCCACTGAAGGCCAAATTCAAAAACAATTCTTAAGATTCTGCTTTTGTGTTATCTACACATTCTGATCTGGATCCAAATAGCGGGAAATTATCTGATTGTCCAGAATAAATCAGATTCACAGAACCGATGTGCGCATCAGTTTTAAAAAATATGTGCGTAACCATGTGTGCCACAAGATAATCTTCAAGCAGGAAAACACACAAATCTACTTTCTGTTCCGTGTTCACTTACAGACACATTTTCTTCGGTGTGGCTCTGACAAGCAGTAGCAGCAGCAGCAGTCTGGAGTTCTCCGTGCGTAAAAGCGTTCCAAATACATCTCCGGTTCGTTTCAAAGCCCAAATCGTCATCTTCCAGCATCTCACAAAAAATAAATAAAACAAAAATAAAATCAAACCATAGACGATATAATCAGCTGCAAAGAGCAACTATCCTCTGGAAGACACTTGAGTCCAAAGTCACCCGAACACAAAGGGAAAAAACACAACCACCGTGAAAACAAACACCACAGGGCGGCAAAAAGACAGTTTGATCAAAGTCACAAAAATCACGGTGGAGCGACGCATTGTGATCATGTTCAAGAGGGAAAAAAAGCACTTGTAAAAATTCAAATCAGATGAGATGAGGGGAGCACAAAACGTAAGCCAGTTTGATATTTACTCCTCAGGGTTTAGGGATGGCGCACAACCTTTGTGTGCATCCTGACTCCCGGTGCGCAAAGTGCGGCTCTGTTGGAAAGGTGTAGAAGTCTGCAGTCAGTCCGACGCTGCAGCGCCCCCTATTGGTGCTGCTCTGTGAGACCTTTAACAAAAAACAGGCAACATAGACCAGCAGAGGACAGTCAGCACTGCTCAGTCAGTTCGGAGGCTGCTGCAGAAAAGTGAGAGAGAACAGATTATCTCTGAATGTCTGTCATTTAAATCAAACCGGAGACGTTTAAAGAACAAATTCCTGTGATGGGTGATACATTTAAATTGAAACGCCAGACATTCCTTAAAGGAATGAACATCACCTGCTGCCTTAATACCAGAATTTTAGACTGAGATCAAAATCAAATGTTGATGAGATTTGACAGAGTTGTAACGGTTTTGCTCAAACAGAATCTTGTGAGATTGCAAAATGTCCCGCTCACCTGCTGCCAGATTTTAGCTCAATATGTACAGTTGACTGAGTCTTATAAATACATAGTTATAAGCATGTAACTATTTGTATTTGCTAAGGTTGATAAGGTGTATCAGCCACCTTGAAAAGGCTTAAATTCAAAAGTTTCCTAATGATAATTTCTGAAAACATCATTAAATTCTGCCCAGTGGTTCAAAACAGTTAATGCCAAAGATTTATGCACAGATCTGACTCTATAATGTGCTCTATGTTTTATGAGCTTCAGCAACTTCAAAAGTTTAGCTCAAGTCTCTAAAACTGACAGATTTTTTTTTGTTGTTGTTTTTGTGGTTTATAAGTTTGGCTTTTTTGCGTCACTATGAGCCCAAACATGAATCAGCTTTAAATGTGGTTCATGTGTGTTTAAACACACAGTCATGAACAAAAATATTAACCTCCACTTTTGCTTTTTGGCAGCTGGATAATTCAAAAGTTTGTTTTTGATGGAAAATGAAACTTTAAGGCATCTGTTACCCATAAACTAAGTTTTCTGGCAATCACAAATAGCTGCCTAGTTTTCTCATCAGACTGAAACTCAAATTTAATTGAAAGCTGTAATCATCTCAGGATAATAACAGGCAAGAGCAGAAAGTAGTTCTATTGAATCAGTGTCTCTGTAGCATTAAATTAAATAAATGAAATGGTTTTTATGGACCATTAAGGATGGTTTAAACTTGTGACGTAGGTCCTCAAACACATGGAATGAATGTCTTTTTCAACATGATTAACAAGAGTTTTACGAGGTTCAAGATTTGTGAAATGAGTCATTTATAAAATTGTAATTTCTATTCTTCTTAAAGAATAAATACATTTTAAAAAGTCACTTTTCTATATTCTATAATTCACACTCACTTTCTTCCTTGGTACAAAGGCTGCACTGTAAATGAGTAAATTTTCATTCTTGTTAAAAAACTTTTGAAGGGGAAGCGAAGCATCTTTCATAAGTTTTATTGTTTACCACAGGTCAACATAAAGTACGTTATGTGGAACATAAAGATGATTCTCAAACTAAAATATCAGCTTATATTTTAGTTAATTATTAAATGGCAGCTTTCTAATCAAATCTAAATATTTGTCATCTCAAATGTCCAAGAATAAAAACCTAACAGATATAACATGTTCAACGCTCGTTTTAGGTCTTCAAAAATCCTTAACAAAAAATAACAGCAAGGCTCTTTCCATCAGAGCTGCAGGTCAGGTTAAAAACCTTCCAGAGGAAGTGAAACGTTGCAAAGTTTCTTCCTGAAATGCTCAGGTATAAAACCCACCACCTCTGTCTGAGTACCAGGTAAACATGTGTACGTTTTTCTAAACCAGAGGATCTTTTTGACACGTGAATGTAATCAGAATCAGATTTGCAGCACATTTCTGTTTTTATGGCACTTATATGGTGTTCCCCTGTTTCAAACATTCTTATCTCTCTGCCCTTTGCACCGTGTTTCCTACCTTTCTGTTTATTACCTCTGACTCTGAGTTATGTGTGTGTGTGTTATGTGTGTGTGAGTTATGTGTGTGTGTTCTCAGGGTGGGAGAGACAGAGATGAAGGAGGGGGAAGAAGGATTTAACAAACGAAGCAGCAGCAGCAGGATAGTTGACAGGATCTTTTCCTCACATCTGGTACGTACAGTTTCCATCTGAGGTCTAAATGTGTGTAAGTGTGTGTGCGTTATGTCCGATTTAGTTTTTAGATTTAGCTATTGGGTTTGGGACCAAGGTGTGAACTGAGTTTAGGTTATAGGGTCAGCTAGGTACCTGTGAGGTTAGCCTTAGGGTAAATGGTCAGGGTTTGGATATAAAATTTCAAAAAAAATGAATGGAAAACAATGGAAAGTCAAGGATAGAGAGACATGGTGTGCGTGTGTTGTCTGTAGCTTTACTGAACATTTTTATTAAAATCTGCAGAAAATGACCACTGAGTGTAAAAGTGACAGCTGATTTATATCTGGAATCAACTCAATTTAAGATGGGTGCCTTAGAAAACTAAGCTTAAAAACAAAACAGATGAATAAAACTCAGCCAGTTTTACAGATATTGATGTAAAATTAGGTGTGGTAGTAGCTGAGACTGATCCACAACACATTATGAGTGATTAAAAAAAATCACACACTGCAAAAAATTCTTGAAATAAGAAAAAAATTGAGCCAAATCAAGTATTTCATGAATCTTACCAAGTAAAATTTTCTTACGCCATTGGTAGAAAATTTTGACTTATTTTGAGTCAAATTATCAGACTAACAAAACAAATAATCTGACACATTCTGAAAACAAGATTATTATTCTGACACAATCAGTTCTTGTTTAGTAAATCAGTCTCAAAATAAGATCAAAAAGACTTTTTGGCTGAATATAAGGTTTTAAAACTTGGTTAGATGGACAGTTTTTGCAGTGCTGATTATTGTTTCTAATTTTGTTATGAGATTTAACTGTTTATTTGTGAAATCTCTCTTGAATTGTTAGTTGTATTTTATTGAAACCTTCAGGATATAATTACTGGATGCTCATCTACAGGTGTTTACATTTATAGCCAGTCTGATTCAGGAGTCATTCAACATTATAAAACACAAATTAACTATAAATGAGTCTGTTTTACACGTGTTGTGCTACAGCTTGGTGTGGTAGTAGCTGCCTGAGAGTCACTAACACAAACACTGAGTGTGACATGTTGTAATATAAGATTCCACATTACTTTGTTTTCAAAGTTTGACCAAACAGCTACAGTTTTACAACAACAGATGATAAAAACCAGTGGTGTTTTGAGTCAGTCCTCAAGGGTTTTTATTGGTTCAACACAACCTAACACTGTGTTCCAGTTGCAGCAAAACTCGAAATTGTGAAGTTAGTTTTTTTTATCAGAACACCAGGAAGAAACGTTTTTACTTCTTGCTCTGATGGAATAATGCAACAATAACATTTACAACAATAGTTCTCTATGCAGCATTTTGAGTGTATAAACAGCGTTAAAACATATCACCTAACAATTACTGTAAAGTACTATAAGTATGACTGATTTAACGTAAAGTCAACAAGACAGAACGACTAAAAACTGTAAAAGTCAAGAGTTTCTCTCTGTTGATGTGAGAAGCAGCCATGTTGGAATATTTTTAGCAGCATTTTGAACAGTTTTATGAAGAAAGCAAAACAGAGAAACACAAATCAAACCCCTCTATATGATGTAAACATATGCAAGCAAATGTACTGTAAAAAATGGTACAGCTCAATGATGTCTAATACATTATGCACCAGTGTGTCACAAGAACTCCAACAATGGTCTCCACACATTTTCAATCTCCTGTTTTTCTGATTAACCCTTTTTTAAAAAACCCTTTCTGACATTTTCTTCACCCACATGTTTGTTGATGGTGGGTTTATGGGTTTATTTATCTCCATGTTAAAGCAACGAGTCTTCTCTCCTGTAGAAGTAAAAGTCATTTAATATGGAGAGGGTGATGTTCTTTGGTTAGATACCAGGCAGAGAAAGGTTTGCACCTCATGGTACCTGTCTAATATTTAGATTTAGATTTATCAGAAATAGGTCATCAGGGTGTGGTGAAGTGGAGGTTAAAGTCCTCATCATCAGCATGTGCAAACAGCCCCATGTGTGGTGCACTTTGTTGCTTCCTCCTCTAGATGGTGAAAGAGATTGAGGATTTAGTTTGGTCTGACTGTGCAGAAGTAGGGGTGTGTGTGCATTTTTGTGAAGCTGCCAGACTTAGAACTGGTTCTGTTGTTGAACTCTTCTTGTTCTTTAGATCCCTGCAAATGAAATGATTGCTGGTGATGTTTCTGTTTTCATGAAGCCTTTCTGCTATTTAAACCTCACACCTTGCATTTATGATCTGATGTGTTCAGCTTCTGTTTTCTTATTGTTTGTCTGATTGGATTTAATGTTCATTCATGGTGAGAAACAAACACTCTGACGGGCAGAGTGAGACAATAACACACACACAGATAATGTCAGAGTGTGAATTGGTGAGAGAATAAGCAGTGTGTTTTCACACAGATCACTCCTACTTCCTCACCACCCAATGTCTGCTGCTGTGGGGGGAAAGTCCTCTCCTGTGATTGGTTCAGAGTTTCAGAGAGCCCTCCCGTTTTGGAGGACTTGGGTAGAGTTCACTGTTAGATTTTTTCTTTCTTTCTTTCTGCGAGTTGCAGAAAAAGGGAGAGCTGCTGCTGTAACAGTTCTTTGTGTGCTCAGGCAGAGCTGTGAAGGGTCTTAGCTGGCTGATCAACATGTGGACTGCAGGTCCACAACCAGAGCAGGTTGGTAGAGTCTCCCTCTGTGTGTGTTCTGTTCTATTTGTGTCCAGAGGCTCTTTGGTGTCTGTGTGACACTCGGCTTCTCTTTTGGATCATAGAATAGTATAAAGTACTTTAAAACAGAGCAAGAACAGGAGCAGAGCTGAACCAAATGAGACAAGGTGTCTGTTTGCTTTAATGTATGGACACAGATTTATATTTAAGAAGTGTGAAAGGGTGGAGTTGCTTTTTTAATATAATGAAACTCAACGGCTAGTGTGTTGTTTCAAAACCCTGCAAAAGTGCGTGTGTGTGTCTGCAGGTATTTTGATCTTTTTCATGTCTTGTTGGAAAACTTTTCTGCTGCAGCTGGAAAGTCATGGTGAGACTGGAGATATCCCCCCATCCTCATTCTTCTTCTGTTGTCTTTGTAGCACACACACGTGATACTTACCTCTGGGAGAACTTCAGTACTTCTCTGTAGCATTGATACATTTTTATTAATATTCATGCCCAGCGTGTAAAGACAGTAATAAGGCAATAATATTTGGCTCATGTTATCTTATGGAGTAACTCCAAAGGTTTATTAGTCAGAGAGGTAAAATTTTGGACGTTGTGTAAAATGAAAATGAGAACAAAATGCAATGATTTGAAATGTTCATAAACGTACACCTTAATGACTATGTAACATAGTAAACATACACATGTTTAAACTAAGAAAGTGTACTATTTTCAAGAAAAAAAGAGGGTCATTTTGAATTTGACGGCAGCGAAACATCTAAAAAAGTTGTATGAATAAGAAGCCGCTGATGGAGAATTCTGTAACAATCAGGTTACATTGCATCAGGTCAGTAGCAGGACCGGGTATAAAAACAGCATTTTAGTGCAGCTCTCAGAAGTAAAGGGGTCAGAGGTTCACCCAGTCTGTGACAAACTGCATCTAAAAAATGGAGGAACAATTTCAGAATAATGGTTTTTAAGGAAAATTGGGAAAACATGTAAAACCCCATCATCTCCATGAAGTCAACAAAAGATCCAATAATCTTGAGAAATCTCTGTGTAAAAGATTAGGCTGAAAGTTGATACTGGATGTCAGTGACCTTCAGGCCCTCAGGCACTGCAGTCATATGACAGCTACGTCTTTGCTCTGTTGTTGACCTGACGCAGGTCTCCAGGTGTTCCATGTACCGGACCTAAGGTGCAGGAGGCTAAAAGATGATCCATGTTCTGGGTTTAGTGACTGCATTCCTAGCTAGTCCCCAATTTACCAAGTTTTGGTTTATCTGACAACAGTTCTTGCCCAATTCAGGGCACACTATAATGTAGTTTGCTTCCTTTATCCAATTTATCCCAGAGTTTCAGGATGGTTGTATGGTCTATGGTTGTTCCAGACCTTTCCATTGGTTTATTCTGTATTTGCTGGGTGTTATGTTTATTGGTAAAGTTGTGGAGAGTTTAAAAATACCAGGACTGGCGTATGAGCATGTACTGGATGCTGACGGTCATTTGTCCCAGAGAACTAGTAGGTAGCTTGTTGGAGTAGGGCAAAGGGTCCCTGTCATGATTTGACAGGCTTCGTTGAGCTTTTTATCATGAGTGGATCTACACCAAGCAGGAGCACAGTATTCAGCTGTGGAGTAGCATCAAGCTAAAGTAACTGTTCTCAAGGTCTTAAGATCTATGTCCCATCTAATGTTAGTTAGTTTGGATAAAAGTGATAATCAGAAAGTAATGGTTCAATCTAAAGCTTAGACAGCTGGGATAGTCCTCATGTTCACAGTGTCTCCCATTCCACACTGTTTATTTTGTGTTTGGTATGATTTTTAAAACAGAATGCACAACTTTTGTTTTCTCTGGATCAGCATTGTGGGACCACTAATTGTAACACTGTTCCTTTTTTCTCTAATGCAACTGTGAGTCTTTGCTCGATGATATCAAAAGATTTAGCTTGATTAGTCATCAGCATACAGGAATCTTCTCGTCTCATCAAAGGCAGGCTGATCACTCGTGTTATGGTTAAAAAGTAGGGGAGCTGGTACAGAGCCTTGAGGGAGTCCATTCCTTTGGAGTCTCCATCTACTGCAGTAAAAACAGGTCTGATTCTATTCAATTAAAGTTAAACAAAGTCACACATCTATGTTATAATCTGGGGCATAGAAATATTGGTTCTTAATATTATAGCATTAATATTATATACAAGAAATAAATCGAGCTCCCGTACAATAGGTTGCCAACAGGCTCAGGCCTCCCTTGAAAAAAAGATCTGTGATCTCAACGGGACTTGCCTGGTTAAATAACGGTAAAATAAATAAATAAAATTCACATATCTGGTTAAAACTCTTATCATACAAAAAGAGGCTGTATGTGAACACTGCTGCAATTCTCTGGGCCAAAGCGTACTTAAAATGTTCTGAAAAGTTAGCCAAATTAAAATTTACTAGTTTTTTGGAAACAACTGACTTTATTACTAAAGAGTAGAGGGACCAGTTGGCTTGTTATCAGCACACAGGCCAAAAGCCTGCCTCTCTGGTGGTATGGGGGTGCATTAGTGCTTTTAACAAGGCAGCTTACACATCAGCACCACCATCAATGCAGTAAAGGTTTTGAAGCATATGCTAAACCACATATTGCATCAACAAGAGTGGTGTTTTTTGTAGAAAGCTTGCCTACAGTCCAGACTATTTTACCAATCGAAAATATTTGGTGGCTTGTGAAACAAGTCATTTTTAAACAATTGGAATCTTCTATCATATCCACTGTTGATGGGCAATGACAATAGGAAGAAGACAACACGCTTAAAGTGTAAATGTATTGTGAACACTGGAGGCGGATGGCTGAACATCTGCATCAGCATCAGCAGAGGTGCTGTCACTGATTACTCATTACGTGCGACAGAAATATGCAAGTTGTTGACAGTACCATCTATTCCTGGACCCGTGACACAAGAGCTGACATTTACAAAGTCAGCACAGGGAATGACGAACCACGTTAGAGCAAAAATACACGTGAAACAATGTCTCTATAAGAGATCACACTTTCTGACACTTGTGCTAACACGTCCATACAGCCACAATAGACGTACAGTAAATGTCACTTTATAGAGTGTGTGGTGCCAAGCGCCTCGTGGCGCAGATGGTACTAAAAGAGAGACGATAGATGGAGAGAAGAAATAAGAGAGGTCTGTGACACCTCTTTTTTTTCTCTGCCCACACTAAAGCTGCCTATTATCTAATCCTTCACACCACGGATCGGGGGGATAGGGATGGTCGGAGAGGCTGATACAGCAAGTCGTACAGTATTTGCCAGAAAAAAGGAAAAGAAAAACAGAGAGAAAGCAGTCGTCACCATTGGTGGAGTGTGTGCTGCTGGTGGAAATACAAGGCATCATTGTGTTGACGGAGTGAGGGAGCTGCTCCCTCAAAGCTGCCTGACTCAGACCCACCAATCAGAGCAGAGTCTGAGCCTGGAAAATATTAAACTCCACCAAAGTGACTTATGACTACAGTGTGAAGACTGAGGAGACAGACTGAAGGATGTTTGTGCTCCTGACCTAAAGAGTTGGTTTAATTACGACATAATATTCAAAGTCAGGCACACTGCCCTGCATGTTTTAGACGTTTCCCTACTTTAAAACACCTGATTCAGATGATTGAAGTTCAGAAACAGCCTGTCGATCAGTTATCAATTGAAATCAGCTGTGTTGAAGCAGGAAAACATCTAAAACATGCAGGGCAGTGTGCAAAGAGGACCAGGGTTGGGAAACACTGGTCTAAATTACCTAAGAGGTAGTTTAATTTATTGCGTTGAGGTTTGAGCAGCAGATTACACAAACACCATTATTACCCATCATTACACTGTAAAATGTTCAGTGTTACTTTCTGGAAGTGTCATTGTTATTTTCACATTGACTCATTTGCTAACACACACACAGAAGCAAAAGCTTTTGCTTTAATTCTGGTTAAACAGAATTTTTTTCCAAAGATTTTTGTTTTATAGACGGGAAAAAAAGTGAAATATATTTATTAAATCTTCTGTGTGTAAATTGGCCCATATTTAGTGCCCCATTAGGAATAAAACATCTGCACCTACAGTATTACCTGTCTGTCTTTCCTGGTTAAAACTTTGAATATTATGTCGTAATTAAACCAACTCTTTAGGTCAGGAGCACAAACATCCTTCAGTCTGTAGTCATAAGTCACTTTTGTGGTTGAAAAACACTGAGCCGTAAACTCAAGTCTTTGTGAGTTTCAGACGGAGCTGTTACACATGCTAGTGGAACATCTAAAGAGACACATTTAGATAGAATTTATTGGACTGAATGCACCTATCACAATATATAAATACTGTATATAATTAGCACAAAAAGTACTGAAATTTGTGTTTGGTAGATTATTTCACTGTATTCTGGGCACCCGATTGGCAGAATCTGATGGATGCCAGCTCAAAATAAGAGTCAACAGCAAAATCAGCCGTTTGGCAGAGAATATTTGACAATTTTTTTCTATGTGTGCAACCCACATCAGCTCTACTGCTCATCCCACAACTGCACGTTCCTTTTAAACGTGGCATCATTTAAAAGAGAATTTAACAGGCTTTCCAATGGCATAAGATTTATTGTCAAGAAGCATTGTTTCAACAAAGAAATAATCTACCAAACACTAATTTCTTTACTTTTGTGCTAAATCCATATGTAAAGTTTTCAACTCTTTTTAATCTCTGCTGGTAATATGAAGCAAAAGAACAGTGGGTTCTCACAGACAGAGCTTTGTCAACTTTAACCCTTTAACAACTGTCCAGATTCAAAGCTGATAATGCATCACAAAGCCAGCAGGAGAGCCTGCATGGAGAGGTGGGCACGCTCATAAACATACGCAGAAATGAGAGACTCAGCAGTCACTGAACAAACCTGCTATTTTAAAGATTTGATGAAATTATAACTCATTTCTAAAATGATGGAGGAATTATGGCAGCATCCTGTAAAATAAAGGATTCTTGAAGATTTTTACAGCCTGTAACGGTTTCTCAGTATTACTCAGCACGAGCCTCAGACAGATTAGATTAGATTAGATACTAACAATCCAAAGGGTGAAACATCTGTTTGCAGACTTAGCTTCCTCTGAAATTCACCAATAAATGAAACAGTTTTGACACATCTGATGCACATTGCTGAGAGAAAAACCTCCCTAACACTGATAACTGTAATGTTCATTAAAATAAGACGTCAAATCATTCTGATACTGATGAGAATTAAAAGTCAACATTTGCTTTAAAATAAAACATAATGAATATAAGGCAGGACACCAGAGGACAACTCAAGGTGCTTCACAGAATAAAAACAAGTCAATAAGGTAAAGTAAATAAAGTATTCTGTCTTTATTAGAGGAAATTAAATTAGTTACAAATAAATAGACACTTATTTCATTATTTTTCTATATTAGAATAAACTTGTAAATCACAGTTTAAAACTGACCTAAGTGGGTAATGTATATAATATTTTAAATACACTGTATGTAGTCTTTTTTCACAAGTTTGGTCTTTTCTTTTATTCTAATATGAAAAAGTACCAAAACATGTCAAAACTTTCATTATAGGTTTTTTATTTCTGTAAGAAGCTAAAGTTGTTTTATTTAGTATTATTTTAAATGGATACCTGTAACAGACATTATTTGATAAACTTTTACTCCAACTGTAAAACAAAGACTAAAAATACTCTAGGCTGTTTAGTTTTTATAAATTTTAAAAACATTTTATCACATGAATAGAGCCATTTTATTAACACTGCAAAGCATATGATGATGTTCAGCTCTTATCCACACTAAAGGTTGATCTTGTACAACTTTCTGGTTTATCTTACTGCTGGACAGCAACACAGAACTAATAACAACACATGTCATTTTCTTCTCTTTTGTGGTCTTTGTGACCTTGTCTTCTTTCCCATCTGTCCCTTATGGGTCCTTGCTCTGCAATATAAACAAGCCCTCCTTAGGGCTGGCATCCAAAACCCATAAATTAGTCACATCAGCTTTTCATATGAAGGAAAACGAGTTAGTGTGTAATAAACAAATTTAATAAAATCAGATGCTGTAAACAAGCAAACACTGCACAATGCTTGTTGCTGTGTTTAATTCCTCTTCCAGCTTCTTAGAGGTTGTAAAATAATAGAAGTGATGAAATCATTTACTGTTTGATCAATTCTAGTCACTGTAGACAAATGAATAACTGAAGAAAAATATTAAACTTTTGGCACCATTAACTCACATCAATACTTCATAACTAACAGATTAAGAATCAATACTGAATTATCTTTGTGACAATTTGTTTTAATAAAAAGAACTTTAAGAATCAATTTAACACTGTAGGTGTTTGAGAAGTTGGTTGGACGATAAGATTTTTCTGGTGCAAAGTTAAATTGCAGATGTGCAATATGGTGGCCTTGACTTATTTGATACCAGCCTTCCAGTGGAAGAGAGTATAACTACTTTACTGAGGTATTAAGGTGGAGAAGTGCATCTAAAACATTCTTTCTTCATGCCAGAGCTTTAGGACTGGATTATAATCCCTGAGGAGTGCTGAACTTGTATCTCACTGATGTAGGTTTGTGATAAAACTCGTGTATTTTTCTACTCACACACAGTTTTGTACATTGCCCCCCAGTCAGAACTAATTTGTTAGGGTATGTGGTGATCAGTGTGTGATTGGTCAGAACACTGTGGGAGTGTTCGTAAATGAAAGATGGCTGCAGTGAACTGATCTCTGAGAGCAGCGTCTGCTGAGGATCTGCCGGCTGAGGCTGTTGGAGAATGCAGCCATCATTATATCTGTTCCAACAAATATGATAAAGATAGTCAAAGAACTCGAGGAAGGACACTGGATCTTTTTTGAGAGCGGAGGAGACGGTGTGACTCTGAGGACAGAAAGAGTACGACTCCCAGGTAGCCATGGTGGTGAGGACCAGGAAGGAGTAGGGACATGTTCCTGCACCGTTTGTTGGAAATGGTAACAATCTGTTTGTGACAACTTTAGAAAACAGATATAGGTTAACAACAGAAATACCAAATCATTTGTAAGTAAACAGCCACTCAGACAGCATGTTCTGCAGTGGGAGAGCTGACCAGCACTTCTCACCTGAAGTTCCTCTGTAATTATTTTTACTTGTTGAAGTAAAACCAGCTCTTTAAACTGGACAGAGTTATTGTTATTTTGGCCAAACTTTGTAAACAACATGTGCTCCTCATGCAATCTTCATTTACTGTTATTTAACCAGGCAAGTCCCATTGAGATCGCAGATCTTTTGCAAGAAAGGCCTGGACCTGAAGGCATCCTGTTATACATATTTTTGTGCTTGCAAGGTCTCCGAGAAAATATGAGTTGAAGAGGACTCTCAGCTACTACCATGTCACATTTTAGCTCATGATTTGTCAATTTTAACAAATTTATACATGTGCTTTCTAATGTTGGTTCGTGGCAAGAACTATCTAGTTTTGGGTTGGCTCCAAAAGTGAACGAGTAAATGTACACACAACAATCATTTTGTGAAATTTTCATTCAAACTAATCCAATAGTTCATGAGATGTTTTGCTAACAAGCAGGACCAGCCCCCAACAGTTAAAG
The DNA here is from genome assembly GCA_031762495.1 of Anablepsoides rubrolineatus. Classification (NCBI taxonomy): domain Eukaryota; kingdom Metazoa; phylum Chordata; class Actinopteri; order Cyprinodontiformes; family Rivulidae; genus Anablepsoides; species Anablepsoides rubrolineatus. The sequence continues at coordinate 636,651 of JARVGW010000336.1, forward strand.
CATGCATTGTGCAGAGCTTGGTGTATGTTTTGGAAGGACAGCCTCGACCATACCACATTTTAAACGGATGGAGTTAAAGCTATTGTTAAGTTTTCTGAAACCATGACTGCAGCCGCCATCTTGAATTGGGTTGACCCCAACAGTTAATGATTTTTATTGTAATATTCATTAGTTACGTCCTGAAAATTTCATTCACATCTGTCAAACACTTCATGAGATTTGGCAGCACGATGGATCAGCACTCATGGTAAGAAGGTCCTGGGTTCGATGATTGGGGTCTTTCTGTGCAGTTTGCATGTTCTCCTCATGCTTGCATGTTTTTTTTTTAACAGATAGACTTAATATCCTTTAATTCCTGTGAAAAAGATGGATTTTATTTTCCTGATTCCACTTTTATTTCACGCTCTCCTGCTTCTCTGCAGTCATTCATCCACTAATGGACGTTTTCAGGATGCTCTCGCATGAACAGAGAGGTGGCTTTTTCCTCAGCTGCTTCTGTTGGTGTTTATTTATAAGCACCACGCTACTCTTTAGTTGCTCAAATTATCACCATGACAACAGGACAGGAAGCAGGAAGTAGGTGTTCCATCAAAACAGTTGCATGTTGAGGACACAGATAACCATGGGTAGGGTTCATTGTCTGCCTTCTGCAGTAAAAGCTTCTGCAGCATTTCTGTGTCTTCTTGCTGTTGACCTCTGAGAGGGGAGGGGGGGGGTCCAGTCTGTCAGGGGTCGTGGATATTTTTAGTGCAGGATGAGGGCTGCTGTTACACATTCCTCTGAAAAATAAGATAGCCCACATTTTAAGTGCAAGACAGTAACCACACAAAGTTTACTTCAGCTTTTCTCCAAAAATGAGGAACTTGTTGAACTGTGGAGCTGCTTCTGACCACTGAAAATAAAGACTCTTAATTTTGCAAAGCTGGTTGTGTTGTTTCTTACGTATGAAGTGCATCTTCTTGCAGTAATTGGAGGTTGGACACAGTGGTGCTTCCAGAAATCTTTTTATATGGTGGGGAGGGGGACACTCACATTTTAGGGGTGGAACCAAAACCAAAAGCCAGAACAGTGTTCCAGTAGATTTGTTATGTTGTTGTCATATATAAACTGACAAATGCAGCAATACAGGAGACAGGGATTCACCTTCTGATATAAATAGGTCTATTTTAGTCTCTTTTTTTCAGTTAATTTTACTTACCAAGAAAAGAACAGTCACTAATCAAGCTTTTCCACTAGTAAATCTATATTTATAAAAGAAATTCTGAATGTAAGGCTGCACAGTGGCTCAGTTTGTAGAGCTGTTGCCTCCCTGTAAGGTTGCCAGATCAAATTATGGCCTGAGACCTTTCTGGGTAGAGTTTGCACATTCTCTCCATACAAGTGTGTGTGTGTGTGTGTTTTCTCTGGGTACGTCAGTAGATATTCTGCACATAGACTCCTGAGGCACTGCCTCCTAATATTGAGGATATAAGTTTTAGACTGGTTGTTCAGACACACTTATTCAGAGTGTCTAGATGTTTTTAAATAATATCTTTTTATCTAGATAGAAATACAGCTGAGGCAGCTGTGGTTGAGTGGTTAGGGAAGTTGTGGGTTCAATTCCACCACCATTTAATTAAATGTTGAAGAGTTCCCTGAGAAGAAACGGAATGTTTCATTGCCTCTGATGTGTGTCCCATCAGTGTATGAATGTGGAACTGACAGAATAATTTATTCAGATTAATTTTGTAGAGGGATGCAGTAGAGTGCTGGTAATAAATGTGTGTGTGTCAGGTCTTTGTGTTTGGGATTCAGAGCAGCAGTCACACACAGGGCAGGTTCAAAAGTTTTATCAAAGAAAAAAAAAGGAAGCTGGTGAGATGCATGGGGTCTTAGGCTGGCACACTGAGCAGCAGAACAAGGATGAGAGTTGGAACTAGAGATGGGATAAATGCTCTTTGAAGGGATCCAGATCTTGGTAAGCTGTTTGTTTCATAGAGCGGTTCAAAAGAGCCTTTCGATTTTGAATGAGTTACGTCATCGTGTAGGGAAATACGTCACCACGTACAGCTACGTGATGATGTCAAACCGTCATGTGGGTGGAACCATGTGTTTGTCAAGTGGAAACCCCCCTCCCCTCAAGAGCTTCAGTACTCCACCGCTCTGCCTATTTTCCATGAAAAAGCAAACGGGAGCGATTTAAGAATGAAAAAAATAAAGATTATATCCTCATATAATCTTTATAAAAAAAAGAAACTACAAATGGCTCGTTACTGCCCGCGACTTTGCTCCTATCGTTCGTTGTAAAGAGCCGCTCAAAAGATTTGAGTCGTTTGCGAATATCACATCTCTAGTTGGACCACAACAGAGGATTTACTATGGCTGGAGTGTTGGTTGCTAACTTTCTGAAGCTGGTTAGGATAATTTGACAGATGATAATAGTGTAAGGCAGAGTTGTAAAGTAACTAAGTACAAATACTTTATGCATATACTTAAGTAGAATTTTTGGGTATCTGTACTTTACTTGAGTAATTATTTTTCAGCCTACGTTTTACTTCTACTTCTT
>JARVGW010000336.1:668568-680985 GCA_031762495.1 Anablepsoides rubrolineatus
ACACACACACACACACACACACACACACACACACACACACACACACACACACACACACACACACACACACAGTGTTACATCAGTGTATGTACGATAAAGTTCACATTTCAACTAGTTCACTTTTAAAGGGATCTCCGACTGCTTGCACCTGTTGACCTTAATATGTTATTTTTCTTTTCTACATCTAATTAATTAAAAAAAAAATGTCTGTTTATTACATTTTTCACTTAGGCACATCGTCATTTTGTTACTGACATTTACTGAAATAAATGAGAACAAGAAGCTGTAAAACAAGTTTAGGCATCCCACAGCTCAGAATTAATTATTTTATCATTTCTAGTTTAATTGCCATTCCATTCATCTATTGCTGTCAGTATGAGTGACACAAACTCACAACTTAGAGTTAATCATGCAGAGTGTTTCTCTTCTTTAATGTTGGCAGAAGCAGAAGTGGGGCAAGGAGTTCACACTTTCCTTTTTGTATTTTGAGCTCTTGTGTAAAACTAGTTTCTTGTGGGCCGAGCCAAGTTTGTACTCGTCCCGTCGCACCGCTAAACATTCAATAAAAAGTTATAACTCATCGTATCCGGCTGTCAGAAGTGACAGGTTTGGTCTTTTTTTTGTGTTTCACGTAGGTTTCTAGCTTCTCCGCTCATTTGCAGACAATAGAATAAAACTCGGTCACATGAGAAAAAAAACAAATGTTTATGGGAAAATGTCCCTCTTTGATTCCACATCAGATCCAGAGCCAGGTGACGCCCCATGCCATCGTGGTGCTGCCCAGGACTGATGGGATGGAGATGCTGCTGTGTTACGAGGACGAGGGCGTCTACGTCAACACGTACGGCCGAATCACCAAGGACGTGGCGCTACAGTGGGGAGAGATGCCCACCTCTGTTGGTATGTCAGCTAACTGTCTTTTAACAAGTAAAACACAAAGGAGGAGGTTTTACTTCAACCTACTCAGATGTATGTTCATATATGTACATATAAATATACTGTACAATTTGTTGCTTTCTCTGTTTTGAATTGAAGATTTAATTTACAAGTAAAGTGATTTTAAAAAGTACATAGACAGTAATCTCCAGTTTATTGTGCAGTTATTTATAAAACCTATTTCTAAAGTTTGAAACCTGCTGAGTTACATGTAGATGCTTATTTAAAGCTTTAGGTACAAATAAGGTTTCATACATATAATCCTCTGCATCAGAGTGCTGGACTCTGATTGTTTTTTATCTGAGGAGGAATGAAGTTGTAGTCTTTTTGATCAAACCTTGTAAATCATATATCTTGTTATATTTAGAGTACTCGCTGCAGACAACTGAGGGATTACCACATCTAATTAGCTCAGTATCTCTAAAACTGACTGTTATAGCCATTTTTGTCTCAGCTAAGGTTGATTAGTTGTAGTGAACATTTTGAATTAAATTAAAGATACTCATTGCAAAGTGTGAAATCAAACAAACGGAACCATTTCAAAACAAAAATGTGAAATGCAGGTCTCCTCTCAGCGTAGACAAAACACTCATCTCAATCTGTCCAAAATAACAGTCTGTTCAGCTAAATGTTTATAGCTAGTTTAATGCGTGACCTATTTTCAGTAAACAAACACCTGAGGTACAGTAGTTGGTGTTCAGTCGTAAAAACTTGTTTCCAAAGAATCTCCATTGTGAGAGACGTGTAACTTAATCTGCAGGTGAATATAGGCCACATCACTGAGTTTCACAGACAGTTTAGAGCTGATAAAACGTCTTGCAAAACTTAATCTGCAGAATAAACCTACAATTTGTTTATTATTATTTTTTTTACCATGCTGTAGATGACTGAGAACCTACAGCAGCATATTTAGATTTTTAATTTAAGGACACATTAACCTTCACCATGAGAAAAAACTTATTAGATTTTTTTTTTGTTTTATGAAATATTTTTTGTTCTGCCTTTTCAACTTTACAATGTAGTGCCTTATAATCCCAGAGTTAGTTATAAATGTACACTCAATGATAAGTTTCTGAAAGTTTTATTAAAATCAGTGGTTCATGATATCAAAAACATGATCACTCAGCCCTCACCTTTGGCAGCAGGTGATCAGGATCATTAGTTATGAGTGGAAACAAGATGCAGCTTGATGCAGTTATTGTACGTCCTGCTGTTAAATGTGATGTATTTTGCTGCCCTCATGTGGCAGACAGGGGAATTACACCTAATTTATTCCACTGTTCTGTTTGGATTATGGATTTTTCCTTTTCTTATTTTTTTTTAAAAGGGTAACTTTGTAGAACTTGACTTCTAATGTTCACTGCTTTCTGCATTTTGAAACTGATATTAGCAATAGTTATTGAAAGGGTGTTCATATAAAAAAAAAACTACCGTAATTGGGTGACTCCAGTTGCTTTACATGGTGTCACTTTACTTGCGTTCACCTAATACTTCATCCTTTTATCTAATTCTCACTTGAACCACTTTCTGTCTGACACCTGGTGTTCACATAATTACAACAAAAAGGTTTATCTACAGAATCATAGCAGAATATTTGTGTTCCTAAAATCTACTAAAAAAAAAGCTGCATTAAGAAGTGAATGTGTAACCATAAATATATAAGTATTAATCTTCAACATTTTCTAAAATCCTGCATTTTTTTTCTTCCAGCCTACATCCATTCAAACCAGATTATGGGCTGGGGGGAGAAAGCCATAGAGATCCGCTCCGTAGAGACGGGCCATCTGGATGGAGTCTTCATGCACAAACGAGCCCAGAGACTGAAGTTTCTGTGTGAGCGGAACGACAAGGTAAATACACTTTACTTCTTCCTGAAGTACTGACTGATTACTGCGCTCTTTCAATAGATACACAAGTTCTTAAAACCATTTCTTACCTGAAGTTTGGAACACATTGTACAGATTCTACTGTAGATGACCCAAAAACAAGTCAGAGTGCCAAATTATTCTACATTAAATGTGTTTACTATCAGATAGTTTGTAAAATAAAGGGTATTGATCCAAAAGCAGTAAAACACCTTTAGTACTAATCTTTGGTTGTGTATCTTGTCAGCTTTGAAATAAAACATGTAAATGAGACACAAAAACATGAGAGAGCACTATTATGACTTCTGGTAGGAATATTATGTTCAGTGTAGATTGTATTTGCAAAAGTGTGATGAAAAACAAAATATACAGATATACCCCACAGTATAAACTTAATTTAAATGTTAAACAAGTCACAGAAAGTTGGACTTTACACAACTCAACTGACATCATTCTATCTTTTATAGATTTTACACAATTAATTTGAGGTATTTTTAGGGTCAAACAAATGGGGGTTTGCATCGATATGGAGGATCAAAACTGACATAATTAGAAATAAAAGCAAAAATATATAAATGGCCCAATAAATAAAAAAATACACTTAAAATGCACCTATTAAATAATAAAAACAGTTTTCTGTCTCCTGTTTTTACTTTACTTTATGCATTTCTGCCTCATTATGTAAATGAGGTGGGCGGTCCTTCTTGGGTCAGCTCTTCTCCTATTGGTCAACAGACAGGAAGGAGCAGGATCCATATGTACTGTGCTGCCTCTGTTTAGGTTAAAGCTTAAAGTTTAGTTTAAAAGAAACAAGGAGAAAAACACTAACCTGTGCCTTTGTTGAATGAATGAATGAATGAATGATAATTTATTGATCCCATGAAGGGAAATTACAGATTACAGTTTTAAACTAAACTAAAGTTTAAACTAAACTGATGCAGCACAACTGATCTTCACATTAATTTAATTGGTGCATTTTAGGTGTATTTATTTATTGGGCCATTTATGTACTTTTGCTTTTATTTCTAATTAGGTCAGTTTCGGTCCTAAATACATCAAAACATAGGAACAGTTTTTGCTCCAGAATGCAGCGAGCACAGCCAAACTTCATTAGACTTCAGCTGGATTTTAGCTCCAAATATTCTCCATTAAAACTGGAGAGTCACGAGTCTTTTTGTCTCATATTTCTTACATTCACACTGTAGAAACATCCAGTTATACAAACATTAGTCTGCTGCTCAAGCTTCAAGAATTATTAATTCCAGACCGTTTTCACACAGCGACTGTTTAAGGGTGGAGTTTTTCTGGCTGTCAGGGATCAGCTTGTGTTTATTTTACGGTTCATACATTAAAACGTTGCCATTTCTTTAGCTCAGATTCTGACAAACTCATGTTGGAGTTTTCCAGCTGATGTCGTCTAAATGATGAAACTGTCCGTCTTCCTTTTTTTCTCCAGGTGTTCTTTGCGTCGGTGCGTTCAGGAGGTAGCAGCCAAGTCTTCTTCATGACGCTCAACAGAAACTCCATGATGAACTGGTGACGTGTCTCCTCGTCCCGCCTCTTCTAACTGTCAGAAGACCCTCCGTCGGCCCACCAAACGTCAAACAAAACGGACCCTGCAGAGGCCGTCAGATGATTGACACTGACGTTTCCAAATATTTTCTTCTTCCATGGTCGTGTGGAACACCTCCTGTTCTGTAGCATCGTGTTGTTCCAGCTCTCACAAACAGAGCAGTGTTTTACATCTGGAGGAGAACACCTCCTGCCTTCTTCTTCTTCTTTCTCCATCTCATGCACTTGTCTCATCCTCGCCTCCCCCACTTCCTTCTCATGTTTAGGGAACTGGAGAAGCAGCACGTGTGTGAGTGTTCTGGAACTTTAAACCTACTTTGGACTGTTGCAGTGATTTCAACAGCGAGGTCTGAATCCGCTGCGTTGCTTCTCCACGTCTCCTCCTCGCTCAACAGAGATGCTCTCTCCTGTCGAGTGGAACAGCATGCAAAACCTTCGTCCCTTTAAACAAAAACAAACACAAAAAATTGCTGTTCCATCATTTATTTGTTCTTTTTTTTTACTTCTTTGTAACTCCTCCTTCATCTTCATCACGATCACTCTTTAAACTCTGAAGGTGCTGCATCAGTTTTACTGTAATCCTGAACAACCAGAGCGTGGTTCTGTTCACGTCTGCTCATTTTCCTGCTCCTGTAGAACAGTTTGGAGTCTGTTCGTCTTTAAACATACAGCACATTTATGTCTCTGAGAAGGTGTGTGTGTGTGTGTGTGTGTGTGTTAATCTTCATGCTGGAACAGGTTTCATTCAATTCAAGTCTGAATCAAAGCGGATCAGTTTGTTTACACACAGAGATCCTGTTTTATCTTTTTTAGTACAAAGTTCAACACGATGCATTATTTAAAAAAAGGCAATATTTTGTGTTTGTAGCGTTTGGGTCGGTTGTAAAGATGCTGATTCTGGATCCAGTCTCATCAGGATCTAGTTCCTAACATGATGTAAGCAAAACCTACTGTGGCCAAAAGACTATTGATCACACTGCTTTATTCACTTTTTTTTTTTGCTTTTATTTAAATGACCTGTATTTGCTGTAGTTAACAGATGAGGCCGGTAATTAAAGCAAAAACTGTTAATTATAAACAAAGTGTCCAAACTCGCTCTTGTTGTTTGGAACTGAAGCCATCAGGACTCAGGTTTATGGAAGCTGCTCGAACAAACCAACCTGAACAAGAATAATATTAAAAGTTAGCCTTTGATTTGTTCAGGCTTGTTGTTCTTTAGCCAGTTATAGACCCTATAAGTGCTTGAAAAGAAAACTTTACTTTAAGGGGATTTCTTTACACATTTTCATTATTTTCAGATCAAACGATGCATTCTGATGATTCTAATTATGTCAAAAAGGTGACTGAGAAAAAAGACAATGATGTAAGAATATGGAAGCTAGCTGTACTAAAGTCTGTTGTCAGACTTTATAAGACCATAATTAATATTAGGGGTGTCCCAATACCAGCTTTTTTTAAACCAACCATTCTACTTTAGTTTAGGTACTCACCAATACTAAGTACTTACTGAGTTATAACTTTAACATTACACAATAACTTTAAAAAGACATTCCTTTTATTTTGAACAGGGTGACTCTCCTTCCTTACAGGCCTTTAATTATATACAGCATATTATTTACTGCTGCAATATTTTAAAATAAAAGCAACAAATGTGATTTTCTTTCAACTTGTATGGAGCTGACAAACGTTTTACTTGAAATGGAGTATTGATAGTTGGTATTGGTATTGGAAATAAGTACTTGTTGGTATCGGGACATTACTAATAAATACAAAAGAAAATGACTATGGATAATAAATAATCACACAACAATAAAAAAGAGTGGTCTGCCTGTGTGAGGAGCTGTGTGTTGCCGTTTAATGCAGCCTGCATTTTCGGAACCAGGGTCCGTGCACTAAAGATGTGGGGTTCTAAGTCCCGCCTACCATGTGTGCTACACTGGGAGTGCTGCAGGAGGGATTATGATGATTTATCCCCCCGAGTCTTCTACACTTTTATACAGCCTCAGTAAGAAAAAGACCTCCAAACTGTAATAATCACTGATCTGTTGTCTCACTTTGTGTGGAAGTATATAAACCAGCCTTTAAAGCCTGATATCTTTAGTGCACAGACTCTGGTTCCAAACATGGCAGCTTTCATAAAACAGGATTTTGTGGCTTCAGTCCCCAACATGGAAAAAAAAATAATGCAGGGACTCTTGGTGTTTAAACACAATATACAGTCTACTGTATGTCTACCAGTCTTTGCTATGAAGATCAGAGGAAGGAAGGTGAACACTGCAGGAGTGTCTCCCTGAACAGAACCTGAAGCTTACCAAGGTTTGGCACAAAGATTACCTGGAATTAACAAGTCATTGCAGTAGTTTTCAGATTTGATCTGAATGTAAAAGAGTTGTAATCATTTTGTCCCCACTGATGGAAATGTGTGTTAATAAATCTCACCTTTTTGTTGTTGTTGTATTTTGAAGGGAGCAAGTCAAGGTGGTGTGATAAAGTCAGATTTCACACGATGCAGGAGGACATGAGCACTTTCACATGTCCACTTTGAAAAGTAATCTAATCCGGATTAGTGTTTATTCTTAAATGAGGCACTTTGTAAAAAAACACACATCGGCTGACGTTTGTTTAAAATATTTGCACAGTTTGAAGAATTACGCAGAGGGCATTGTGGTGTGATGTATATATGGTGACAAATGTAAAGAGATGCAGGAATTAATCTGATTTATTAATAATTGAAGTTTATTCAAGTTGTTTTATTGCGTTTTTTTTTTTCTTCTTCTTTTGGTTGTATTTGAAGATATTTTCACACACTGTAGCTGTTCCTGTGCAAAGATCAGGTTCACTGATCTGAACAGATTAACGTTGTAGCAATAAACCTGCTGAGCTAAAGAAACTGCTGTCTTCCCGGGTCGGGTCAGAACTCGCTCGTCCTGAGTGAAAAATGCTGTCATTACACTGAAACATCTTTTTATTAAAGATAAAACTGCTGTTAACTCTTTGTTCTGTTTCCATTGTGTTTTCTTTCTTTTCAAAACTAATGTAACTAATGTTTTGTTTTGGGATTTCTTTGTTGTTTTTTTGATTTACTTTTGTTAAAATATGCTGGAAGAGAGAAATAAATGAGATTAACGTTATTAAAATCTGTCTTTTTCTCTCCCCTTTTTTTTTGTTTTTTTTTTTTTTGCTGGAGTGTGCACATTTCTATCAGCTGGAGTGTACTTTGTACACTAGTTTATTATTAACACACACGCACACACACGCTTGTGATTAGTGGATGAAAACCAAGCAAGGAAAATTCACTGTCGTAGATATTTGTACGAGCAAATTAGACTTAAACATAAATAAATTGTCATTACTATTAATTAAAAAATATTACCACCAGTAAAACTTTTAACACTGAATAAAATGTAAGTATAAATATATACAACACAAAAACTATGATGTTTTACATAATATTCAATCATGTTTTATTTAAAAAAAACAAATTCATTCAAGTTTGTTGACGCAGGATAAGATAGCTGCTTTTATCATGCATAAGAGGTGTGTGTGTGTGTGTGTGTGTGTGTGTGAGTGTGTGTGTGTGTGTGTGTGTGTGTGTGTGTGTGTGTGTGTGTGTGTGTGTGTGTGTGTGTGTGTGTGTGTGTGCGTGCATGCGTGAGTCAGTCGATTAGTGAGTGGACACTGTGTGATCTTCACCGATCATTACCAGTCTGGATCCATCATGGAGACAGGAAAGGTACGATCTCTTTCAGATATTCAACTTTTTTAAACGTCTTTGGGAAGTTTCAGAATATTTATGTATTTAGTAATCTTTTACAAACAACAGAATCGTTTTATTCTGTTTGTGGTTAAAGAAAATACCTGTGTTCTGACTAGTGTATGTGCTGGTTAATGTTTGTGTTTGCTCATGTCTCTGTGAGTGTGTGTTTGTGTGAGAGTGTGTGTTTGTGTGAGAGTGAGCTTTTAGTCAAACTTCTATCTTTTCACACCTGCAGCAAATAACAGGAACGCTGATTGTGGCCGTGTTCACAGCTGCTCTGGGGTCCTTGCAGTTTGGATACAGTCTAGGAGTCATTAATGCACCTCAGAAGGTAAAGTTCAAACACACACTCCTAATCTGCTCTGAGACATGAAAGCACTCAAACATTTTCCCCCGTCCAGAAATGTGTTTTATTCACACATTTTTAGAGAAAATATAAAACCTAAAGAGACCGAGTAGCAGTTTGTTTTTATTTAAATTAATTTTGCATGAACTATTTCATGATAATTCCTTTATTTATTTACATTTCAGCTTTGTTTTAATGTTGAAATGTCACTGCTGTACATCTCTTGTCTGGCTTATGTAAAGATGTTGAAACTAAAATAAGTGAAATAAATTATCATTATGGTTGTCTTTGTTATTTACCATTTTCTTCAAAGGATCAATAAAGTATCTTTCTGTTCATAGATAGATAGATAGATAGATAGATAGATAGATAGATATTAACCATCTATAATCATCCAAATGTTTATGTGTTGTAGATCATTGAAAAGCACTATGCCCGCTCCCTGGGTGTGTGGTCTGAGAGGTCTGACTTCTCAGTAAACGACACAGAGGATATGAGTTCCTCAGAGACTGAGAAACACCCCTCTGTGGTCATGTACTGGTCCCTGTCAGTGGCCATCTTCTCCATCGGTGGCATGGTGTCCTCCTTCCTGGTGGGGTTTGTGGGAGACCTGAGAGGCAGGTGAGGTAAAAGGAGAGCAAAGGTAAACCACAGTCAGTGCAGACTAAAAAAACGCCATGGCTCCCGACCTGCTGCCAGTCATTGCACCTCTCTGCTTCGCTGCTCTGCAGGGTGAAGGGGATGCTGATGGTCAACGTTCTGGCCATCGCTGCGGGACTGTTGATGGGTCTCTGCAGGATGTGGAAACCCCACATCATGGTCATCTCAGGCCGTGCAGTCATGGGCTTCTACTGTGGTACGTGAACTCACGTGTCCTCGTTGTCTGTTCAGGACTGCAGCTGCAGGGTTGGAAGAATAAAATCATTTCAATTCTGTGTGTCAGGGCTGACATCTGGATTAGTGCCGATGTACATTGGAGAGATAGCTCCCAAAGCCTACAGAGGGGCTCTGGGAACTATACACCAGTTGGCTACTGTTATTGGGATCCTACTCAGCCAGGTGGGACACACACACACACACACACACACACACACACACACATAGACATACAGTATGCATACATATACTTACCTTAGTTCCAGAAAAGTTTTGATTTAGTTCAAATTGTACCTAAAAAAAAGGATGTAGTGATTTACAACACTCAGAAACCAGCAGTTTATCCACAATAAAACAGTAAACACTGTATATGACTAAGAACTAGAGAAGAACTGCAGGAGTCTGATCTGTTTGACAGTCCTCAACACAAAACCTTCACAGAAAGACATCTGGATGGGAACATAAGTTTTAGATGTGTACTCTGCCAGTGTCATAGGCACTAATGCACCCCTATACCATAAGAGAGGCAGGGTTTTGAACAGGGGATGATTTCTAAAACAAATTTAAAGTTTGGGTTTGTTTGACCATAGAACAGTTTTCCTCTTTGACTCAGTTCAATTTAAAAGAGCTTTGGTCCAGAAATGATGGTGTAATTTCTAGATATGGCCAATATATATATATATTTTTGCATAATAGAGCTTTAACAAGTCTTTGTGGATGGCACAGCAGACTGTGTTTAAAAACAGTGATGTGTGGAAGTGTTCCTGAACTCATGAGATGATGTCCAGAACAGAATCAGACCTGAGGTACTAAAGATCCCGAGCATCCAGTGTTGACTTTTAACCTTCTCCTCTGAGCGCAGACATTTCTCTAGATTACTGAAATCTGAAATATGAACGATGGGATAATAAGTCTTCCAGTTTTCCATTAAAGAGCATTTTTATAAATCAGTTGTAAAAGGCTCCTCCAGCTGTTTCTTCTTTAAAGCCCCTTTTTTACAGCAGTTTCCTATACAAAATACCATTTCTTTTCCCAAAATGTGTACAATTTCCTACAGTGGAAATGTTGACTATGCTCCACTGAATAAATAATGGGTGTATTGCAGGTTATTACATTTGACACAAAATGCCAGATCTAATGATTTACGATTCTTCTAAACCTATTATTGATACAGAATGAGTTATTTATTTATGATGTAGATATTTATTACTCCATGCAATAGCTGTGCAATATATCATTATGTTTTCTTGAAACCACAGTGAGCCTGTAATCTGAAGTAAGTGTGCTTGTTTGTAGGTAATAGGTCTGGACTTTGTACTTGGTAATGATGAAATGTGGCCCCTGTTGCTTGGTCTATCTGGAGCTCCTGCAGTGCTACAGTCCCTCCTGCTGCCTCTGTGTCCGGAGAGCCCACGGTACCTTTATATTCTGCTGGGCCAAGAGCAAGAAGCCCGCAAAAGTGAGGCTTAAACACATGCAACTCAGTCACATTTCCCCAAATGTCACTTAGAAACAAACTTAGATAGCAGTATTTTTCTTATGGAGCAAGATTATTAAGTTGTAACTTGTTTTATTTTGGTATAAAAACAACATTGTTTCTGGATTTGCCTGCAGGTCTGCATCGGCTGAAGGGAGCAATAGATCTAACTTCTGATTTGGAAGAGATGAGAAGAGAGAAAGAGGAGGCAGACCGGGAGGCAAGGGTTTCTATACGATCTTTGGTAGGTCTCTAATCCCGAGAGGCAAGTTCAGCTACATTTGAACCTTTTGGGTTTTATGATGAAATAAAAGCAGCACTGAAAACACACAAAGTATAGAAACACACCCTATAAGATTACTCAACCTCTAAAGTACACTCGTAATTCTTATATGAGTCATAAATCTTTAGTTGATTTAGAGATAAAAAAAACTCATAAGGAAATAAATACAGAAAATCAAAGATGAAGCATTTTTATAAACGCAAAAAAACACAAATATCAAATTCTGCAAACGTCTTAAATAACATCTACTTCTCTAAACTGACTTATTGGTATTTTATCTCTTCTCTGTTTACTTTCCTCAATAAACAGCAATGAAATTCCCTGTTTTATTGTGAAACGTTATTGTTTCACAGCCATGATAAGATTGAGGCCCATCAGTCGGCTAAATTACAGAGAGTGCAACGGGACTTTGGAGATATTTTTCCCTTTAGCATTCCCATGGATACTTTTTACCTCGTTGTGTCTTTCTGCTTTATCAATAAACGCACACGTGCACTGTTATATGGGAGTTATCATTTTGATTCAGCTTCTGCAGAAACATATCCCACCCATGTATGGATTTAAATATTTATTATGCAGATATTTGCGCAATATCTGTGTATCAGGTGAGAGGTTGCAGCCCATGTAGACCGTGGCCCATTTAATATTTAACATCTCATTGCAGCATAGATTTCATCAGCTAAGTTGCTGAACAACAAATTCTTTAGTCAGTGATGACTTTCCAAACTCCGCCATTTTCTTTTTCCTTGTCAGGAAAACCCAAAGTGCAGGCAGACTTGATGACGAATGAAAAAAAACAAAAACTGATTAAGCAACTAAAGAACAAGCTGGCGAGGCAGCGAACAGGGCAATGAAGAAAAGACACTGGATAAATACAGCTGAGGATGATTGGGGAGAGGAAGCACCTGGGTGATTACAGATTATAGACAGGTGAGTGTGGCAGGCTGGAAAAACACTAAGAAGCTGACTGAGGGTAACATGGCACAGAAACAGTAAACTAACAGGAGAAAATAAGACAATACCAAACAGACAAAAAGTCTCAAAAATACTAACAAAAAGAACCATAAAACAAGAATCATGACATTCCTGTTTAGTTTGATGACGACACAATAAATCCTGGGACATTGTCTGTCACAAAGGATGCTTAGATGCATCCTTTGTTTTTGAGGATTTGAGGGCTACATTTTTGAGGAGCCCACAAAATAAGACAGTGTTCAGTGCAGTGCAGCCATAGATATATATATAAATACTAGATATGTCATACTCGCTGTTGGCCAATGGAGACCAGCGTCCTCACACGGCGGC
>JARVGW010000336.1:780799-804180 GCA_031762495.1 Anablepsoides rubrolineatus
AGTAACATTCACTGACTTCCACAATGTTTTCTCTTCATTTCTTTGAGTGTTCCTGAAAGCCAACAAGTTGAACTTTGGAATGACCTTATTATTGTATCAGGTTTTTGATCTGAGTTTGTTTTACAGAGTGAAATGTCTGAATGAGTGCTCATCCAACACTGCTGATTCCATACTTTTTGCCAGGGGTTGTATGATGTTCAAATTTTGTGTGGTTAGTACCTTTCTGTCTCAAGTTGTGACTATATTTAATAATGTAGGTGCTTAATGGCCGTTTTGACTGAGCTACATGTCCACCCACCTGCTTAGCATTCATCTAATCTAATCTTCATAAATTCTTAAAAACCCACCCAAAATAGTCAAGTCGACCAATCACATCTTTACAAAAATTCTAGTCCTCCAACACACCAAGAAACTAGTGATTGCAGAGATTCTCTTCTCATGTTGCCATGTACACACATCTCTATGTTACCTGATACCTGTGTTACCCATGTTTCCATGTATCTATAATGCCCTGATACCTATGTTCCCCAGACACCTCTACCTGTTTCCTGGTTCCCTATCTTACCCTATCTTACCCAATAGCCTACTACTGTATGCTTGCATCGCAATTCAGTATTTTTTCATTTGCATTAAAATACATTTGAAGGGGAAGTCAAGTATTTTTCATCACTTTCCATATTAACCCCAGGAGAACATAGAAACTTTAAGGTTGTATTTAATTGTTTGTTTGTTTTTCCACAACAGGGAAGTTGAAACTTCTCTTGTTTTAGTTTCCTTGTCTCATTCTTCCTCTTGTCCCACCCTGGCATTGTTTAAAACCGACTGCATCAGTTATACACCTTTTAACCTGAGACTGCAGCGTTTTGTTTATTTCAAACATGTTGCTCGGCTTTATTTTCCTTTTCTTTATTTGTGGGAGCACTGGTATGTATGATTCTAATTTGAGATTCTAATGGATTGTGGATTTTTTTTAATCTCTTACTTTTATTGTGATTTCAGTCAGTGCATCTACACCGACACTGGTTACATATTCATTGATGGCACGTACTGTTTCTACTACTACTACAGAAGGTAACAGATGGTTTCTTTTACCTAAATAAATGCAAAATCTAAAATTATTGCTGTGATTTAACACTCAAAGCTCCACGGGCTTAAAGGTATAGTGCTGATTATTATAACCAACTCAAGATGGCAAGTATTTAGGAAATGAAAAAATAGATTTAGGTTAGTCAATCTTTGTACAGGAATTAAGATACAAGCCATATTTTTTAGTTTTGTTTAATGAAAATTTAAATTAGATTTTGAGTAATATTCAGAAAAGATCATTCTCTTATATATTCTTTAAAGTAATGAGTAGGAACATATATTTTAGACAGAAAATAATATTTTACAAATATTAATATTAAGAATTTAAGTTCATTCATACGTGAAAATTATATTTTAACAGTTCAACTCATTATTTTTTATTCTCTATCACTCAGTGAGGGCACAAAAATGTTGAGTGATGCTTGTTAAGGCAAGAGTGTCCCTGAAAGCATTGCTTGTAAATTTTAAGATCTTCTCCCAGTGTTTTCTCTATGCTTTTATAGTTATGTTCAGTCTTTAGTTGTTGTGTTTTTACAGTATATAGTTCCTGTATTTCCTGCATGTATTTGTGTTTCGTCATCAACTGCTAATTTCCCCTCAGTCAGCTCCGCCCACTCTCACCTGTACCCATTTGTCATGAATTCCGGGTGTGTCTCAACTTTATTGACCAGTCCTCTTTTAATGTTTATGACCTGATCAACAGAAATGCTACCTGCCCTGGAGATTGTGGCCAAACCAGATTATCCAGTTGCTGCAGGTCAAGAAGTGCGCTTATACTGCAACAGCACCCCCGTCTCAATGTCCGTCAGCTGGACTTGGCTACACCTGCAGTACAAAGACTGGAAAGAGGTGGGTTTTGGGAAGGAGCTGACTCTCACCAAGCCAGAAGAATCTGGGCAGTACCTGTGCAAGGCCGAGACCCGGATGCAAATGCAAAAGAGCCAAAACTACACCGTCTTTATTGTCTCTTTTCAAGCAACAGGTGGGCAATTGTTTGGGTTCTCTCTGTGTTTAAAGGAAAATCATTTTTTCAAGTTTTCATGATGAAGTTTGTAGTTCCTGGTGGTGTTTATTAAAGTGGACATGTGCTTTTAAATCCTTCCTTTTCACATTTGAATCATTCAGTTGGGGTCTATATGAAGAGGAACTGCAATGCTTTAGTCTGAATTCCTACTTATTGTAACTCCACAAGCCCCTCTTTTACCTTTTTCTGAGGTGTGTCTCAGATTAACTCATTTTCAGGCTGTCTCTTTAAATCTAAACAAGGCGCTTCTCACCCTGCCCCCTCCAGCTTCCAGACCAGTCCATTAGTTTGATAGAGGAGCATACGACTGTATAACAGTGCAAAAACCTTTTATCTGCAATCTTATTAAAACAACAACAGAAGACTTGTCCATCCAGCCTCACATGTTGGAGCCAGAGAATGAGCCAGAAAGAGAGGAGAATGAAGACAATCAAATTGTAGTTGGTAAATCCAGACCTTGGCAGTTCTGTCGCAAATCCTGTGTTTTAATAATTCCTTAATCATGATAGAAAATTTAAAAAAAACTAAAGGAGTTGAAAAAGATGACCCAAACAGAATATAAAGATATGTTTGCAGCACACAACAAAATGCATTTAAGGGCTATAAAAGTGGATTTGGTAAATGGTAAATAGACTGAACGTAAGTCCCACCAGACTCCAAAGCGTTTTACATTTACAGACATTTACCCATTCACACACACATTCACACACTGATGATGGTAAGCTACATTGTAGCCACTGCTGCCCTGGGGCACACTGACAAAGGTGATTTTGCATTATGTCCCCTTTAATAAAAAACAGTAGTGAATCAGGCTGTTAATCGTCATCATGAGTAAGTAATTATTCTGTGACAAAACAACTAACATCCTTTGTCTCGTCTTCTTTTTCGTCTTCGTTTTCTCAACATCTTTTAGTTGGGGAGACTTTAGGAACAGCTGCCTTTGCTCTAACTATCGTGATCTTGGTTGCCATCATCATTGGTGTACCGGTAGTTTGGTTTGCTTGGCAAAAGCTCAGAGAGAAACCGGCTTCCCTCAGCACTATAAACAAAAGTAAAAAGCACCACAGAATACCTTCAGTTTACTCAAAAATACGACTAAAATTATCTGTGGATTGTCATAACTCTTGTTTTTGTCTTTAAGGTGTTCCCGGACCTAAAGCAGTACCAAAGTAAGTCCTGTCACAAATTCATATTTTCTACCCAGGAACCACTGACGGTTGCACACAATGACTGTCTCTTTCTTCATCAGGGTTTTCTCTCTGCCGGCTGACGGTGACAAAGACGTGTACATGAATTACACACACACCGACCAGTCCTACGTGGACCTCAATCCGGCCCATTTGAGCCCAGATAACTTGTACTCGACTCTGTCGTGAACGAGGATCTAAAGAAAAAGCTGAGTTTGCTTTATTCAGCTGCTGACTAAGACCACGTATCTGCACACACACTCGTACTACTCTGCAGCTGAGGTTGAACTGATGCTTGTATCATTATAGATTAGATCTACTTTCACATCACTTTTGTAAAGTCAATAGGTTAAGCACTTTCAGAACTTGTAGGTGAGATGTTACTATGATCAGATAACAATCTGTTCTCGAGCTGTCTAGTTTGTTTTTGTCAGATTCTGTGATGACATTCTGAGTACACGTTAACACAGATGCTGTATTAATCAAAAAAGAAGAATAAAAGCTCCAAATATAAAACAACACAAATATGATTTTTTTTTACAATAGATATGTAATTGTCATGTGACAAATGAAATGGCAGGGGTGTGATGGTACATAAAAATATGATTCAGCAGAAAGAGAAAAAATGGATACTTTTTGCTTAGTTTAAATAAATATCTCAAGAAAGCAGAGACAGAAAAGGTTAAAGCATTTCTGTTAGTGAGGAGGCCTTAAGTTTAGTAATGTGTCAATTATTATTTTTACAATACAATTAAAAGCAATATTTATTTTGTTTGTTTCTTTTAATCTGGTTTAAATGTTTTAAAAAAAATCAACTGTATTTCCTTTGTTTGCTTGGATGGAACGCTGATGTGACACTTCTGCCGAACTGTGCGAATCTTTTAGGTGACAAAGAGGAAATAAACAGTACATTATTTCTCCTCTGGGTATTGCTAAACAGGATATAACACAAGCAACGCTGTGAAAAGTACCATCGTTGTCATCACTTCACAACTTGATTGCCCTTCATTAAAGTTATGCAAAACCATCAAATTCACGTTTTGTGCCTAAGTTTTGTGACAAATTGACCGAATATAATCTTTTTTATTATTATTACTTCTCACACTATTGTAAAATAAAACAATTAAATATGTCGGGTCCTTGAATAAGTTAACATATTTATATAGATTTATTTTAGGCTTATATATATATATATATATATAATTGTATTGTGTTTTGTGTTTACAAAACTTCTGCTTTTCAGTGTTTCACAGGAAGAGCAGAAGTTATGCTGCAACTTGCAGCACTGCTCCAGCACATGAATTTTTGTAATACCAGGTGGGGCCACATTAAAGTTTTTAAAAAGATCCTGCTGGTAAGAAGCTCCTCATGTCAGATCATAAAAATAAAAACACAGAAGCATAATGATGAGCAGAGAAATACAAACAGAATGTTTTTATTGACAGCTTTGAGGTTGTGTTGCTGCTGCCTCCACTTTGATCGTTTTTGGCATCGTAAGCAGGATATGAGCTGATTTTTTTATTAGATTCTTTCTAAAGATGTGGAGTGACCCAACTCACTCTGTAAGAATTTCTCCGTCAGAAGGGCATAAAACCCACATTTCCTGGGAATTCTTCCTTCACAAAAAGGAGTGTTTTCTTGTGGAATTTGATTTGGTTTTAAGGCTAGGCTATAATTTAACAACAGGCTGTGTAACATCATGAGCTGCTGTGTAATTCAGGAAAAAAATCCACCAGGTAGCCAATTATAAAAACTTTATTTAAAAAAAATGTGCAACAAAAGTCAAGGAAATTCAATATTACATGTATGGGAGTTCACAACGCAAACTATGATGAGACTAAAAACCTCAAACAACCGTGTTCCTCTGACTTCCACATAAAATACTCACCAAATAAATAATTTTAAATGGTAACATTAGACATTTTGGTGTTATTTTCCTTCAGAGGAAATATAGAGCCATATATGAGCTTTCACAGTAAAATATTTTTTTTTCTGTCCTCAAATGGAAAGTTTTTCTTTGATGCAGCAGCACAGCGTTTACAGGAGTAAATTTGGTAAGTTCCTCACAAAAAGGAGAAACAAAAATATATTCCTTGATGAAAAGTCACAGAGTTTGTGGTTATTATAAAAAAAGACAAAATAAAAATCTTTATGTTCATTCTTCCATGGAAACTGTATGTTATCAGTCGTACTTAAATATTCCGGTTAGGCTTAGACATAATAAATGTGAATTAAAGTAAATCTATGGCAGAAACACTCTGTATCATTTTAATTCAATCTACATATTTCCTGCTGTTTATGGCACCAATCTCTGATAAAAACATATTTCAGTCTGTTAGCAAAACATCTCATAAATGAAAGGACAATGAATAATGAAACCCAGATTTTAATAGACCATTTTGTAGTAACAAGTGCGCATGCACCTGGTGGAGCTTAACTCTTATAGAAATGTCATGGAATTTCTCAACTTTAACAAGCAAAATTAAGATTTATAGACTAAGTATATTCATGAAAAATCTCAGCTATGATCTTAAAGTAAAGTTTAACACAAATCAATTTAGAGCAAATTCATCGGGTCTGTATAACAATGTAAATTTACTGGTTAAATTGATTAAATTCCACTGGCATTCCCAGAGCAACACCTCAAGATGTTGGAGTTTGGCCACTTTACACATTTGTAACTATTTTTAAACAACAAAACAATCTATTGTTGGATGTAGAACTTAATTTAACATGCCCACCACTCCTTGGCAAACACAAAACTGGCAACACCTCCATAGGTTTTACAGACACCGAACTAAAATCTGAAAAAGTACAAGCTGAGAATCATCCCCATCATTTACCACAAGTGCTAACAGTTTGAGAGACATTATGGTTTAAAACGTCGGCAATATGTTTTCCTTCAATGCAGAGTCATTAATATAAACTACTTAAAAGCAAAAGAAAAATGAAGGTTACAAATATAACAAAAACACAATATTTACAAATATATTTAACAGTCAATAAAGAAAATACATAAAATAAAAAAGTCGGCTTCAAACTGCAACAAAATATAAATATAATATTTCACAGTAACGCCATGTGCCAAATGCAAACCAATATTTATACAGTTTTTATAAACATATTAGAAAACTTTTAGCTATTCCTCATTGGGTTGTTGGAATCTCTGGCTGTGATTTTTGCTGTCCATTGAAACCTGCGTGTTGGTTGTGTAAGAGCAGGCGTCCCCCCTTGAAAGCTTCTTAAAGTGGTCCACGATAAACCTCCGAAACTTTCTTGTGGCAAAGAAGTAAACCACGGGATCCAAAACGCAGTTGAGCCCCATAAGGACCAAAGTTATTTGATGCGAGTCATTCAGTATTTGACGGGTGTTCTGGGACCAGTTCACTTGGCCCCATCCCTCAGAGATTTGCAGCGCTGCCAGCACCCAGGGGCCTTGAACAATATGGTGAGGGAGAAAACACAGAACAAATACGCCTACGACGGCCAGGAGCATCTGCAGCGCTCTTCGTTTGACTCCTTTCGGCCTTTTAGAGGAAGAGGCCGTCATCGTGTGGGACCTTTTGGAAATGATTGTGTCCGAGCGTAAATTGCTTTTTGAGATTTGTTGAGAAAGTAAGGCTCGAGCGATGAGGAAATTGCACACAACAACGAGGAAAAAGACAACAAAAAACATGGTGATTATTAGGAAATGATAAGTAGCTATTGTCTTCTTCTCATCAACAGTATTGTTCTGGTAACCTTCAAAGCATCGAGTTTTGCCTGAGTCTGAGTTGGTCCCAGGTGAGGTCAGATATGGGATGGACATGGACACGATGAACAACCAGATAGCAACAGACACAATAATCCCACGACACCTGTGGTCCGAGGAGGCTGCATCCAGGGGCCGAGTGACCGCCCAGTATCGATTGAGGCTGATGGCTCCGAGGAAGAGGATGGTACCATAGTTGTTGATGAAAAAAAGCGAGCCTGTCAACTGACACATAAAGTCCATGAACACCCAGTCACCCTTGCGGCTGTAGTAACTAACCCAGAAGGGAAGGGCACACACAAAAAGCAGGTCAGCAATAGTCAGGTTGGTCATGTAGATCCTGATCTCTCCCATAGCCCTCGCTTCCCGAAGGCACCGCAGGACAAATAGCACGTAGATGTTGGCAATGAAGCCCACGAAGAAAAAGATGCTGTAGGCAATGGGGAAGAGAATGTACCGGAAGTTTGAGTCTAAAAAAATATAATCTGTAGAGTTTCCTGGAGGACTCTTTGATTGTTCCATTTTTTGTACCTGGAGAAGACAAAACAAACAAAATCAGTAAATAAAACTTTAAAATGCAAAGAAAATACAAGCAACCGAGTTTAGATCAGGAAGTGGAAGTCTGCTGAGTTAGCAAGTTCTTTCTTTTACAAGGAAGTCTTTGCAGAGTACTTACAAAACACTTGCTCGTTAACTCAGTGTCAGAACAACAACAAAAAAAAAAGAAGTTGAAATGTCATCCGATTTGAAGTTATATTTGTTGGTTATCATGGACTCTTAGTGCTAGAATAGAAAATGATTGGATTGGTGTAATCGAGGAAAAGTAAAATATCAACAGCCAATCCTTTAAAATAGTTTTAATGCAGCAGCGTTATTTGCGGAAAGTGTTGAGGAAGTAAACACCTCTATGTATTGTTCCCCTTTTCACCACTCAGTATTCATTTCTAAACTTTCATATGACTCAATCGTCCCTTTTTACTTTTCATTCTGCTTCCATCTTTCATTCTTTATTGTTTTTTAAATAAAGCATATTTTGGGACGTGTCTTCATATGATGCACCTATAAATTACAACCAAAGAGTAGGAAAAAGGGCACTTTTTACTATAACTAACAGCGTGTGGGTTCAGGTTTCTGTCTGACTGAGCTAAGATCTAAATTTTCATATCTTCCCGTCTGTATGTGTGGTTTGACATATTTTATATTTACTTGCAGTCTCTGAAACTGAAACTCAGAAGAAAAAAAAAAATGTGTTCGATGTTTGGTTCTTCCTGGTTCATAATTCAAATTTACTAGACAACGCCACAAATTAAAAAAAAAAAAACAGAGGGCGGGGCTTGTTGCTAAATTTAGACTGAAAGATTTATTGATGATAAATGCTGATATCAAAACAAACTTTTGTTTTTGTTTTATTTTCACACCCAAAAAATACTAATTGAAAAAAGCGTTCATATTTTTAACTTGCTCAAAATCAATATTTGTTTCTATGTTCACAATGTTCTGCTAATGCTAAACACATTAAAACAAAAGCTGAAGACTCTATAGGATAAAACTGTCAAGGGGGGCCAGTATGGGGCCACAATGGGAGGATTGACATTAGTTCCAGTAAACCACAGACAAGTTGAAGCTTGTAACCAAAATGATGGAAAGAAATTTTCTTATGAAGTTCAGGTGAAAACACAAATTAATCGTTATGCTAAAAGTTAGTTGCTGATTTTTCGCAAAGTCAGCCTAAAACTTGTCGTCTTGTTATCATCCATCAAACATTTTTATGAAAACGATGACATGTTTTGGAATAGGTATGCTAAACGTCATCAAACTTGATAAATTAACTGAGATATTTTTAAGGCAAAGTCTTCAGAATCTTTGAATAATTTTTTGTTTGAATGTTTATGCCAGACGGATGTGGTGGCTGAATAGATAAGGGAGACAGAAAAACAACTTGTTGATTTTTATCAATTTATTGCAGAAGAAAGTTCAATAAAAATTCTCTGGAATGAGATAATTCAACTTAAGATAAGTCAACACATTGCAAGGATTTTCTGTTGAACATTTCAACATGAAAACACGAGTCTGACTTTAATGTTTTTCCTAAATTAAAAGTTTCATAATTCCCATGACAACTAAAAAAACTACAAGAATATTGCAATCCTCATTCCTAAAGCTTTTTTAACTCACTGCTTACAAATACATTGTGTGGTTTTATCACAAATGATTCCTTTAGAACAATTAGTTATAATGACAACCTTTTATCGAATAAAATAACCTTTCTTTTATTTTAACAAAATATCACCAATTAGCTTTTATTGATTTGAGTTTTATATTTCTGATGTATTTTACCAAGATGGACACAAAATGTGTGTTTCATCATATATATTGTTCGCTATTTATTCAGAATTTCTTTGTTGGGTCTATTTTCCTTTTTTTATTTATATTTTTAATTAATAAAAAAAAACATTTTTTGAGGTTTTGGTTCATTTTAGTTCATTTCCCAACATGTTGAGGTCACAATTCTGCCAAATTTAAAAACATTAAATGCAGTGTGAGGGTGAGAACAAACCTCCCACACATATAACTTACTTTTAGTGTTAATATTTACAAACAGGACCCATCTTTGCATCTAAAAATCAAAGAAAATTGTGTTTTCTCTCTGCTTTATGCTGCTTTTGGCTTTCATAACCTTCTGTCATTAGCATACACATTTTCAACAATTTTAGTCAAAAAATGTAAAAATACAGAGACACTCAACTTTACAAAACAGTTTTTGGTGATAAATAATGTGCCTTTTTTATGGGGAATTATGTTAATATTTTTTTTTATAAAAACACCAAAAGGATTTATTAAAAGATATGTTGGCATTTTACTAGCCTTGTTGCTGTTGTATGATAATCAATTAATCTGCTATTAAATGTAACATATTTACAGTGAAAAAGAGAAAAAAATAATATACGACAAACTTCATCTGAAAAATCAGTTTAACAATTTTGTATGTTTTTGACAACAATGGGTTAAAATCTGATATAGAATAATGAGAAATACAAGCCTTAATAAATATCTTAATATATGATTAAATCTGTTTCTCTCGTACTGAGACCTGAGCTTTATCTAAATATCTGCCTTTTAAATAGCTTATAGAAAAAAAGCTACAAAAAACAAAGAAAAACAGAAGAAATCAGCTGCAGACTTACCCTTGCCTATGTTCTACTGTTCCACAGTAGCACTTTGAACTCTTCACCGAAAGCGCAGCTCCTCCAGGCTGTGAGTCTGACTGTAACTGAGAATGTGTGAGCTTTCGAATGAGGAAATGAAGAAGGCGTTAAGAAAAGAAGAAAAAAAACCCACATGACGCAAGATGCATATTCACCTCCATGTTTTCTCATGTTAGCCCCTGTCTTCCAAAGCGAAAGCCATACACTCCCACTTTGACGCAATTTTGGAATTCTTGCACATGGTTTTTATTTCTTAGTTCCTGGAAGATGTAAACTCATAGTGCTGGGAAACAGGAGCCCAGTAAACTAAATAAACAAACAAATGTAAAAATGTTTTAAAAAATAAATAAATAGGGAGTTATTTCAGAGTGAAACATTGAATTATATTAATAGACTGATAGATAAATGAATGAAACACATTTTTTATCATCATAAAGAAGTCTCATTGGTGAGTCAGAATTGTGACAAGGCTGGGTGAGAAGCAGGATACTGAAACCCAGAGAAGGACAATAAACGGGCCAGTAAACTTTAAATACTCACAAGGCACCCGTGTTACCCAACAGATTGTAGTTACGTCTGTCAATAAAACATTTGTAATCTGAGATTTTCTGCCGCCAGAAGAATACAGAAGGTGTGTCAGACTGCAAGATAAGAGCCAGGATGACCCATTCATCACACCAGAAAATGAAAATGTCATGAAAAAAATGACAGAATTAAAACTATGTTGGTCAAATCTTGTTAAAGTTTCACATGATACCTCACAATATTAGAACCTAAGTGTTGTAAATAACTCCCAGCTAATACCACACCAAATCTTCCCACACTGCAGACAGCTGTGGGCCAGTCTGCAGAGTCAAGCTGGCATTGTCGAGTAGCTCCTGGCAGGGCAAGGGATTTGTCAACCAAAACTGGGCCAAGTCTGGCAATAATGATACTGTTTATAAGATGGCATATCTTATAAGCAAATGGCCTGGTTGTGGTTTGATGTATGTGACCCATATCTGTCAGTGCCACAATTTGCCCCGGTTTTCGTTTGTTATATGGGGTGCTGGCCCATGCATAGACCACCTCTGGCAACCCACATCTGGGCCACCAAAGGGCCGTCATTTTTCACATTATCAGTGTTGAGTGTTAGCAATGTGTGAACCAGAACTGGGCCAGACAAATTTTGCTATGTAGGTTTGTTCAGTTAGCTGCAGCAGTCAAATATGTTTTGTTGACTCTAAAAGTTAATCAGTTAATTTAAATAAAATCCATTCAGTGGCTCATTAAATTAATGTGTTTGTTAGCAAAATATCCAGTAAAGCACTGGATTGATTTTAATGAATCCCTGACTTTTGGAGTCAAGATGCCTTTTGATGCTGCTTAGAGCTAAATGAACCAGTAACAAAAGGCTTTTATTACTGGTTCATTTAGCTCTAAGAAGCATCATCTACTGTACTAACTTTATGGTTTCTGGCTGATTTTCACTTTGCAGGAAAGCATCATAGAGTAACACCACTTGTCACCAACACAAAACCTCAAAAGAGGAAATAGGTTTATCTAAAGATGTTTGTGTGTTTGCATC
Organism: Anablepsoides rubrolineatus; assembly: GCA_031762495.1. Taxonomy (NCBI): domain Eukaryota; kingdom Metazoa; phylum Chordata; class Actinopteri; order Cyprinodontiformes; family Rivulidae; genus Anablepsoides; species Anablepsoides rubrolineatus. Next base: position 792,621 of record JARVGW010000336.1, read on the forward strand.
ACATGAACTGTGGTGGGTGTGGTAGAGAACAGATCAAATGCATATAACTATGTTTTTCTTGCTTTATAGCTATAAAAACAAAGGTTTTGAGTTTGCACATGATCCATCCTGGTGCTTTGTGATTGGTTGTACATTCAGGAGGGAGCCTCTGCCGTGGCTCAGCAGCAGCTGGTGTATTATAACCACATGGGGGAGTCAGAGACTAGATTTTAAGCAGTAGACTCAGCAGCAAGGGAACGGATCAGCTAGTCTTTATACTAATTCTGTCTGTGTGAACTGCATGAACCACCACTCTCTGCCTAAAGCAGCAGCATCCCCCCTTCTCTGTGGTGTGTGTTTACTTCCAGCTTCTATGTATAAGTTCACAACGCAGCACATCATCCACTCCCTGGTGCCACAGTATAATTCCTGGATTAAGGTTAACGAGCCTCCCCAACCTTATTGCTGTTATTATGGTTTGGCAGTGGAACATGACAGCAGAGCCTTTTTTTTCTGGTGGTTCTGTGCCCTGCGTGACTGCCAGACGTGCTGTGTGTCTTTACTGGGTATACAGGCCTGCGCTATAAAATCTTTTTTCTTTTTTTTTTTACATGAAACTCATGGTTTGGGTGTGGATTTGAAACATTCCTCGGTAAGTTGCTGAGATTTGTCTTGGTCATGAAATGGAGAGTAGCTGATCTGAGATGTGGTTTTCCTGCGTACATCAGCCTGCGTGGGCCTTCCTGTGTGGTGTTTGCATGTTGCCCCAGCTGCCTCTGTGGGGGTTTTGTTCTTCCAAAGACATACCGGATAGGTTAGAGGCAACTAATATTGTTCATTATGTGCTCATTATGTGCGAATGAATGGTAATCTGTATGGGTGTATATTTTGCCTTTTGGTATCAGCTGCCATCGGTACAAACTATCACACAGGCCCACATTGTAGACAGGTTTGGGCCAGATTTGGTGTCAAGCTGGCACTGCTGGGAAGTTTGTCAATTGGATGTGAGCCAGGTCTGGCAATGCTAGCACTGTTTCTAAAATGGCATGCCCCAACTGGCCCAGTTATGGTTTGATTTATGTGGTGCTTGCCCATGCATGGACCACCTCTGGCAAACCATATCTGGGCCATCAAAGGGCCATCATTTGTTGCAGTGTCTGGGCCACGTTTTAGTGCATTGTGTGGGCCAGAACTGGGCCTGACAAATTTATGTGGGGTGTATCTGCAGCACCAACACACTGGCACAAACCCTAACCCTAACCGACTGAATGATGTCAGAAACTATTAGCAGTTGCCAACAAACAATGGGTTTCTTCACATTTGGTGTATTCAAACAATGTTCCGTCATAGCTGTTCAACAACAGTGATCTATACAGGACTAGATCACTGAGATACATAAGTAGATGTAAAACTAAAACATTTATTATTGTAACTATTACAACTGTTAATGCAGAAGGCAGTCAAATTGGACTTTGAGGTCAGGGCTACTCAGAAATTTACAACTTTCCAAATTAAAATTCCAACTCAGTAGAGGGGCACATTCCAGTTTTTTTTTTTACATGAATCCTGAAATTCTGACTTCCTATTACAAATGGAAAACAGCACAAAACCAAAGTGGAGTGTTCTCGTCTTAAAACAACTCTTGTCAAATAAAAATCACAGGAATTCAGCTCATTTTTTTCTGAAACTGAGGTCTTTCAAAGACCTAATCATTCACAACCTTTCTGCAGAATCCAAGGAAAAAATCCAAACTATTCCTTTAAGACTGATATAAATCCCTACATTGTTTCTCAAATGCATAGCCTTTTCACAGTCCAGGACAGAGGAATAATCCGAAGCAGGTCTGTGTCGGTGATTGCTGATGTTCTGCACCACCGCTTAGGTTCGTCCAAGGAATCCATCCTCTGGAGGAGTGGTTGCACAGGTGTGCAGAGACAGAAAGAGGGAATGCTGCCAGGAATTCCACGTTTTTACTGGGATGGAAAGGGTTAGGAGCCAGTTAAAGACAAGAGTGATGTGAGGACACAGGAAGGGAGTGAGCCACCTTCTTGTCCCATTAACACCTTTTTTTACAGTTGCACCTTCACCTCGTCGGGACCTCGAGGCGCTTTAGTCACTTGCAGTCTTGAAACGCCCAAGTGTTTATACACTTGAGGCAGACAGCGAGTTAAAAAATGAGAACAAGTTCATGTTCTGCCTGACTGTAGGTCTCTCTCAGGCAGATTTACTGCATGCCAGAGGCTGAGGATTGAGGAATGTCCCCCTGCAGTGAGAATGAGAGGGCCATGGGAGGGTGAGCTAGACAGGCCAAGGCATCTTTACTTCCAGATGATATAGGACATGACAGTAAGTCAGGACTTTCAAAGGATTTGGAGCTCTCGCGCCTGTCTCACGGGGCATTCTACTTCCAAATTAAGCCATAACAACCTTAAATATCAGAACTTCTTAAGCTGTCGGAATCCAGCTTTAATTGGAAAAGACGAGTGAGATTCCCATGATGGCATCAGACAAAGGAGGCTGCTTTTTAATGATCCCCTACAACCAGTATGAGGCTGATGCTGCTGGATAAACTCCTGTTTCCTGACACAACAAGCTGCCCCACATTTTGATTGACCGGAGTTACATCTGTTTAAATACTGGCCTATAACCTACTCTGTGAGGACAGTGAATTATGCATGTTAATCCTGATCCCCACTGTGGCAAGAACGGAAAAGCTTCGGCATATAATCCATATCGTGGCTGGTGGGAAATCCTTCCAATTTGTGTAGATTTTATTGTTTTATTATGTAGCCAAATAAAAATAAATCATATGACTACTGACCCAAGCTCTACACTGATTTGTTATTTGGCTAATGGATATGATCTGCAGCTACAGTTAAAGTCCCTCTAGATAAAGTAAAAAAAATGTTTGATGTCAATTTCTTAGTTTATTTTTGCATTGTGCGCTTCATCCACAGTTTCTTCCTAGAACAAACACTTCCTTGTTGGAGGAGGATGTTTGTGATTTGGAAGGATGTTGGATGGAAAACCAGTTCGTCTTGAATTGGCCGCTCTGTGTGTGCTGCAGCACGCAGTACAGTAGATTACATTCCCTGAAAACCCCTGACCTTCTGCAGTAACAGTGCAGACTGGGATTTATACCGTTTGATGAATTAAGGCAAATTCCCAAAACGAAAGGAATTGGTCTGCACATGAGCCAAACTTATGATGGATAAAACATGACACGTACACATCTGTATAAACCTTTTTTTCTCATCCTTTTTGTTGTTTCTGTTGCCTCAGTACATTGTTTGTACTTTTATTTTTTATAAATCATTGCTTGTTTTAATGTGCAAAGCAGAATCAAACCCCTGAAAACTGTGAATTTGTCTCTGAGGAGACGTAATGAGGACAAAAAAAGCCCAGATTTGAATAGAGTTTATCTAAAAATGTCCATAGTAAGTCATACATATTCACGTGCAGCTGTGCTTGGCTTTGCTGCCGTGTGCGTTTAGGTGTCTGAGCATGCCTGGTTCTGCCTTTGACTCGCAGCTGCGTCTTATGAAAGGATTAAATTCCTCTTGGATGACTTTTGGTATCGTTTCTCAGCTGGAGAGGGTGACAACATTATTTATACCTCATTTAGCCCTTTAATGTGAAGTGAAATGAGCAGAACAGTATGTCCCTTGAAAAGGAGGTATGTTCAAAACGTGGGAAACAAAGAAGTCGAATGAACATGAGGGTTTTAGTGCCCATTAGTTGTGTGTCGAAGCTTTAATTGGCAAGGAAATTACATTTAATGCTAGCAAAATGTAATGTTTTTCATGTGTGGGTGTCTGTATACCTGCCTTGTTAGTAAAATATCTATTGAACACGTAAAGAAATTCTAATGAGGTAATCATTTGATGGACATCTACACCTGATTAATGCTTGGAGTCAAGATGGCAACAACCAACACAAAAATGGCTCTAACTCTGTCAACTTGAATGATATTGAGCTAAAATTTGGTGTGGTTGTATAGGATTCATCCCCAATTTATTCTCTGACCACTAGCTGATGGGAGTCAACATTGTGTCTCTGTTAGCAAAATATCTCAAGGACTGGATATGCGCCTATGGCTATACCACAGCACATTAGGACACAGAAAACTTAAAGTTAGTGGGTGATATTTATTCCAAGGATTGCTTTTTTCTTTATATGTTTGATAAGGCTTCAGCTGATGGGCTGCTTATCTCATTCCTAGGTACTGAAAAGGGAGGCCCTGTTGATACAACGTTCCTTTTTAAGCAATTTCTGTTGCTTGCTGCACGTCTTCTCGACAACTGCAGCTGATATGAATCCAGGTTTCAGAGTGGTATCTTCTGGGAACGTCCAGACATCGTTTTAAGGTTAATGGCAACTTATGTGTAATCACACATGCGCTTACATGAGTGGATCAACAACAGTAACAATGGTGGACAGGAGAATGCTCATTGGATTTACTCTGAAAAGATTCACAGTGTACGAGTCCTCTCAAATTTATACTTTAAAAAGTCACGTGCAGCATTGTCAGTACAAACATACGTGTACTCGCCAGTTAGGAAATATTTGTTTTCATTGTTTCAAAGTGTCATATGTGTGTTGTTGAAATACAAAAGTTACAGTGCCAGCTAGTGACCTGGCATGAAAACTAAAGCAGATCCATCTTTTTTTTTTTTTTGTTAATTTGTTATTGTTGAAACCATTGCTTTTCCAACATATTAGCTTTTGGCCCACACGTTACCAGTTACCAGATAATACTGGTTTAGTTAGGCAAACTTTGTTAATAATTCTGTTAAACATGAGACTAATAACAATATAAACAAACTTAATTATTACGATACTACTTTTATTCATTTATGATTATTGTTTTTTATTATTTATAAATTTATTTCAATAATTATGGTGAAAATACTTCATAAGCAATTCATTTGCATTAAAACTGATATCTGAAAATCATCTGGGGACCCTCACTTCATTTTAATAACCCACAGAGGGGTCCTGACCCCTATTTTGGAAAGCAATGGTCTAAACCGGGATTGGGCATTCCTGGTCCTAGAGGGTGGCTGCGTGTATTACCTGTTTCCCTGCTCCAACACACCTGATTCAGTGATTGAATTACCTCTTCAAGTTCTGCAGAAACCTGCGAATCACCAGTATATTCAGATCAGGTGTGTAAGGAGCAGAGAAACAAATAAAACATGCAGGATAGCGGCCCTCGAGGACTAGGATCACCCCTGGTGACTAAACAACATATTTCCCAACATTCACAAACAACATAACATTTCCAAATATTGTACTTATGTTACAGAGCCTGGGTGATGTAATATCCATTGTTATTTAAAAAAGGCAAAAAAAAAAAAAAACAAAAACACATGTAGGCTAACTTCTGTTTTTGTAAGTCAATCAGTGGCATCATGGGTAGAAACTTATATATAGTTAGTGTCACAATTAATAAAGTGTAACTTTTGATTATATAACTAAAGTGATGTTAGAGGGGTAGTAAAGTTTTGACATGAGTAAAGGGTTAATAAGAAGAGTCTGGACTGCTACTTGTTTGGATTCTTTCCCCTCCACTGGCCACACTTTGCGTGCAGTTCAGCGGGAGGGGAGAGAGGCGGGACCTCGCAGCCGGGAAGGGCGTTCTCTGTGCGGTCAGACCGGGGAAGAGTCATCCAGAGAGAGGGGTGGCTCCTCCGGCAAGCTGAAAAAAAAAGGAAAGCCCACCTTTTTTTTCTTTCTTTTTCTTCATTGTTAAGGACGCGGTGGAATGTGATGGTTTGATTTCAGACGGACCAGGGAGGGAAATATCCACACAGCGAAAGGACCAAGGGAAAAAGGAGGAAGAGGGGAGCAGATACCCCCCTACCCTCAGCTCTCTCTCCCCCCGGTCTGCTCTGAGGATTTGTGGGAGAAAGTTGTGGATTAAACCGCTGCTTGTTTAGTTTTTTCTCCCCCCTCTGTCCCGGCGGTGGAGGAGCCGCTAAGGTATAAAAAAAAGAGAGAGGAAAAAAAACTCCAGTTTACTTGAATGTGTTTGGGGTTTGGCCCGGAAATGTGTTCGGGGAGTCAGACAGCGGCTTCCTGAGTTGGACCGAGCCGGTCGGGACTGCAGAAGTCCGAACTGCGGCAAGTTTTCCAGCCCTCCTCCTCCTCTTCGTTTTTCTGCTCGATGAAAAGGAAAGCATCCAGCCTTGCAGAGAAAAGCCCAGGTGATACATATTAATATGTATTAATATCTGACTTTATATATATATATAACCGGGTCTCGTGCACTTCTGTAGCTGTTTAACGCCATCTTTAGCTGTGTTTGATGTTAACCTGCTAAAGAAATATGCTAGTTCATGAGTTCTTGACAAGTCATGTTGCAGTTGTTTTGACAAAAAGTACCACTCCTGCTGTTTCTGTTAAACACCACATGAATGTGGGGTTATTTTCTGGGTAAATTATCTAATTATTTTCACTTTCCTACTTACAATTCCTTTTTTAAAATGTTTAGAAACCAAAAACAAAGCCAAAAAAGCAGGAAAACTGCTCCTACCTTCAGAAAGAAGATGGTACCTGAAAGACATGACTTTTTTTTTTTTTTTAGCTTTTCGAGCATTTTCCTGTTCATAAGCTGCTTCCAATTTAGGATCTGCAGGTCAAAAAGTCACTGCTAAGAGTTGATTTTGGCCAATAAATTGAGTTTAGAAACAACAACAATCAGAAATGGGAAACTTTGCTATTTCTTCAGTGTGTTAGAAATGTTGGCAGATTATCAGCTGCTAAAAGAGACCAATCGTTACACAAATAAATGTGTTTTTGTGTGTATTATCAAGATAAAATGTCATGCAGGGTTTCGTGTGTGTGTGTCAGTGTTTCCACTCTTTGATGTGTTCAATTCAAATTTAGCCCCTTTTTTAGTTGAGTTTCTGTCTGATTAACAAAAGCAAGGGTAAAATAGCTTGAAGGTGTTAGAAAGTCACCTGTCCTGTGATACATCCTTGTTCTGTTTGAGTATCTGTTTGTTTTTTCTCTGTGTGTGTGCTCCATGCCTCATGGTCCAGGTACTGCACATATGAAAACAAGTTGTCAGAGTCTGAACAGTACACGGCCCTGTGTTCGCTCTGCAGAACAGTAATGGATGATTGTATGTGTGCATGTGTAAGTAGGCAGCAGAACAGCCAGCAGTTGTTGTGGTGGAGCACTAATCTGCCAGGTGGGGCTCGTAAAGAGCAGAACAGGGAGGGAAGGAGATGGAGGGGGACCTGCCTTGACCTGTTTCAGACATGAAGGAGACAAGGGGGGAAAAAAAAGTCCCTGATGACTTTTCAGTAAGGCTCGCCTTCCCAGCCAGCTGTAGATTATACCAGCCTGCTGTGAACCCACTTTCCTCCTGGATCAGGCGCAAGCAGTCGCGTTGAAGCTTGTCATCGTTGGTTGACGTGTGAAAAGGCTTTTCATTTTAGTATTCTGGGCAGGATTTATTACACCGCATGTGGAGAGAATGTCTCCATTTTGTGCTGTCAGTTTGGAAACATTGGGAAGAAAATGCAAAAGGGGGAAAAACAAATAAGAGTGCAACCAAAGTCAAAAGATGCTTAAATTTCTCCTGATTGCTGCTTCAAGCGTGCGTTTCCAGTCCTGGGCCATTACGCTCCAAGTTAGACTTAGTTAAATTGGCCCTCGGGAGGTATAATTTGTAGCAGATGCCCTCTTGTTTTTAGAATTTGATTGCACAGCACTATGATAATTGTTAATATTGACACAGCACCACCTGTTATACGACAAACCTTTATTCCCTCAAAGGGAAATTTGTAGACTTTTTCTCAACATCTTGTCCAAGAGTTGTCAGATTTTAAGTAACCGTCGTGCCACTCTCCTCTCCTTTACGACCTGAGCCGTTCCACGCACGATTGGTTTTCCACTTCGCAGAACGCCACGACCGCCCCCGTGAAACTGCCTGCACTGCTTCGGGTGAAACCAAAAACTAATCATTATGGGTGTCCAATAAGGATAATTATCAGACTAAGCACTGGACCTGGGGATTATGGAGTGGCTAAATAACTGCCCTGGGGATTAAATTAAAATACTGAGGTTTTTCCGCCTTGGAGAATCAAACCACTGGGAATGTCCTGTCAGTGATAATATTACTGCCTCTCGGCACATGACCCTCCTGTTAGCGTGGCACAATCGCACGTACGTGTGGAATTACAGGGCATGGATACTGGCCCTTTATGTTGTAAGGGCATTATTGCTTTGGTGGATGGAAAAAAAACAGAATTTCTGATATTATTGCAGTTGTTGCCCATGCCAGGATACAAATATGCCTATAAGTGTTATGTGCAGCACAATCTACACTTCCGGATCAGCTGTAATACATAGCTTGGATAGATTTAGGACCGGATGGTGCTGGTGTTGGTTATTATTAGTGGTCAAGTTTTGCTTTTAGCCTCTGCTACCCATTCACCCAGGAATAGAGCAACGAACCCAGAGTGATGTTGCAGGTGTTAACGAAAGGACTTCTTGAAATAGCACTGTTGAATCATGATCTCTCCTATCAACCCTTGTAAAAAGAAAAAAAGCCCACACACAAGCAGTGTATCATTTTATGAGCTGAAATGCAATAAACTGCTCTGTATCCTGCACAGAGGCTAGTGTTGACTGAACGCAGACCAGCTGGAGTGCTGTCTGTGTTGCGGAAAACTAACTGGAAGACGGTTTATTTTCACAAAGATGCCTCTGTGAGACTTTGCATGTACATGCTGTGTCTCTAGAGTGTTTGTGAGAAATGGTTTAATTGTGGATAAATTATGTGTAATCCCCCCCCAAGTAAAATCAGAATCCTCTGTGTGGTTTTAAACAGAGTTTCAGACCTGTGCCCAAATTCAATCAATTTAGAACCATCACCACGAACCCTGGGAGATTAAATTAGGTTGTTTCATTGTTTTCACACATTTAGGACTGAGTGATTGAATCATCTGCAAAGGAGCTGGAACCCAATGGTGACATAAATATTAGGGATGCCTACAGAAACATTGGTCATGTGACTATGGCTACATTTGCATTTCATTATAAAGTTAAACAATCATGTGAGTAAATGTTAGTCAATACCACTTAACAGTTAATCCTAGGTGACCAAAACTTACCTGTATTATTCAGTTTAAGTCCCAGCAAAAGGTAATCAGCTTGTATAAGTTGCAGCAATTAGTTTATTAGCTGATTTGAAAACAAAGTGACACACTGGCTGATGTGCAAACTGTTTAGTTGTTGATTAATTTGAAGTTATGTCCACGAGGGCTGCCACAAAGGATTATTTTTATAGTCGACTAATCACAATAATTTTTTTCGATTAGTCGACCAGTCTCTTTCAAGGCAGAATGCTAGCTACACAATCACACACAGTATCTCACCGGAGTTTTAAAAAAATCTTTCTGAAAAGTTAAAGAGTGACAAGTTTTCTCTCAACAATGAAGAAGCCACGGACAACAGAATGGAAAAAATTTGGAATGCAGAATGCAGCTGCTATTATATAACCATCATTAGATTTTAGCTATATGCTAACTAAAAAGAACGAGGCAATGGAAGGTGTCAAAGCAGTTTGGAGAGAAAAACAAAGTAAAAAACAAAAAAACGACTAATCGACTATTAAATTAGTCGTCAATTATTTTAATAGTCAATTAGTCGTCGACTAGTTGACTAATCATGGCAGCCCAAATGTCCACTGTTATTTGTTGCAGTTGACCATGTATTTTTAGTTTTGTTGTGCCCATGAAGAAAGGTGCCTCCTTCTTCATCTCTGTTCTTTCTTTGGTAGTTTACTCAAACCAGAATCAGCTGATTGATAGCAGTGTTGCCAGTAGGAGCATCACTTCCTTCTGTTGTCCCTAAACACATGCATACCTCACACCTCCACTGCAGGTTTAGAGGTGCTTCAGTAACACATCAGTTTTGCCCTTGACTCCATTGCTCTTCTGTCTGTACAACAAAGATGTATTGGTGCCACCAGGTTTGTTCTGACCCTTTCCTCCCGCTGTTTGTCCTCCTCCACTTCTACCATTTTTTAAAAAAAAAATGATCATAGGCGCGTGTCATGGCAGTGTTAAAGGTGTTCAAACTAAACTGTACGCTCATGCATTTTAGTGGTTGTGTTTATGTGGGTATTTCTGCGTTCTGTTGCACTTTTGCTTGTTGCTGTTCTCCTCCGTGCAGATCTGTCATCACACACTCGAGGCTCAGTGTCCTTCACTCAACAAGCTGTAACTAAAAGTACTTTTCAGCTACAAGCATACACATGACTCACTCGGATTTTCAGCAACCTATAACGCGGACACTAACAGTGACGGGTTCTCTCTTCAGTTCTGTCAAAGCAGGAGCGGACATTTTAGATGAGCTCTTTATTTGTGCAAATTAATATTCAAAGATTACTTAAATAACCAAACTACCTTCTCTTAATCAACAGTTTTGGGGACCTCTTGTGAAGAGGTAGAACTATTGTTTAGTAGATTAAATGGTTATTATTGATTTGAACCACAGTGAAGCGTACTCATTGGAAAAAAAGGTAGGAAAATTGTGGGTAGGCATACTTCACTGTTTAGTTAGTAAGTTTCTCATGAAGGGGATGCTTGTTTTCTAGTTTATTTCACAAGGATTCAAATTTTGTTTTAACCAGAAAAAATGACAAATGGCTAAAGTTTTACTTTCAGAGCCATAAATATGTAGTTGATTAGAAATGAAATATAATTTGTTTGATTTCTGTCAATTTTCTGGTACAGTCATGTTGTAAGACTGTATTAACTGCCTTCCATTTAAACAGCTTTAAAGGGATCCACGATTAGTCGTAACACTAGACTTTATTTGACGAACATTTATTTTAACTGTAAAATAAAGACTGTAAAAATACTGTATGTTGTTTAGTTTTGTATATTTTTAAAAATATATTTTAACACAGATGGAGCCATTTTATTTACTCGCAAAGCATTCTGGGTAAATGGTAAAGTAGATAGGTCATCGGTGTGAGCGAGCTACATCCCCCCTGATGGTTAATCTTGGACAATATCTGACGAAACGATTCAGTCTACAACTGAAAATGTGGATGGAGGACAACAGAGCTGCATCATGGAAGAAGAACCTCAACTTAGCCTGTTAGCCTTTGCGCTAATATGTATTAGCTCAGCGCTAGCATGACAAACCAGCAAGCTAAACTGAGGTCCTCCATCTATAGGCATCTATTGCAGGCTGAATCGTTTCTACCTTCTCCTCTCTGTCAACGCTCTCTGGTTTCATTTAAAAGAGTCAATCGTCAGCTATTGTCAGAGATTAACCTTCAAGGTGGATATAGCTCGCTAGCAGCCTCGCACCAATAACTGTCCACGTCATCATTTACCCAGAATGCTTTGCGTGTAAATAAAATTGCCCTGTCCATGTAATATATTTTTTAACTTTTAGTTTAAAAATGATAAAAACTAAACAGTAGGGTTGGGCAATATTGGCAAAAAAATTTATCACGATTAATTGGGGTATTGAGCCGATAACGATTAATTTGACGATTATTGCCCTGGACACCCTTATGTCCTAGTCACATGACTAATTTAGTGGGAAA
>JARVGW010000336.1:806651-835309 GCA_031762495.1 Anablepsoides rubrolineatus
ATTAATGCCAAAAAGTAATCGATTAGTGTTTTTCTGACGATTAATTGCACACGATACGATTATGCCCAACCCTACTAAACAGCCTATGGTATTTTTAGTCTTTATTTTACACTTAAAATATATATTTATATATATTTATCAAATAAATTCTAATGTTACAACTAATCATGGATCCCTTTAAAACTTACTTAATTGTGTCCATCATGAACAGCTGGTTATGAGTTGGGAGTTGTTTTCTGAACTGGGCTGTTGTGGGATGATCGACTGCCTGTTTGAAGCAAACCTGAAGTTAATATGTTGTAAGAATTGAAAACTGAGTCATATTGTTTTATTTTCTGTAGCCCATGTTTTATTTTTCTCCATCGGGGGCTGTGTGGTGACGCCTGTGGATCACGTTGCTGCAGGTTTACAGCCGTAAACTGAGTTGTTTAAAACCTATAATAAGTTATGGTATTAGGCGGGAATTTTGTCAGCTCGATCACAATACCAAATCCAACGCTGGGCACCTTTTTATGACGCGTTGTAAAATTTGTACAGGCATAAAGAGAAACGAAACCTAACACAAGAATGGCCTCTTTCACTCCAAGGGTTATCTTTGGGTTATGAGGCTCAGCAGTAACGTAAAACTTCCTCTTATCACCACATATTTTAGATCACTACTTGTTCCTAAAATCAGGAGGCAGTTCTGCTAGACCATATGAAAGTTCTTAAACTGTTTGGGTATAAGAAATGGAAAAACAATAATCTGGTATTTTCCTCCTATAAAGAAAAAGATGGATTAATTCCAAAGATGCTCCACCAAATGATAATTTATCACTTTTTGTTTGACAGCTTTTGTTATTTCTAGTTAAGTCGTGGTTCTTTGGTCACTGATAAAGCCGACTGTGATGAGTTTATTTAGTCTTCAGACTTTAAAAGGAAAATGTTCTCTACGTGAGTCACCTTTTAAAAGTCTCTTCTGTGTTTTATTCCTGCTTTGTTTTTGTTTTTTTAAAGTAATGTTTTAGTGATTGTAACTGCTGGACAAACATTCCTATCTAGATCACCTGTAGGAGGACAGTTTTATACATTTTAGTTATACAGTTATACAATAGTTGCTGCTTCTTCTCTTGGTGTTTTTTTAGCAAAACTCCTCTTCCAAGAATGTGTTTATAGCTGACAGATGTATCCTGAGAGTTCCAGGTGATAAGTCCTCTAATGTTTAATCGGTGGCCTGCTCAGGCACATGGCTGGAGTTTGGACTACATTGACTAATAATGTGCATCACTGTTCTGCTGTATTTGTGTCATTCAGGATTACCTAAATGGATGTTTTCTTTCTCCCTTTTTCGTTGGTTAAAAATCGGTTTTCTTTTAGATGTTTCGTCCTCCTACAAGTTGTTTAACAGAAAATCCCCGGTGTGCCTGTTTTTGTTCCTACATGCTTGTCAAAAAATGACTAACCGTGTTGACCCTAGACCAAAAAAAAAAAGAAGTTCAACAGCGTTTAGGAAGGCAGTGGGAGGAAGTGGAGGTTGAGGAAAAGGCCGGGGCATTTTTAACAGGCAAGAGTTAAAGTTAGGACATTACTTGTAAATTCCTCAGGCATACTTTTCTTTCTTTCACGTTTTTTTTTAGGTATTTTCTGCATTAATTTGATGATGTACTCTCCCCTCTCCTCCTTTTCTCTGCTTGTGATTGTTATCAGTTCTTACTCTTTACTGCGCCTTCGCCTCACTAAAGAGGAGACCCCCACCGCTCCCTCCTCTGATTCCTCCTGGTCCAGGAGTATTTTTGGAACATAATGAAAAGAGAAATCTGAACTGCTTACCCTTAAAAGGCATGTCTGGGTCAGCTGGGTGGAAACTTGTTATTAATGTCCTTCGCATTTTCTGTGCAAGCGGGTCATCTGTGATTATATGTACGTGTCTTTGGTGTTGTGCAGAGCGTAGGAATTCTTTGGGTTGGGGTGGGCGACTCGCGGGGAAGGAGGGTGGGCTAGGAAACAGGCCTACATCTTCAGGGAGGGAGGGAGGGAGGGAGGGGGCATATTTGGCATATTTCAGGAGCCATTCCAGTCTGGTTCAAGATGTATTATTCTCATCAAGCAACCAGTTATTGATCTTGGGAGGACACCAAAGGCCAACATCACGCACCACTTCCCATCAAGACTTGTGACGTTGTTATTGGAAGATGGCGCAGACAACACACTACCCACTAATGGAGCATGGGGTAAAAAAGCAGACAAGCACGTGTGGTTAAAATGTTATGAAAACACCACTGACATGCTGACGTACGATCACGTAATCTCAGTAACATCCATAAAAGGCTATGTGTCGAACGCAAGTTCTTCACCCAGCACCAGGGATTGGATGACTTGGGTACAATTGCAACAGTTTAATAAGAGTTTGAGGAATTTCCTCAGTCTCTCCTCTGTGGCTTTTCAGTTAAAATTTTAGATTGTCTGTTATTTGTAGTCAGACGGCTTTTGACTGACGGTTACTGGCAGAAATCTTCTGTGGCGATGCCAGTTAAGCCCTCAGCAATTGTTTGGTTAATGATTAAGCTGTGGATGAAAGTGTGATGCTGTATTCATCAGCAACACCATGTTCAAGCTAAGAATATTCATTAATTTTGAAACTCCTGTCTGTTTTTTGAGTTTCTCACATGTCTCTTGGAAACTCTCTGCCTGGTGATGCATGAGGTGTTTTATCCCTCGACTGCATAAAGGATTTCTACAAACCCTCTCTCTTACTTTTGTATGACCTGCTCTGTGCCTCTTTTCTGTAGGGCGACTCAAAATAAAAGCCCTTCTAGATTATTTTTCTTGTGATCAGAAAAAATATATGTGTTCTTGGAGAGAGAGAGAGGAATGTTCAAACACCACAGCAACCTCACTGTTCCTCACTGTTCTCTCCTTATTCTCCCATCACTGGGTTTTATTTCTTATATGCTCTTTCTACATTTTAACATTCTGTTCCATTTTTAGTACTAGAAGAATCTTGATGGGTAATTTTGACATCAGTGCTGTTTTTGTTAAACCTTAAACTAAACTTTAGAATGTTTTCAGTAATTTAGTTCTTTACTCTTCTTATCCATCAGTTTCCAATACGTTTTGAAGCATGGTGCTAATGCTTGTTGACCCCCTACCCCCAACTGTGAGGGTATTTAGACTTTCTTTTCTTTTTCCACCCATCTACTGTCTTTTCTTTTTTCTTTATTTTTTTATTGACGCACTCTTTGCACTCCTGTATTCTGTGAAGGGCATCTGGGGGCTGGATTTCCTGGTTTTCCCCTCCATGCCAACATTGCTTTTGGAGCACAATACAGCTCTGGTCAGGGGCATAAAAATAAACTGGGTAAAGTGCAGATTTTACTTAAAGAACCATGAAACCCTTTCATGCCAAAATTTTGGGTAATCCCCAGAGCAGTTATTTATCCACTCTATAATGCTCTAAAATTCAGTCTAACATAGCCTTAAATTAATATTTTTCTGGGACATTTTTGATCTATCAGTGTGCCAAAATAAAACCAGTGACTGCCTTTCAAATATTTATTTTAGAGCGTTCCCAAATCAGTGGTTGATTAGTGTCTTTTTATAGAAGTTATCAGTAAAGGTTCTGAGTTATTTTCAGAATAATCTCTGGTGGATTTATGGGTTTAAGATTGTGACAGAGTTAAAATTAGTCTGAGTCATTGCAACGTCACAGTATCATCGCATGTGTTCCCGTTTGGATTGAAGCCGACAACACACATGACGACTCATCAGTTTCCTTCTGAGGAAAACTACAGTGAATGACACGTGGCACAGGAACACCATTCAGTTCACGTTTGATAAAATTACCGTTACCAGTCTTTGCTTAATAATCGCTGAATTAGTTTTAAGGTGGGAAAGTGTTTGAGTCAGCCTTGGTTTCTTGTGTACTCGGGGTGTGTGTTCTTGCAGACTCATTTAGACGCAGGAGCCTTACAGAAATCCCCTAACACTCCTAAGTCAACAAGTGGCTCATTTGTGCACTCCAAAACAATGTGTGAAATACCAGGTATATTTGATGATCTGGCTGTCTTTTTCTCAGTGTCTGGGTTTATTTGTGAAGCTTATTCAGCTTGACACCCCTTGTCTTTGCCTTTTATTCAACTTTATCTAGTAGCAGCACTGCAGTATAATTTGTATTATCAGTTGTTTTGTATGGAGGCCTTTGTGCAGATTAGAAGAAAAGACAGCAACCACATACACTATTTCAAATCCTTCCCCATCCTCATGCAGAACACATACTAAGTCCTAGTCTCCTTCTGTAGGTGTGGACTACATAGAAGAATGTGGTTGATTTAGTGTTTTATCTATCCTGCCAGCCATCTGTATTTGCTCTCCAAGCCATGCCAAGCATTTAAAACACAATTGCCCTTAACGGGAAACAATGGCAGCCTATCAATTCTGCTCTGCCAGTCGAGGTGCGTCTCACCCAGGTCCAGCTGGCAAATACAACTCAAGGAAGTGTTTGGTAACTGAACCGGAAGTCACAATGAATGGTAGGTTTGTACAAAGTATATAAAATCAAAAATGTGGTTTTATAAATGCAAGGATTCGTGCTAGTACAACTGATGCTAACTGTAAGCATACATGCTAACCTGTCATTTCCATGGGTTGTCATTATTGACTCAGAACACCCAAAAGTCTCCCAAACCCGCTTCTAAGAAGGCCCAGCCTCTTCGCTAGCAATATGAATGGCCACTTATATTGCGTTGAAACAATTTTTTAATCTCTAAATTTCATAAACTGTATTTCAAGACTTTTTTTCAGACATTTTGTTTAGATCTTGTCAGACAGGATGACAGTTCCTGTCAGATTGTGCTGTACTGTCATATTATTGATGCTGTAAATAGACTTTGTCTTTGTAATGATAAATAGTGTGTGAAGGCCTCAGCTGGTTCATGAGGGCTCATCAGATAAGGCGGGTTCTTCAGGTTCACTCTGAAGTTTAAGAAGTGAATCTGTCTCTGAATCAGCTCATCGGCTTGTAGGCAGAAATGAGTGCTGTGCTGATGGAATGCAAACAGCAGATTGAGGAATGTTAGCACTTTTCATTATCCTCAAATGGAAACTTGACCACTTGTTCAGTTCTTCGCCAGTTGTTTCTTCTGTTCTCCTGTCTGATGTTTTCTTGATTCCGACCTCTCCCCATCCCTCCCTCTGTTTATCTCTCTGTTCTCTTAGCCTTTCAGTCTCGCTTTTGCTTTTCTTTTTCTTCTGCTTGGCATCCTGTTCACTGTGTTTGATTTGGGCATTCCATTCCCCCATTGCAGACAAAACAACCGCGGACCTCTCTGAACTGCAACCCCCAGTGCACGCTAATGTACACACACACACATTCATACAAGCACACACTCACTCCACTCTGCTAATCACACACAGGAAATGGGCTCCCATGCAAACGAGGCCCGTCTGGCCACTGGAACCCAGGATGGGGTTTCAGACCTTGAAATGGTCTCTATTGAAAGAATTTGAACATGAGCTCTATTTTTTTTTCTTTCATTCTTTCTTGTTCTCCTTCCTTTTTGTTCAGCATGTGTCATCTGCCTGACAATTTGTTTTGTCCTGCGTTAAGTGTGAATTTTGCATGAGAAACGTTTTTGGCGCATTGGGTCTTTTTTGAAGCAATGTGGCGCAAGTTTGGCAGAAAAATATTGAAAAACAAAGACTTTAGAATGATATACTGTAAAACATTCATGTCAAAAAGTGAGGTGAGTTGTATGGATTCTGACTCATTACTTGTTTCAGTATGAAGTGCTTTTGCAGCAGTAACACTATGTCTGTACATGTTGGGACAAAAATTTCCTAATGCACTTTGAATACAAAAACATATGGTGAAATTGCAGCAGTTATATGAAAGGAAAAATGTCACCCATTAATAGGAGGAAAGCAAAATTATTTGTTCAATGCAATGGTGACACCTGAGCTAAATCAAGACATCAGCAAAATATCTCATGAACTAGTGGACAGAATTGAATAAAACTCTCCTCAGCTAATTGACCTTTAGCGAACACAAAATGTCTAAAACTCAAACAATTTTACAGATATTTGGTGTAGTAGTAGATGGGAGTTATTCCTAACAACTTTGACATTGACAATTAGAGACAACCCTGTTACTCTATTAGCAACATTTCTTGTGTGTGTAGTTGCTAACTGTCTCATGTGTTTTTGTTTCTTTTTATCGCTTTACGATGCCACCCGAAATGTGCTGTATGCCTTTTCTAGAGCTCATAGAGCCAATATTTGCATTTTTCGCGATTCCCAGAACTTCGAAAATCTGCAAATCTGACCTTCACTGTATTATCTTTTAACTTTTTATTTATTTATTAATTTTTGCTGCATTGTATTAAAAATTTCAAATTAATTTAAAATCTATTTTTGAACTAAATTAAGTAAAAAAAGAAGTAGATATAATTTGTTTTAATTAATAAACTTCTTGGCAGGTCAGAATTAACTAATTGCGGGCTAGATGTGGCCCTGGTCCAGCACATCTACAATTGACTCTTTATAAGTCAAATCAGTAAAAGATGACGTACTCAGCTAGCTACAAGTAAGTGCAAAACACACTTGGTATGGGTAAACTGGGATTAGACTTGTAGTTACAGACGCTAAAGGAAGCTTCGGTTTATTGCCGACTAAAACAACGAACTCTCCCCAACCTGACATGCTGTGTGTTTGTACGAGTGATGGATGAGGAAAAAGGCAGCTGTTTTCAGTTTTGTTTGGTTACATGTTGGCTAACTGTCTGAAAGGAAAAAAACAACAAAAAAAAAAACTCAGACCCAGCTCCCCCCTCTCTATGTGAACAGACAGATGCAGGCATACATGTTTTTTTCTGTCGCTCTGTTATTTGGCGTTGCCTGGATCGTAAAGAATGTGTCAGATCTAATGTGTAAAATCACGTGTACTCCCGGTTTGTGACTGATTGCTCTCACCACACGGACAGTTCTCCAACTCGGCAGGATTAGATGCTTTGTGGGAAGAATGATCGTTGTGTGGCGTGAGAATGGGTAAATGACTCATCAAAACCTGGGTTAATGAATGCAACAGGGCTGAATCCACAGTTCCTGAGCAGTAGAGCTGTCTCTGTTCTGGTGAATGTGCAGGAACACACACAGGAAGACAGTTGAGATTGACAGGAGCATCTATAAGACGGCTGCCTTGTGTCCATCAGTAGAAACACGATTAAAGTAGTTTTGAGTTCATCACTTGTCTCCTTGCTTAGTTTAGTCCAGGTCAGTTTTTTTTTCATAGCAAACAGGAAATGACTGTAATCTGAAATTTGGTTAATTTATTGATACTTTTACTGCAGTCCTGTTACACATTTGCATGGGAAACTAATAACTCGTTATAACCGGCTTTATTAGTGTGCTGGATGTTTACTTAATCTTGAAGTCCAGCTTATTTTCCAGTTCAAACCTTATGCACTCTACCTGAGAGTCTCGTTCCCAGTCTCTTGCAGTCATTCTTCCTCCTACCTCCCTCTACTTTCCTTGCTCATTCTTTAAATTCAGTCCAGACTCCAAGTCTTAAATCTGGGATTCTCCGTGCCTAACCAAACATATGGCATGCTACTGTAATGGAATGCTCAGAGTCTGGTTTGTTCTCTCGTTGCATGTGTGTGTATGTGTTTTGGAAATGTTTTTTTGGAGCAGATGAGAGCTTCCAGGATGATGATGATGATTAAGATAATGGAGTGTGTGCATAAAAGTGCCTCCCCGGAGAACACTGAATAGGGCCTTCTGTTGTTCGGGCCAAACATTGCTTGTTTGCTCATGCATGAGTCTATTGCTGAGCCTCTGAATGCATCCCATATCTGAGCAGTTAGCTCATTCTTAGCCTGTTAGCTTGACTGTGAACAATCTCCCCTACAGTGACCGCATTGTCGGCCTCAGACTCCTGCCAAGTGCCCAAGATGACATTAGTGAGAGATGGCATGAGTTTGGGTCTTGATATTATGATGACCAGTGCTCCTCTTTTGCTAACCTCATGCCCCCTTTGTGTGTTCTAACCACATGAGTTTGTGGAGAGAAGCTACACTCTCTTCTGCTTTGATCTAATCCTTCTCTTTTCTGTTTGCATATTTAAAGTACCTATAGCTTAGTGAAAAGTCTAAACGTGTGTTTCACAAATAAAACAAGGATTTTGGGCAGTAATTAATTACAGTATCTAAGTGTGAACATGAAACTGGCTTCGGGATGACGATCACTGCTTGGGTGATGTTCAGATTTTTTTCACCCTCACCTCTTGTCTCATTCTTCTCATATTGCTGCTGCCCACATTTCCTCCCTTCCTCCCCCCTCCTCCTTCCACCCACCCCCACCCCCGCTACTCTTTATGACTTTGTTTCCTTTTGGGCACAAATGCCGGCGCCACATTTCCTTCCGGGTAGTCTAAAGTCGCACAGGATTGCCACACCTTTGGGCACTGTAAGAATCTGTGTTCTCATTATTCATAAGCATGCACTGTTTTCTTCAGGACGCCTGCTTGTTAATGCGTGGGTAATAGATTTAAGGCCAGGTTAGTCAGCAGAGGCAATGAATGTATTCTGTTTTACTCATGCCTCTTTGGTTGACTCTTTTTAGACGTTTTGCGATTCTAAAAGCATATTCTACATGCCTTTATCCTCATCAGTACCACGTGTGTTTTAAAATCTAAAGATTGGTTTCATCTAAGGCCCCACACAGGATTCTGTCCTTACTCCATCATCATGTTTTACCTCCTGTAACCTCTGTTACTCCCTCTTAATATCCCCTCAGTTTCTGCCTTCCTGCAGCTGCTGCTGCTGCATTCCTGCTGCAGTAATCCACTAAGGCAGCTACCTGCTCTGCATTCTTTGACACAATCCTGGTCTGGCAGAAATACACACTAAACTTTTCTGCAGTTTCTGTTCACACATGTATTCACAGCAGGAGACTGTTCTGCTTAAGATGTGCTGCCCTCCACATTGTAAAATATGAGGTAGGGGGAGCTTGTCGAACTAGTGTGCAGAGTAAGCACGACACGATGTATAGAAAAAAGTAAGTTTTTAGATCATTTTAGTTTTGTTTTTTAATCTCCAACATGTTGAAAATGATCACATGAAATCTAGTACAAGGAGTCTACGCAGCATCAAAACTGCAGTGCATATGAAAAAATAGCTCATGTCTTTTACTGCTAATCTTGCATTTTTACATTTGGCTCTTTATTACAGCTAACCATTTACTTGCTTTATTGCTACTGCTGCAATCCTCCTCTCAGTCTTGTTCATCAGAAAGCTACTGAGCTCTTCATTCAGCCGCAGCAAGCTGCTAATGCCAAGGCTCAGGTGGATGAAGCCTGTGCCAAACACTCTGTGTCTCTGTTAGGAGGGGAATGTAGCGACTGAGCGTGATGTCGAGCAGCCAGGCAGAAGGTTGAATACTGAGAGCTATGAATGAACTCTGTGTTTATGGGTTCACCTTCTCGGGCTTGTAAAATGCCCAGTTCTTCGTCGCCAAAAGGTTTGATCGGCTATTGTCTTTTTTTTTTAGGAAAAGATGCATAAATGCTGGGAAAATGGGATGAAGGTCAGAAATGAAAGGGAAGAAATGAGACTGCAGAAGTGGAGGCAGGAGGATATTTAGAGGTCACATGACATGAGTTTGAGATGGAGAAAGTAAAGGATTAGTGGTGATGAGATGCTGCTGTCTTTGACTTTTTCAGGTGGATTTGAGTGTTTAGTCTGTGTTTTGTCATCTGTGAGAAGTAGTCACTCACTGTCACTCAATGGGTGTGTGTTTTGTTGATCTGTTTTATAATAATATTTCTTCACCCAGCCAATGGGAGTTGAGTAAGAACATTGCGGAAGTGACTGATACGGCCGTAAACCTTTACACACACAGTTATGCATCTTCATACAGGACTCTGCCTTTTGCACCATAGATCTGTCTCCTATGGTTGCTCTCGGCCCAAAAAGTGACTTGATGTATCCAAATAAGCTTAAAGCTCTGAATTGAACATGTTGCCAAACTGTTGGGAGTATTTTATTTTTTTGTATCTACAGTTCTTGCTTAACGTTTTGCCTGTATTCCTCTGCATTCTGTCTCAGCCTGACTCACAGTTGTTCACACAGACCCATAGTTTTGGTGTTGAATCGAACAAGTATCATCATGTTGTGATGTTTTCTTATCACCGCAAAACGGTGACACACTCGCACACACATTCTTTCTTTGGAAGCTCATCGTCAGTCGTAGCCTCACGTATCCTGCGAGTGTTCGTCAGGTCATTTAAGGACTTTAATTATTTATTTATTTTTTTTAGCTGATGTCTGCTTGGGTGTTTGAACAGCTGTGAGGCAGTGTTTGAATAGGTAAGGTTAATAGTGTTGGCACTGACCGCTGAAGCTTTTCTAACAGGAAGTCAATTATTCTTGAGTTAAAACTGTTAAAGAAAGATCTTGCATTCACATTTTGATATGCACTTGCTTTTCATTATTTGTTGATAATTTTATCAAATTAAAAGCCCATGAACTTTTATAATTCCTACCTATTTTTAGGATTTTCTGTCTACCAAACAGTAGACTCTGAGTTAACCAAATAAAGATATAAACAAAGAAATGCTCAAAGTCATTTGAAAACTTTAAACTACCATCATCAAATTCTTGAACTCAAAGATTGTTGCAGAACACAATAGAATAAGGAAGGCTAAACATGTGGACCTCCTTTAAATAAAATTATTTGGAACCACAGTGAATTCACCCATTTGACTTCTAAGCCACAACTTTGAAACCTCAAGTCTAGTATTTTTGTTGTTAACATTTTTCGTTTTATTTTGTTTTTCTAAATGTAATGAGGGAAATCAGCAAACCCATGAAAGAAGCATGTGTTTCCATTAAAATACCATCAGATTAATTTGTATTTATTCATTTTACACACACTATGTTGAATGAATACTGTTGGTGGGTTTAAACTCCAGATTGAGACTTTATATTACAGTGAAACGTTTTTTTCCCATCAAATTTTTGTCAGATTTTTTTTTTCCCATATTGGAATACTTATTTCTGCTCTGTCGAATAACCAAAAATGGGTGGAATACCCCCTCTGGCTTGGCCTCAGGTGGAGAAGTTCAAGTATCTGAGTATTTTGTTCACAAGTGATGGTAGGATGGAGGGTAAGATGGATTGACATACTCTGTAAGAGCGCGTTGCTTTGGTCAGTTGTAGTGGGGGGAAAAAATGAATCTAAAGACAAAGGTCTTGATTTAGTCAGTCGACATTCTAACCCTCACTTTTGATGTATGGATCATAATCGAATGAATGAAATCCAGATGCAAGTGGCTGTAAGGAGGTTTCTTCATTTCTCTTCAGACAGGGTTAGGAATCCTGTCTTTCAGTGGTAACTCAGAGAAGAGCCACTTCTCCTTCACATCAAAAATCAGTTGAGGTGTTTTGGGTGTCTGGTTAGGATTCTCCTGGCTACCTCTCTGTATAGGTTTGCCAGACACATCCTACTTTGAAGAGACCTCGGGGCAGATCCAGAACTTGTTTGTGTATCTTCTCTGGCCTCGGAACACTTTGGGATCCTCCAGGTGGGGCTGGAGAGTGCCGCTATGGTGAAGAATGTATGGTTTTCTCTCCTGGATGTGTTTCTGTGACCCGACCACAATTATTCCATGAAAGACAGATGAATAGATGACTGAAAAATTATCATTTTTAAATTTCTAACAAATTGAGCTAAGTTTGTTTTTAGGGTTAACTATAGTAGGAATTTGCTCCCCTTATCAACACTTTACCCTCCCAGTTTGCCACAGTTTTTCTTGTAAAGTGTATTACTTGGTTATAATGTCAGTGACCTCTGACCTCAGAGACAGAGTACAACAAACCGCTTAGGACACGGTGGATTAGATGGTAGGAAGCATTTCATGGGAACCTGATGGAATGTCATATGGGACATAAATCTGAGTGTTTGCATTAAAAACAAAAGTATCGCCAAACTTGTCTGAGAGGAGCTCGCTCTGGGACGAGCTTGTAAAAGTTGGCTGTTATAATCTCATCTAAAATTGGATTTTTACAGATGCTTTACTGTGTAAATCTACGAAGGAGAAAGTGTGTTGGGTTTTAGAGTTTTTCTGCCAGAATGGTAGAGATTAATTGTATAAAGTAACATTTTCCACCCTTTTTTGTTAGTGGAAGTTTGTTTTTTATGAGTCAAAAACCTGGACTATGAAGAACTTTGGATTGTGGTATTTTTCCGCCAAGATAAAAACTCATCAAGCGCTGATAGTAAGTCACTCAGGATCCCCTTATGTCTTGGACGTATTGATGTGTAGACCGGAGACGTGCCATAAAACAGGACACTGCTAGAAAACAACAATTTAATTTTTAAAGGCAGGTATGACCAGAAAAAAATGAAATGCTTTTGTTTGTGGTTAAGATAAAGTAAGTATTTTTTTTTAATGGTTGTTTTGTTGATGTTCCATCAAGTATTGTCTTTTGACAGTTCTACTCTGTGGTCTGGCTGTCATATTGCATGTGGTTATTAGGAATTTATATCTCTAATGATGCTGCCATAACCATTATTTCAGCCTTCCATGTTCATCAGATACGTCTATAAACTAAATGTATTAAATCCTGATGTGGAATCTCATAATTACATGGGTTTGTGTTGAGTAGACCTGAGTTTGTTGTTCATCCAAGTATTGAGTCTGATTTTGAGTTCTTCTTACCTGCCTTTAGGTAATAGTCAAACTGAATAGGATGTCATGGGCTGCACTGAGGACAAACTAGATACTGGCTGGTATTTTGGGGAACGGCTCCTTTTAGTAGAGCATCTAATGTCCTTCCAGGGCTTCTGTATAGCAGTAGCAGTGACTTGTAGACGTAATCCTTCATGCAGTGCAGATTTCTGCCAAAGAACATACTTTAATTTACTGTTCAGCAGCAGCCTCTAAGATAAGATTAGGAGCGGAGCCAACAATCTCTTTGGGGCTTTGAATTTGATTGTACGTCTTCAAATCTTCAGTCAGGACATGTAAAAAGAATCCAAAGCTTTTGCACATCATGAATTTAAAAAAACAAAGCTGACAAGAACTAAAGATCCCATCTGTCCCTCCTCTTAAACACCTTACTCTATTGATTTATTCTGTTTCTCGTTTTGATTCCCTGATCTTATTGTTCGTTCTTCTCATCATGCCTATCTGTACAAGCAAGAGTTTTGGTATTCAGCCAGCAACGTAGCAAGACTCTCACTGTAGACAGTCAGGGGAGGAGGAAGGAGAGAAGAGACCTAGAAAAGACTGGGTTACTGAGCTAAGACCAGAAAGAGAGTGGTGTCTTTCCATTACAAGTGTCAAAATAAATCTGACTGTGGTATTTATGTAAATGTGTGTCACTTGTCTAAACATAACCTTTGGCTGCCTTTTGGCTAAAAGTGTATCAGGGTATACTTTTACCAACCAGTCTTAGTTAACACAACTCCTACACCTTCTGTACAGATCAGAATTTTCTTTTGTTCACTTTTTGTTTCCCCTTTACTTTTTTTCATAGGTAGGGCTGCTATGATTAGTCGACTAGTGGATGAATGATCAACTATTAAAATAGTCGACGACTAATTTAATAGTCAATTAGTCGTGTTTTTTACTTTGTTTTTCTTTCCAAACTGCTTTGACATCTTCCACTGCATCCACCGCATCTGCCTTTCTGTCCTTGACACACATGCACAGTGGTAACCTGGGTAGGCCGTGGACATCACAAGACATTATACATACAGGCTGGTATCATGGCTACCCACCAACGGAGCTCAAAATTGTGGGATAATTTTAAAATAAAGAAATCTGTGCAATGCAATATCTGCAAGGTAGAACTTGCCTTCCATGGCAATTATTTTTAGTTAGCATATAGCTAAAATCTAACGATGGTTATATAAAAGCAGCTGCATTCTGGTGTGATAACCTGTATGTTTTATATTCAATTAACGTATGATCCGATTAGTCAACAAATCGGAAAAAATAATCGGTGATTAGTCGACTATAAAAATAATCGTTTGTGGCAGCCCTATTCATAGGTGGCAACGAAGTTCTAATGTAGAACTAGCAAGTATAAACAGTTTACAAATGGCTGGAAATCTAAATTGAAATGGAACAAAGTGTCCACGCTGACCGAGTGACAAGAACACAACTCTTTGTTGTTATGGTGGTAATGTGGTTAACTTCCATGTCTTCTCCCATTTTAACTATAAGTTGCCATTTTATTCATAATCTCAAGAATAAAGTCCAAATAAAGAACTTAGACTTCAGCACGCTCCAACAAACTCACTCACTCTTTTTATCTTTCTAAAATTAAACTCAACTATTCATCCCACAATCTTTCCAAAAGCAGTGCTAAACTAAGAGAATGAAAAGAAAGGAACAAGCACAAAAGTAACATGACAGCACAGGAAATGGCAAACCGACCATTATGGGATGCCGGTTTTTCTTTTTTTCTTGGAAAAACAGAAAAGTGCTGGCCAAGCATCAGGTCTCCACCAACTTGTGGCTTCCACTGCTGTGCCAGGATCCATCCACTACAGTTGTCCTTCCGCACACATGAACTTGTATGCACAAAGTACACAGTATTTGTCACACTTAGTCAAACTGGCAACAGCCTGCTATCTGAAGATGTGGTTGAGGCATTGCGATTGGACTGTGGCCCTTTTTATTAACTACTGTTTATGAAGCCGAAGAGCTTCAAACCCAACTTAATGTCAAGTGCAACAAAGAGGAGAATTTTCTTTCCTTTGGCTTTTTTCATGAAAAAAAAAAGCAAATGTTCTTGAGGAAGAAAATGACTAAAGCCTATATGTGTCTGCATGTTTTAAGAGTGCAGGAATACTTGATGGATTTTTAATTTTACTATCTAACCTTTTGGTATCATCTATGTGAAGAGACAAAAAGCACCAATAATTTTCTTAAATTGTTTTTTTGTTTTTAATAGTTTACTAAACTAAAGATTCTGTTGTTGGTTTAACACACAGTGACATTCACTTCCAATGGAAAGGTTTTAGCAAACATACTTAAGACAATGAAGACCAAGCTGTGTTAGTCTCCTTGTTGGTGGGGAAGAATAACACTCTAAATTTTAGAACATGAAAGTGTTTACTGATAATTTCATAGAAAGCAACATGTCTTGAGTCTATTAATTGGAGAATCGCCTGCTCTGTTCATAAATTTAAAGATATTACACACTTAAAATTGGCTGAGGTCGCCCTGGGTTAACTGCTTTCTGTGATGCAGTCATTCTACAGTTCTTGCAAAAAAAAAAAAGTGAATTTCCAGGGCTGCTGTGCATGTCTGAATTTGTTTGTAGTAATCATTGTAAACTATTGCAAACTCAACAATAAAATGGTGATTTGGAACAATGCCTTTATCAAGCAGCAGGCATCTGGTTTTAATCCCAGTTAGAGCTGCCACAAACGATTATTTTTATAGTCGACTAATCACCGATTATTTTTTTTTCCGATTAGTCGACTAATCGGGTCATACTTTAATTGAATATAAGATATAAAGCTTATGGCGCCAAAATGCAGTTGCTATAACCATCGTTAGATTTTAGCTAAATGCTAACTAAAATAATTGCAGTGGAAGGCAAGTTCTGCCTTGTAGATATTGCATTGCACATGTTTCTCTTTCATTTTCTTAAAACGATCTCACACGTTTGAGCTTTGTTGCCTGTCTGTATAATGTCTTGTGATGTCCACGGCCTACCCCAGTTACCACTGCTGCACATGTGTGTCAAGGACAGAAAGACAGATGTAGCAGTGGAAGGTGTCAAAGCAGTTTGGTGAGAGAAACAAAGTAAAAAAAAAAAAAAAACTAATCGACTATTAAAATAGTTAACTAATTTAATAGTCGATTAGTCTTTTTTTTTAATAGACGACTAATCGACTATTAAAATAGTTAACTAATTTAATAGTCGATTAGTCATTGATTATTCGACTAATCGTGGCAGCCCTAATCCCAGTCGTTTACAACATGATGCAGCAGCTACAAAAGACAATTAAATCAAAGTGCTCAGAAACAAATAAGCAAAATCCCTTAAGCAAAATTCACCTTGTGTTTTTCGTTTTTTTATTTTTACATTTTGTAACATGGAAGGTAAAGTTTCAGCAGAACGATGGAATTGTAATGAGCAAAGAAACTAAATGCAAAACTGACACGGCCTAAGAAATTTCTTCACCTCTCCCCAGGATTGTCATAATTGTCTAAGTGCAGAACAGGGGAATAAAACTGTGAGTTTAGAATACTTCAGCTCTACTTTTTCCATCTGCTTGCCCTTCTCCAGCTTGTCAAACATTCCTTAGACAACTAGCCATGTCTCATTATCTTTGTGAGAAATTACAATTTCCCAAAAATGTTGATATTTACAAGTACTTCTTTGAATTTTGGACCAATAAGACTGGTCATCATAAACCAAATACCAGGGACTTGATAACTTTTTTTTCACCTGTTCCCTGTACATCTTTTCATCTCCCGCTCTCTGTCCTCCTATCTCTCGCCTGCCTGTCCCAAATTGTAGCTAATGAGGCTCTGGGCCTGGTGTAAGTGAATCAGGTATGTTGATTGGTTCAGCAATGGCCGGTCCTTGCCAGAGTCACTTTACATGCACTGCCACCCCTCAAAAGTGCACACTTGGCTGAACTGCTGTGCGTGTCTGAGAGAGAGAGCGAGATGGAAGGGAAAAGATGAGGGAGGGTGGCAGAGAACTTGCAAACAAATAAAAAGGAAGAATGAGGGGGAAAGGAGCCAGGGTGGCAAGATGAGTAACTGGACCTAGCAAAACACCTTTATTAACCAACACAAAACTGAACTGAGGTGTGTTGTTGTGCTCAAAATCAGAGTTAGGATAATTACAGATGGGTTAAAGCCACTATTATGTACAGAGAGAACTGGAAGTTTTTATAATTGCAGGTCATTCTGCAGCCTTGCGTTTTTTCTAAGAACTAAACTGAACTATTCTGGCATATATTTTGATGGCTACTTCATCATTTTTCTGAAATAGTTATCTGGAAGGAAATCAGTTGGAACAGCTTTGGACAACAGAAGAAGACTACAACTCACTTTAAATGTCACAAATGAGTAATACTGATGCTTCAAAAGGTGACTTAGCAACAAAAAGTGTTCTTGGCATCTGAGTGGGTTGTGTGACTTATTGCTTTTTCTGTTTGGCTTTTTTTGCCTTTCCCCCTCCAGTCCATGTACTTAAATTCTTTGATGGCTTGAACTCATGGAGATTACTAAACCACCAGACCTCATGAAAAGAAAAACATGATTAAACACTACATCTGAATCCTTTGATTCCTCAATTTATTTTGTCATAAAGTCATCTTTGATGCATTGACTTTCAAAGTGTATTGCTCTCGTTTATTTTCAATAAGACACTTAATAAATTGTGGAAAGACAACTTTGGTCTTTATACACAAAATTACACTATATTATTCTATCTTTGAGTTAACCGTAACAACATGTTTGTAAAATTTTGCACACATGTACATGTAGATTTACTGCACTGGTTCATGTCTTCAAAATGTAAAAGAAAATTGCTATGTCCTTTTTGATGTTGTGGTTTAGTGGGATCTTTGAACACAAGCCTGTAAACCAGGACTAAGAAGAGACTCTGTGCTGTATAGAGACTGCTGTTGGGGTGGGGTCGATAAGTCCAGTCAGACCCTTTAGATCAATATGTTTTTTTTTTTGTTTTTTTTTTGCACCCTTATTGGTCAGTTAGATGAATGTTGGGGGAAGGGGATGATAGAAAATGGAAGTGAAGGTGGTGTCTGGAAAGCCCACCATCTGAATCATGTATGAGACAAGTGTTGGATATATGGTGACCTTACTGACAGGCAGGAGTGTGCTAATGATCATGCGGGGCATATAGGTAGGAATTAACACACTATAATAAAAGTAACCCTCCATATACATAAATACTGAGGAAAAACACAAAGGCTGAAATACCCCATATCAGTAGCAAATGTATGATTTCTTATTTGTTCGATCATCCCTCATGATAGTGGGGATCTAACCATCTCTGTCAGGGATTTCTGTTTATCATTACCACTGTCCCAGGGGACTATAATCGCTGCAGTGCTGTTGTGACGGGCTGGTGTTGCAGTGGAGGAGGGTTAGTGTGATTGAGATGTGCTGCTGTCAGCAGAAGCAGGCAAGCAAGCAGGGATCGATGTGGGATACAAGAGCAGGGAGACGACAAAGCATGCGGGTCTGTCTTTTTTTTTTTTTTTTCTTCTTTTTTTTTTTTGCAAGCCTGTGCAGCTAAACTGAAACCCCCATCCCCACACAAACACATGAAGAAGCTGCTACCCCCTCCATATCGAAGGGCAGGCAAGGTGAAATACAGTGCAGGATGGTGGCTGAATGACAAAAAAACTAGAGATTCACACGAGGTTGATGTATATTTACATGAACAAAATGAACCACTTATTGAGTTTGCTGATATTTGGTATTACCTTCTGGACTTGATGATTTTCTGGTATATTCAGTTAGTTGGATTTTCTTTGCTTTTCTATAATGATATTAAACCTAGGTGTTTCCAAGAGAATCCACCCCCAGTCCATAACGCAGCCCCCACTGGGTTGTAAAGCAGAAACTACACATCTGCTGCTCCTCTTACCTTGATCCACCAATCACTCCAGCAAAGAACAAATTCAGAATCTTTTAACATTGCTCCAGAATCCAATATTTATACTCCTTAGCAAAAAAGTACTAGTGTCCAGTCATAATTACTCAAGATTCTTTTGTTTGCTTGCCTTTTCAATTTTCTTTTCAATTGGTTGACATCATTGCAAATTTAAAAGTGTCTGTAGTAGTTTCTTCATTTTGTTATATGGTTTGCTTGCTACAAATCAATAATTAAACACATTTAAACACTGTAATGTTTTTTCAATGACTACAAAATGTGTCTCCCCAACGTGGTTGTTTAAGGAATGAGATGCTACTCACTACATCAGTTATTGTTAAACAACTTGTTGCCATCTGAAACATATAAATCACTGCAGGAATCTGCTCTTGCTTATTTTCGTGATTGTTTTATGTGGCGAAGGATACAGTTAACCAATTTCTACTGCCTTTGAAGTGTTTGCTTTACTCACACGACTACTTTTGAGAATTCTAATTATTGTCATAGACAAACCCAGAATGACTTAAGTGTTGTTTCCTCTTTCCCTCCTACAGATGACAGATTTGTCTGCTAAACACCCCTCTGAGGAAACTTGAAGAGGCATCTGAAAGAATACGAGAAAACAAATTGCTAAAAGGAAACCGCTTTTAAGGCTAAGAGTCACTGTCACACAGATGTGGAACCCTAAACGCTTTGTTGTCAAATAATCTAGATAGAAGAACAAACCCAAGTGATCTGTTACATAGAACGTCGCAGCCATGTCGGAACATAAAGACATGACCCACCGCCATTTAAGGCACAAGCTACAGAGTCTCAGCAGAAGACTGGATGAACTGGAAGAGGCAACCAACAAGCTACAGAAGTCAGAGGATGAGTTGCTTGATCTGCAGGTTAGTATTGGTTGACTTCTGACTTTTTGTTTGCTCATGTGCTTAATACAGAACATAAAGACATTAATAAACTCTCCCCTTTTACAGGACAAGGTCATCCAGGCAGAGGGCAGCAACTCATCACTTCTTGGTGATGTGGAGTCCCTGAGGAAGCGTCTCTTGAAGATCCAAGGTAAAGATGAAGAGGTACGCAAAGCCGAAGACCTATGTCGCACAGTTAGAGAGAAACTGGAAGAAGAGGAAAGTCTCACAAAAGAGCTAAAGGCAGAGATTGAACGCCTGCAGCGGAGGATGGCTGAACTGGAGAAACTGGAAGAAGCTTTTGCTAAAAGTAAGTCTGATTGTAGCCAGCTCTGCCTTAGCCTCAACGAGGAGAAAAACCTGACCAAGAAGCTCTCCTCTGATTTGGAAACACTCAAAGTGCGTTTGAAGGAAGTGGAGGGTTCTGAGACAAAGCTGGAGAAAGCAGAGCAAGCTTTGGCTATGGAGCTAGAGCGACTGAAGGGGTTTACTCAGGCCTTTGTTTGTGAGCGCAAGCGACTATTGGAGAAGCAAAAGGAAGATGAGAAGGCAATTCTAAAGCTGACGGAAGAAAAAAAATTCCTTGGTATGTCGGCAGATCCTAGTCGTGCAGATTTCA
Organism: Anablepsoides rubrolineatus; assembly: GCA_031762495.1. Classification (NCBI taxonomy): domain Eukaryota; kingdom Metazoa; phylum Chordata; class Actinopteri; order Cyprinodontiformes; family Rivulidae; genus Anablepsoides; species Anablepsoides rubrolineatus. Next base: position 826,816 of record JARVGW010000336.1, read on the forward strand.
TGAGTTCAAGAATCGAAGACGAGTTATCATCTGGATTTTTCACAAATAAACTGACTGGATACAAGAAAAACATTGATCCCTTAAAGCTGACAGATGACATCAGCATTGTCAACAAATCTGACAAGAAGAAAAACAGTGGTCTTGAGGGCTCGCAGGAGGAAGACAACAAAGTAAAGGAGTTGACCCAGGAAGTAGAGAGGCTAAAGAACCGCCTTAAACAGCTGGAGATTGTGGAGGAAGATCTGAAGAACTCAGAGTTCAAAAATGGCGAACTTCACGAGAAGTTCCAGATAGAACGGAACCGAGCTCATCAGCTGAGCGAGCAGGTGGAGCAGCTAAAGACTCAGATCTGCGGGAAAGCTGGGCTTGGAGGAAATGGAATCAGCAGCCTGGATGAACACGGCAATGGTAGCACTAACAGTCCTACTAAGTTTTTAGAGAACGGTAAAGCTGAGAATGAGGAGGTTGCTGTAAAGGTGGGTTTCAGACAAGAGAAACCTAAATACAGAAGTGCAGCAACAGCTTCAGAACCAAGTTCCCCCAAGCACAGTAACAGGGAGCTCTCGCCTCAGCATAAGAGAGAGACGAAACTGAGGAGCAAAGACCCGAGCTACTCCAAGGTTAGTTCTCCGAGTTCTGTGAGGAGAGTGCTCAGTCCTGCTATGAAGACCAAAAGGACACCGAAAGCCCATACTGCTATGATTTCATCTGATAACGGAATGCAAGACACGGCACGAGTCACTGAAGAGAAGCTGAGGGGAGCCCCATACAGCTCAGTAAACTCAACTACTACTGATGTTAAAAAGTTGTCTGTTCTGAGTCGTTACCCTCCAGCAGCTAATGATCAGAAGTCACAAAGGACAGGGCACAAACGGGCCGACGGTGAGATTAAAAGCAGCAGAGAGAGGTTTTCGAAGCGATATGTAGGTAGTGATAGCGAGTCCAACAACTCTGATGCCGTGCCTGAAAGCTCCAATAACATGAATAGTGTCTCTGTACTGGAGAAGGTGTCGGTTTCCGCCTCGGATCAGGACTCTGCAGACCAGGTTCAGGAATCTGCGTTTGTGGCATCCACCCTGTCCAAAACCAATGGCTCATACGCAGCCTACAGATCTTGCATCACTCCAGTCCCGCCCACTGATCAGGGGTCAGATGGTCATTCCTCTGCTTCGGAAACAGAATCCAACAGCTCCAGGCCTTCTGAAGTAGAACGTGTAACTGAGATGAGTGCCACTATAGGTGGTAGGACTGCACCTTCCAGGTATACGAGGTACTCTCATTCAGAGGGGTCTTCTTCTAGGAGCTCATTTGACGAGGAGCTGCACAGTAGGACTCAGTTATCAGACATAGGACAACATGCCCCATCAGCACTTGAGATCCAGAGAGTGTGCAGCCCAAGAGAATCTCTGAGGTCGAAAGCTGTTATTAAGCCCGCCATTGTTGAGATCGACAGGAAAGAAGTGATGATTTCAGAATATTTGTCTACAAATGGCAAGCCCAAGATCTCCAGCAAGCCAGTGGTTACCACCCCAAGTAAAATGACCAGTAGTATAACGATCTACCCCAATGACCCAAGCTCCTCCAGGACGAGCAGCCGCAGCAGCAGCTTGTCCAGCGAGCCGATGTCTGTCAGAGAACGCCACACATCTACAAGTAACATCCTTATAGGTAGGTGGAAACTGTTCAGAACTAGAACTGGGACCAGATCAATACAACATAATTTGATTCCCTTTTGCTCTTTCATTTATTCTCATTCGAAAGAAAAATATTAATGGTGCTTCACTGTTTTAGTCAAACCTTGAGAAGAAACCAAATTCCAATTTTACATAATTTTATATTTTTATTGTATTGTGGTTAATTAGTTCATTAAGGTTGTACAGTTTATTTTATTTTTTCTTTAAAAAAAGTTAAATCCAATCATTTATGGAAAGAATGTCAACAATATTTGATTGCAAACCATAAATGATAAAATAGATTTTTATTAATAAAATGGATTTGTTGTCGTAAGCTGCTAAAATGTTGTCCTTACAGAAAACTGGTATGCTGACAATACTAACAGCGGATGTTTAAATAAGATAGTTTTGCGTAATAATAATTGCAAGTAATAAATTGCACTTCGGGATCTTTTGTTTACCCCATTTATCAGGGAAAGTAATTTCTACTTCTTCTAAAAGCTTGTTTTCTCTGCATTTGTTTCAATTGTTCTTTTTAGCAAATTCCTATCAAGTAATTACAGCCACTGCATTAACATGCCATCTCGTGCTTAGTTGATTTTAATTAATTTCATGTCACCTTTACAAATGTTTTTATAGGAATCATACAAAATTTGCTCTAAACTTTATAGTCCTATATTCTTTAAAATGAAAAATCAGCTAATGTTAAATAAACTTTGTTTTCTGTTTTTGCTCAGCTGAGTTTATTTTGTTTGTTATATACCTTTGGGTTCTCAAAACTATTTTACGAATAATTTTTGTACTAATAAAGTCCATAAATAACTTTATTACCAAATTTATATCTAGCTTACGGTGGGATTATAAATGTCATGGATTAAACAAAAAATAAAGACAAAGGTGGATTCTGTTTTGTAAATGTTCTTATGACATTTGTTATCAATAAAATGATTCTTAATTGATGGTTTGTCTCATAATTTTGCTAATTGCTAGGCCCCAGCAGTGACCACCACGGCAGCGTTTCTGTCCCATATGAGATCTCAATACCCAAGAGTGAGATCCCCTTGCGTTCGTGCCAAGAACAGGACTGTGGTGCAGGCGACCACTGCGATCCCTCATCGAGGTCCAAACCCCACAACTCTTCCAGGGTGGAGACCACCACCAGTCACATGTGCTGCCAGCGCAGCAGCTTCAGCCTTCAGTCTGTGGACTCCACCTCCTCAGACTTCAACGACACAGAGTCAGGCTTTGAGAGCAGCGGCAGCAGCATGACCACGGTCACCAGCTGGAGGAGCCAAAGACAAAACGCACAGTCCCAGGAAGACGGTTTACCAGACATGAAAAATGTGACTATGAGGAGCACGTGGAGGAACAGGCTCGCCATGTCAGTGGATGACGCGGGTCGGGAACGAGCGGGTACCAAGGCGTTGACAGACGGTGGGTCTGAAGATGAAGCTGAATCTGGTACTACATGGAGAGCGTATCGAGCAACTACTTTTGACACAGAGGAGACTGTAAACACTGAAGGTGGGGCTGGTGGGAGCATGTCGTCACAGAAAGGAACCAAGCCATCTCCTGCAGAGGTGAGCGGCTAAGGGAATATTTATTAGGCAAATATACACAAAAATAAAGAGTAAAAACATTCACTTTGCTTATTGTTACTCTCTGTCCCAGGTGTACATGCGTAAGATAAACAGTTCTGTCACGAACACCAAGGAAACAGAGGAACCGATGTTTCGACGAAGCAGGAGTTCTCAGTCTCCCACTATGGAAACTGGAGGTGTGGGAAGAACCGTCCCCCACGCACCTGTTACCTCACAGTCCTGGAACAGATCATACTCTATGCAAACACAGGTAGGAAACTATGGACTTTCACGAGTGATTCATTTTACAATGACCTGTTTCCATGAAAGTCTGTCTGTCAGCAAAATACCTTATGAACCAGTTGACACATTTGACTGAAATTCTCAGAAAATAATCACTGGAGGGGCATCTGAGAAAATAATCACTGGAGGGGCATCTGCAATTGATTTAACATTTGGAGTCAACCTGATTTAAGCACAGTTCTTTAACTTGGCAAACACAAAAGTAGCTATAACTATCAATTTTACCAATACTGAGTTAAAGTTTGGTGTGGTAGAACCTGAAAGTTATCCTTAACATATACTTAGAACAGTAACAGATTACGCAAGATCTCATATTAAAACTTTGACTTACACGATGGTGGGCGATATGCATTCCTTCAAGAAATGCTACTTTTAGATTAGTTTTTAGCACTGTTGCTACTTCAGGCATTTCTTTAATAATACATGGTTCCCTTCACTCCATGACAAATTTCCTTTTAATATAGATTTTTTATTTTTTTTAATCATGTACTACGCTATCCCTTGCTCCCACAATGACCAATGCCTAATTTAATATTCCAAAAGTTTTACATGTGGTACATGTGTGTTCTGAGTCACTGTTCAAACACCTCTGCCTGAGAAAGTTCACTTCAGAGCTTGGTGGATTTCTCTGACTTCAACCTTCACACAGCATTTCTTCAGGCTTCACTCTTGCTGCTGCAGTGAGCACAGAGAGAAAGGGTGGGACAGTATCCAGGGAGGAAGGAAACAGGAAAAGAAAAGGCCCAGTTGCGAGAAAAGAACATGAGCAGAACCTCAAGGAGAGGAAATTACCGTGTCATTCTTGTGTGCAAATTCACCCGGGTGAGTTAGTTATTGTACAACCCTTCTTATTTGCGTTCTATTTTTTTATTGTACCAAATGTAGTACAGCTGAAGGGATGTGATAGTTTAATTAATTTGTAAGTAAAAAGTTTCTTTGCCACCATATAGTCGTAAGCTCCTCTATCAAACTAAAATGAATCGCTCTGCAAGCTGGAGGAAGGCGAGGTGTGAAGCACGTTTTTAGATTTAAAGAGACCATTTCAAAATGAGTTGATCAGAGACAACTCAGAAAAGAGGTAAAAGAATGGCTTGTGGGATTCAGACCAAAGCATTGTAGTTCTACTCTATTTAGGCCTCAACTGAATGACTTTAAATGTGAAAAAAAAAGATTTAAAAGTGTGATATGTCCCCTTTTTCAATAACGATCTTGCAAAAATGTTATTTGCAAAGATGGCAGACCCAGGTGTTAAACTCATGAGGGTTTCTCATCTCTTGGCACCACTTGGGGGGGAAAACCCATAAACTATCATGGCCTTAAGGCTGCAATTGCCTGCTTGGTCCTCCTAAACAGTGTCAGTAGACTTAAGGACCACATACTCTATAACTATTTGAGGATTTCTACCAGGGTTAGCCCACTCTTCACCATATGGCCTCCCTTTGTCTAGTGTTTTCAGGTCCACAAACACATCTCATGTTTTTTCACCCTCACTACCCCTCAAAGCTCTAAACTTAAGCTTCACTGATGTGGTGTATTAGTTCTGACCTGATAAACTGCTGTCTGGTTGTCACCCCATATGTTTTTTGTTTTTATTGCTGGAATTCCCTCAAGCCACTTGGTTGACTTTGTGGCGCAATAAAAACTTTGGGTTGATCTTGATGCTTGAAGCCTGAACTGGTCACTTGGTTTGGATAGCAATTATGAGCAAAACCGACCACAAAACATTAAAACAATCCATGAAAACATAAATGGACTTTGAAGAGTATTTTGGAACAGAGCCCTTCGTCTTTGGTTTGGGTTTTTAGAACATTTCAGTGGTCTGAACAGCATCCATTTCCAGGAAGATTGGACAAATACAGCTGCAGTGGGAATGGATAGTGGAAGTCACGACTGGTTGGTGATTGGTGTATATAATGTCAACAGAACGTTGGGTTAATGGATATGTGTTTATTTGTATCTCTTATTTTTGGCCAAACCCTGATTTCTCAATGTTAGAGTTCAGAAGTGTTTTTGTTTTTCTTCTCTTTGAACATGAAGTAACTCATCCAAGATACAGATCGTTCTTAATGACATTTTTTCTGGAGATCAGGATCTCATCCGTCACGTCAAAGTGTAGAACGGACCTTAAATCAGCTTACCAAGGATAACCAAGTTGCTATCAGTCAATCAATACTCATCAAGGAGGACACAGCACTCTGAATGCCTTCCAGTACCCTGAAGTAGTCTAGAGGTGGTGATATCTTATTGATTACCTTTCTCATTTATAACGATTATTGTTTCAGACACATTTAGAGGCTGAATACTTTATATTGAAAGTGTGGTTACAAATAATTCCTTGACTACGGTAATTACCATTTGTTTAAAATTTCAAAGACCCACAAGTGTTGCCATTTGGATGAATAGTGGCACACATCAGTGCCATTTCTGATTAGTATAAAGCTTGACCAGTCAATGCTAAAATTGAGTTGTTTTTTTTATTATTTTATAGCTGTCACTCCACACCTCAGTCTGATGGACAGAACAGCACTGTAGTACTTCCTCCCCAGTGTAGCGGTTAGAAACCTCAGCCCATACGTGAATCAGCTCTGAACTTATGTTTGGCAGAGGACACTGAGGCCGATACGGCTGCTGATCAAGATACCAAAACATCCTCCGTTGAATAATTTAAAGAAAAAATGGTAGTGGTGAGCAGCAAAGTAAAGTGTGAAATCAGCTCTGCTGTAGTTACTATTCCCCTGTTGGGACCCAAACAGGGAAAAAAATCTCCAAGAAACATCACGGAGCAGCTCCACTGTGTTTTTTAGTTGTTTGTAGAAACACTTCATGACAGTAAATTAAAAAAAAAAGAGAGTTTCAACTCCTTTTGTCACATTTGCCCTGGAGTGTAATGATTATTGTCCTGTGGAGGAGCAGATTTACCAGTTTTGGTTGGCAGCACATCATCATTCCTTCAAATTGGGCCAGAGACCAAGAACAAAGAGATTTAAAGCAGTTATTTAATTAGTTTAGCAGGAGCTCCAACACACGACTTGCTTCGCCTCTCAGACCTGCTGGGTATCATTCTGAGAGGCTTTATTTTGCCTTTCAGTGCTAAATGAAGAGATTTACACTATATTAAGTCTGAAACAATTAACCCCACTTTTACCCTCTTTTAATTCCTTTTAAAATTGCTTGTAATTTTTTTTTTTTACATTTAAGCTTGATTCATGTCATGCGATCTTTTTAGACGCCTAGTAACCGGTTTCTAAAGAAAACTGAAACTGGAAGGATTCAGATGTTAAACGGAGCAGTTTTGTTGTGAAGGTAGCGCTCATTAAATACCAGTTGATCCTCCTTTCTCTTAAATAAATCATTGAATTGTTTCAAGGTACAAATATGTGGCACACTGAAAGCTTTGAATTTAATGAAGCAAATTGCATTTTTTTTACATTCTAATATGTTGTGCAATAAAAGCCTTCTTTATTTGGAGTTGCAGGAGCAACACTTTCCCAGGAAATGATGTTGAAGCTTACAGTCATGCAGCAGTGGGTTACCAAAGAAGGAGAAAGTGTGCCCTTCTGTTTCCTCCCTCAGTGACTGGAACAGGAAGTGACCACACAGCGCACACCCACTTAGCTGTGTTGGATGGTGACTTATTTCCTGCCTGTTACCCCAGGAGACTGAGCGAGGCAGTGCAGCAGGGCTCCATTAAAGCCAATTAGTGAGAATATGTTCTAAAAGTGCCCCAGCAGCCAGCTTCAACCCACCAAATGGCACTAATTATGGTGCCTTTTTTTTTTTTTTCTTTAAAGCTGAAATTACAGGCGCAGGGTGCCATTTCTGTGTGCTTTCCGATTTGCTCCGTCATCTAAGTCGGGCTCTTTCCGAGCGGGGTTACTGGGGTTGTGAGGGGGGAACGTGCCGATGCAGCTACCACAGACTAGTAACTTGGGTGCTTTTTTTTTTTTTTCAGTCAGCCCACCAAATTATAAATCTCTCAGCTTGGGGTATGTTTGGGGTTTCTGGTTGGGAATTTTTCTTCTGGCAGACGTCCACAGACTTTCTCTGTCACACATCAGTTAACATAAACAGCATGTAGTTAACACCCACATTAAACAAAAAAAATCCTAACAAGGCTCCGGTTTGTCCTAATAAAAGAACTGTACACAATTACAAAACCTTTAAAATGGCTAAAATCAACTTTCTGTTTTGTTTTGTTTTGTTTTTTTATTGAATGACTTCAGTTTGGAGAAGTTTAGTTTCATTCTGACTGACCATGACTTCAATCTAAAAAGAGTTCAACTTTATTTCTCCTAACTGAAGTCGTCCAACAGCACAACAAGTAAAATACTGATTGTTCATAACCTGTTCACAGACCCCACTTCAGATGTGAACAGTCCATTTAGTCCAGACAGTTTATGGTGTTTCCTCTATCTAATCTCTATTTGTCCAGGCTAAAGATAACCACAACCCCAGTTCTAATCCGAGCCTCAGCCCAGCCTCTTGGAGACGGCAACCACCCAGCAGCGAACCACAACACCTGGGGAGCTCTTATGACCGGCTGACCAAGACAGCGGGAGCCTCCTCCAGAGGAGGGGATCTGTGGTCCAGCCGAGGTCAAGGAACGGGAACCAGAGCCGAGGGGAGAAGCGGAGTGGGAAGCAAACCATGGAGCTATCGTCAATCTGAGCATCATTAGACGACGTGCAGTATAACCAGAAACAGGTAGAAGGAAACTTGTCTCTCTCCCTTTTTGATTCTTAAAGGAATGGTACTGGTCTTTGGATCTGTTGGCCACACACAAACAATAAAACATATTTAAAAAATCTACATAAATGATTTTATGTACATTTGCATTAATGATAATTTATGTTAAAAAAAAAGCAAACCCCTACAAGCTAACATTAGCAAACTCCTACAAGCTAACATTAGCAAACCCCTACAAGCTAACATTAGCAA
>JARVGW010000336.1:961486-979763 GCA_031762495.1 Anablepsoides rubrolineatus
GATTGGCTGATTAGAAATTAAGTGTTAACGAGCAGTTGGACAGCTGTACCTAATAAAGTGGCCAGTGAGTGTATATAACTGTCTTCTGACAGCGGTCTGCGGCAGCTCTGAGAAACAGCTCACAGTGTGTGTTTATGGTGTTTTATAACAAAGATGCTGTAATTAAATCACATTTACACTAATGAGTGTGAAATATACCTAAATGTGTTGGTATGACTTATTAGACAGCTTTTCTGGAGTCCAGCTGTGTTTACAGAAAGTACTAATTCACAGCAGTCTGCCAATGGTCCTAAATTTGATGCAAGGATTTGAATCGTGAACCCAGGTCAGCTCTACATATTGCTCTAATGCTACACTCTAAGACATTAAGTGTCAAATTTACTTTAGCAAGTTAGTTCCACTAAACCAAGCTGAGTAAATGCAAAGCAATTTACACATCTTTCAAATAAAATGTGTAAATTGCTCAACGCAGTTTAATGAACTAATTGACACGATAAGTAAATTAAACATGTCATTTTTTAAAAGCGGTCATTTGCACACCCAACATGTTCTGTGATACTTTTTTCTCTGTTAAGAGAAACCAGTGGGACCACACATGGTTGCATCATGTTGAGTGTCTTTGCTACAAAAACAAAAATAATTGTCAAACGAACAAAACATTTTGATGTTTGAATGGCTGAAATAGCACAAAGCATGTAGTTAGAGTGCATATGTAATAAGTCTGAATCAGTTTCACATGATAAAGATCGGGGTTTTCCCTCATCTATCCTCAATATGCTTCACAATTATAAAAGAAGAGCTGAACTCTAACTTTCGATGAGCTCTCAGTCAGGAGCTGGGACTGCCTGAACAATTAACACAAAGGACCCCTCCCCTCCTTGCATTTGGGACGCCTGAACAGTCTGTTTTAATAATGCAGTCTCTCTCATGCATATTCTCAGCAGTCTGTCAAGTACAGAGGAATTAAACAAGTTTATCAAGGAAAGAAATTGCGCTCCCTCCAAGTTGTATATTTCAAACTGAGCATCACCCAAGATACTGAAATACGGCTGTTATCAGCAGTCTTATCTTTTCCTACTGGGACCACTATCTTTAGCTTAATAACTGAGGGCTGATTGTGACACTTGATAATGGGGAAAATCTCAGAAAGGGGGTCGACCCACACGGATCCCTTTAAACAACACATGAAGTTGAGAAGAATATGCACTTACAGTAAGTCACAAAATATTAAAATGTAAGGACCATGTGCTCATATGTTTATTTGATTTTAATATCTTTGTTTTGATCATGGGCGACGTTGTGGCTCAGTTGGTAGAGCTGATGCCTCTCAGCAAGAAGGTTGCTGGTTCAAATCCCAGCCGAGGGACCTTTCTGGGTAGAGTTTGCATGTTCTCTCCATGCTCTTCAGGTACTCTGGGATCCTCCCACAGACCAAAAACATGACTGTTAGGTTAATTGATAACTCTAACTTGTTCCTGGCTGTGAATGAGAGAGTAAATGACTATGTCTCTATGTGGCCCTGTGATTGACTTGTGACTTGTCCAGGGTGTACCCCACCCCTCTAGTGACTGCTGGATATGGGCACCAGTGACCCTGAAAGGAACCAGGTGTATATAATGGATGGATGTTTTATTCATTCTCATTTATGAGCATAAATTGCATCTGCCTATATCTGTCACAAAACCAGGGCAAGCAAAGCCTTGAGTACCCAAATGCAGATCCAAAGGATGACTTATTAGTGATAATTTTTTTTTATTTTAGTTGAGAATCACAAAAAAATGAAAACACAAAGACAAAGCAGTGAAGAAACCATGATAACACTAGGAACTGACAAGTGCAGAAAGGAAAACCAGAACTATAAAGATGGAAAAAGAGGAAGAGGAGCGCTGATCATCAATTCATAGCAGGTATGACCAAGAGACAGGAAGGTAAGACTGTCAAAAATATTTGATTCTACAAAATAAAACAACAACAACAATAATAATAATAATAATAATAATAATAATAATAATATGACAGAACAAAAGAACATGGCAAAAAACAGGATGTTTTGGTATAAATTTAGTGATCTTCAATGCCTCATCATGTGCAGTTTTTTTTTCTTTAAATAGACGTCAATAAAGAGATGATGAAAGACCTAAACACAGGAGCACAATTTCTGAAACTTGATGGAAAGGAAAAGTTTATAAAAAAAAACTCACAAAAGCAGAAAAACCTGGTTGCATCAGGAACAGAATATTAAAAACAAGAATTTAGGCAAATATGCAAGAGAAATGACAAAGGATTAGGAGTGGGGAAAAAATCAAGCACAAGGTGTGTGGGAAAGCAGAACTTAATAAATTAGTAACAAACAAATGGTTGAAACCTGACCAAGAACTCACGAAAGCCCAAAATCATGAAAATCAGAAGAATTGTTGATCCTTCTCAATCACCTGCAGCACAAACAAAGCAGCTCCATAAAAGGCCTCAAGAGTTCCTTCTTCTTTTTTAATACCACCAGATTGGATCCAACCCAGATTGTGTTTCTGTAATCCCTCAGCTCAATATCCTACATGTTCAATATGCTAATGTCTCCCACTAAATGCATCATCCATCAGACAGACTTGGCAGACGGCTCTGCAGCCGTTTCAGAAAAGACAGATGTACCAACAAGCCTGTTTGAAATCTGCACGACAAGGAACGCACGTGTTTGTGTTTCGTGTTGGATCAGCGAGTTACACCAGAGCCTTTTTCCAGGCATATGAACAACGGTGCACAACAAAAAAGATGAACTGACCCAGAGGACCAAACATTAAAGAGACTTGTATTTTTGCATCATCTCTCAACATGTTAATTTTTCTTTTTTTTTTTAACCAGATAATGATCTAGTTCTCAGTTCCACAGTGTTCTACTTAGCCTACTTATCTTAAATGGGAAAGAAAAATCACTTGATGAGGAAGATGCTTCTCAGGCTTCTTAATGCTGCTCTGTCCCTGATCATCATCCTCATTATTTATTAGCTGAAGGACCTTTTTAGTTTCCATCCTATAGGTTAGACTTTGTATTTGTTAGCTTGAATAAAGTGTTACAAAAATAAAACAATATAAAAAAAAAGTGATTTAAAAAAACAGACTTCTGGTAGAAGTCTCAGCACCACTGTATTGAATAAGCTGTGAGCTATAATGATGCATTTCTTTGAAGTGCATGTTTTATTTCTGCACCTTCTGTTTTACCATCAGATCCCCAGACAAAAGGAAGCTGGCTGAGAAAATATTCTCACCAAAGAACAAGTAAGAAGGCTGCTTTAAAAGAAGAAATCAGGCAATGATTAAACTTTTAGCCTAAATGCACTAAACACTACAGAAACAACTCTTACACAATGTGCGTTGGTGTGATTTATTGCACATAAGTGTCCCAATAATCTAGATAATGTTTTCTGTGTCTACTGAAGCTGGAGTGTTTGATCCACAGCCTACCTGCTGACAGATAAAGAAGGCCTTCGTAAAAATACTGAACGAGCTAAAGATAAAAGTCTTTGCCTTTTAAGTCCAAGGTTTGCTGATGAGGTTTTACTTGTGATGAAGCTTCAGATATTATAATTTATGCTTGTATCTAGTTAAAAAACACACACAAAGCAGAATACATTTGACTGTATTTACACTATAATACAACACATATAAACATGGGTAAACTCATAATGTCCGACCCCATCGATACGATGAGATGGAGATGCTGTATTTGCGTCTCTTCTGTGAAACGAAATGAAAGCTCGGCGGAGCGGCGCAGTCGGATGACGAGCAGCTCTCAGAAAACAGGCTTTCATGTGCTCAGGCTGACGGGCTTTTGATGTGAGGAGAAGAATCGGAGATCAGGCTCTGAGGATCTCGGGCCGGCCTTCGGAGAAAGATAGAGAAGAAGAGACAGGGAGATAAATAAAGCTGCTGGGGGTGCATGTGTCTGATGTTCCGCTGGGATGTAATTTACTGTAAGTTGCAATCTAAGCTTCACAGATGAGGTTCAGATCTGTGGCGAAGATTTCTGACGAGCGACTACAAGCACAAATCAGAAAAGTTCCTCTGTTTTCCATGAGACCCACATCCGTGTGCTGAAGCTCTGTCAACGTCCTTCAAAAAAGATTTTCTGATATATCTCTTTATTCAGTTATTTTCAAAGCGTTTCCACAAGTCAATGAATAGGAAAAGATCATTTTAAATTAAGTTTTAAGGTTTTTTGAGCATTTTTTTCTTTTCCACATTTTGCAACTTTTTCAGACTTGACATTTGTGTCAGAAAACTTTTACAACAGGAGTGCCAAACTCATTTTCACCAAGGGTTTATTATGGTGGCCCTCCAGGGGCCAGTTATAATTAACATTCATAATCACATTTCACATCTCATTGCTATGACTGAGCACCACTAACAAACAATAACTGGCCTCTACATGGTATTTCCTGCTTAGAAACAGTGTTTTAAAACATCTTAGAATCAATGAAAAATACTATGTGTATTACTGACTAAATGGCTTGGAGAAAGGTTTGACCAATCAAGCCTAAAAGCTTTGTTGCTTAGAAAATGGCTAAGTCATGTAACTACTTTTCATACATCAAATGCTTTTTTATTGACTTATTTTTTTCTTGCAAATATAAAGCAGAAGACTTTTTTTTTTTTAAATCAGTTTCCTCTTTTGTTCAACACATAAATCCAACAATACAACATATTTCCTTTTTGGTCAACATTTTGGAGATGAACGTACCCGATGGTGTTATTTTTAGCTTTCTGGAAGAAATAAAAATAGAGCAGTTATCAGATAAAAACATTCCTGAGGTTTCTCCACATATCTTAATTCCTGGATCTGAGCTGACACACTGTGGGTTCAGCGCTCGAGCTAATCTTTGTTTGTAGGGCACAACTTTCTCAATAATTAATGTGGTGGGAACACTGATCCGCTTTCACTGAAGGACAAATGAAAAGCACAGGTTAACATGAACACAAACTGGCAACAAGGAGAAGACAAAAAAATGCAATAAAAAAAGTAAATTAATTGAGGATTATTTATTTCATTATCTGGGACTGTGAAGACCCTCAGGTTTCAATATTAGTTTTAACCTTGAAACTATAACAAATCACTAAAGTTTGTAAGGTTGTGTTAATGAAATATTTTCTCAAATTGATTTCCACTAAGGTTTAGCTCTGCCTCATGAAATGAGGAGGTTATGGTTAAAAAAAGATTGAAGATAATTTCATTAAAAGTTTGTTTTCACTGATTTTTTAAAGTCACGTTTCTATAAAAAACTTCGCCCTCCTTATCAAGTTGTTTGCTTCTTGAACATTTAAAGGGCTGAAATCCAGATTCTGCATCAAAACACGTAGTATAGTTTAACTTAAAAAGAGCAGTAAAAGGAACAGTTCAGATTTGTTAAAATATATTTTTGCTAAAACGGTTTTAATTAATATCCTACCTGTTGCAGATAGCTTTTTGAATGACCTCAGTTTAGAGAAATTGAGTTTAACTTTTGATTACTGTTTTTTCATAAAAATGTTATCCTCAAAGGTTCCTAACAAGTTGTGCAAAAACTATTTTATAAACCTCTCATTGCTATTTGTTTTGCATTATCAAATTGTTTCTGTATATTTACAATATTTACAGATTCAGGTGCATCATGTTGGTCCTGCAGGAATATCATGATATTTCACCTGAAATAACCATGTTGTGCTAAATTATCGGCGGTGTATGTTTGTAAAGTAGTATTTGCTAAACTGCTTTAATATTTTTGTTATCAGAGCTGTAAAAGATGACAGCAATCCTCTTCTTTTGTTAGCTTATCATTTTAGTCAGTTAAATTTCCCACATAGCAGACAGATCTGGTGACTGCTGACAGGTCTGGCAACACTGGGACTCTTTTAAAGATGGAATGCCACAACTGATATGAAGGATATTTGTGGTGAATTAGCTGAATTTTAAATACAGACCTATAATTTTGTGATTGGTTTTAGTTATTTTACTTTGAACAGTAAAATAATGAAATAATGAATAATGAAGTCTCATGTGCGTCGCTCCAACAGCAAGAATAATTGTTTACATTTACAGCATTCAGATGCTGACATAAGAGGGACCACCCACAGGGTTTGTGGCCAGGGGCTTGATAAGTATGATGAGATCATGCAATTCAGGGTCATTTTGTTTAGACTCTGAAGCCACATACGCTTGGAGTGAGATGAAGCTTTTAGATTTGAAATAAAAATAAAAAAAATCAGTTAACTGAAAACTTAATCAGTTCTCTGCATATTCACAGGCTACCAATAAGTTTCTTCTAGATAATTGGAAAAAAAAAATTATATAAAGTTGATGATTCCAAATAATATTACCTGGTTTTCATTATCTCATGTAATAAAAATAACAAGTCATACATGTGGATTTAAATGTGTCATTGCTGCTGACAGATAAGACGGGGTCATTTTTTATTAAGGTTACATTATCTGTTGTTTAATTTTCCAGGCAAAAATCAGTGCAAATGTAAACTCCCTGCTTTGACTTGTATCTCTGCCACAACCTCTGCAGATGCTCTGTGCTCTGCTGAACCTGTGACCTGCTTTAACCATTTAATCTTAATTAATCAAAGACAATTCTCAAGCTTGGTTCTTGTGTCCACTAATATTTCAGAAAATCCACCACAGACACTAAATACCCACACAGCTGTGCTGAACAGAATTATTCTAAAACTATCATTAGCTTTTTTTTTTTTACATTAAATTACTGTGAAAACCACAAATTAATTGTGTTGCAATCTATCATGTATAATGTTTCTCAAACTACATGAACAAAATACAAACATTAGTCACAGGGCAACATGATGGATTAGTGGTTAGCATGGGTAGAAGTTTTCATGTTCTTCTTGCATTTGCATGTTTTCTTTTTTGTTCCAGGTGCTCTGGTTTCCTCCCACTATCCAAAAAGCATGCATGTTTCAGGCCCAAAGTGCAAAAAGATTTGTGATCTTAGTAGGATTTTCCTGGTTTAATGAATAAATAAAATCATCCATGCTCTCAAGGCTAAAACTCATAAAAACAGAATATGAATTTGTTTGAAACTGTAATTTTTTTGCTTTTAGCTGGAAATAATTAGATGTTTGTCTACGTTTATAGACAAAAGTAGAAGTATATTATGGTAAAACGTTGAAAAGTTGAATGAGCTGCTCTTGAAATTGTGAACAATATTGCAGTTGTATTAACAACTTTCCAGGTCTGTGCTCTGTCCCGCCCCCATCATTTCTGTCTAATGGGAGCAATGATTGTCACTTCCGTAGCTTTGTTTATAAATTATAATCCGCCTGCAAAAAAAGCACAATGTGCAAACTGCACCAAGTGAAAAAAATAAAGTCTTCTTTTGGTCTGAACCAAACATGTGAAAAAAAAAACTTTCCTAGTGTGAATACACCCTAAACTAAAGAGACATAACATAAGAAAAAGAAAATCTTAAAGATACAGAAAACCTGAGAAACCAAAAAAGAAACAAGCAAGACCAAAAAGAGACCAAACCATAAAACAATTTGCATTAGTATTTAGTCATCTTAAAGTTTTGAGTTAAACATAATAAAGCCTTCTCATATACAGACAATTACATTGCTCACTTACAATTTACACATTTCTGTTTGATATTTGGGTACAATCAAAAAAAAAAAAAAAAAAAGTGGAAAAATACCTGAAAAAAATTGTCTTCCCCCAAACAAATATTGAAAAAAATGCATAAAAGCAACTTCTTTCTGGCTTAGATTATGTGCAACTTTCTTCATGTAATAAATGTGTGGGATGCTAAGTGAGACACGCTGTAGGATGAACAGTGAGAACAATGAAGACACATACAGCTTGATATCTGTTCAAACACTGCCTGTGAAACAAAAGAGGATCATCATGCAGTCAGACAACATGGTGATTTAGCCACCAGATGACGAGAACAAATTCAACGAGCTCCCTGAATAATTGTTATAAATGCTCAGGCGGGCGGCCGCAGTCAGAGTTAGTTAATGGTGAAGGATCGACTGTTGGCAGTAAGATTTTGCACACCGGTGGTTTCACATAGGAGGGAATGTTTCCGTTTTACATTTCCATTTTTATTGCTGTCCATTTTGGGTCATTTCATGCGAAAAGCAACGTCAGGTCTAAACTCGTTCGTTCGGCAGCTGTTTTACATTCTAAACATTTCCTTTAGCAGCTGAGCTCATCCGCATAATGAAATACTGCTCAAAAAGAAAATCTACTTCCAAAGGATTTTATTTAATTTCACAGATTCTGACTCTGAATTTGTGACACACAAACCTTTTGCTTTGACTAGAAATGACATCTTACTACTCTTGTTATTTATTTACATTGTTATAATCACTCACCAAGAGTCGGTGAGCATGACAAATCTGCAAAAACAAGCCAGAAGGTTTTCAGCATTTTATAATAATAATAAAAATCCACATAAGCTTGGATATCAGAAGTGATAAAGTAACACATAAAAGTCGGTTTATTCTGTCCTCTTCACTTGAAAGTTATATCTGTCACTTGAAGTCAAAGGCTGAGATGTAAATGGATGAACAGCTATAAATATTCAAGTAGTAAAGCTGCCTATTTCTAAATTTCAAATGGGTTGGCCTCTTACTTTTAAAGACACTTTCTGTTCTCAGATTAAATACTGAGGTGTCTGAGATGAAGTGGGAAACCCAGATTCAAGGGACAAATACCGGATCACTTCCTGGAGTCAGGTCGCTGAAGAAATATCCTGAAGGTTATCTGCGTTCAGTGTCCTTCATCTTTCCTCTCTGCCAGATGTGTCATTTAGTGTTCGTGATGCAGATGAGATGAAAGGTCAACCATACAAACTTAAACATGTGACCACATATCTTTTTGTTCCAAACACTCTCCATCATGAGAAGTGGAGCTCCACTAAAAAGTGCATCTCGAGCTGGCCTGACCCGAAGCTCTTTGTTATTAATCTTTTATAGTTTATGTGCAAACTCACGGTTCAACTGACCTTGACTCAATGTTTTGTTTTCTGTTTTGTTAGCACTTCAACTATGCTGCTAAGAAAACAGAAATGGGTAAAAGCAGAATAAAAAATAAATAAATAAATAAAAACATATGGGGGTTTGCAGGAAACACTTTTAAATATCAAAACAAACACTATTTTGCAAAAATGGATTTATTCCATTTCATTATCATGAATAGAGAAACATGCAATAACCTGTACTTGAGAATGTATTTGTCAGCAAAATATCTGATTATTGAAAGGAGTTCAGTAAAAGCGTCAAAATGTAATCAGTGGCTGTATCTCTGCGCAGGATTATGGAGATAATCCAATTCAAGATTGTTGCAACAGCTAATTGGCAAAAAATGACTTTCCTTTAATAAATTTTAAAGTCATTGCTTTAAACTTTGGTGTGGTAGTAGCTGTGTTTCTGTTGTCATCCCACATTGATGCGGGTGGAGTAGCTTCCTTTCAACAATGGAAATTATTAAAATCTCTTTGCAAAAAACAGACCTCTACCCTGAGATCAGATTTCATAACTTCTTGTTCATCTTCACCTTTATTTCACACCTTCTTGCTTGTGACCAAAGCATCTCTCTCATGCGAGGGAGTTTATTCTGTATCTAGCTTGCACAACAGAGCATCTTGTGCAGCTTAAAAATTGGGGTTCCATGCTCCCCAGTTTTGAATTGAATGAGAAGCAAATCGACTTTGCAGAAAAGAAGTCATTTTGTTGTAAAATGATTTTTATTTTAATTTAAAATAAACAAAAATGACCTAGAGGGAACTAGAGAAGAAACTTTTCTGCTCGGTTAGCTGCATTTTAATGAAAACAAAAACATTATTAATGCCACTCAACTATTATTCCTGTCTATCTTTGAATACAGACTTTTGGTGGTTATAGCTCAGTGAAATTAGAGCATTTTTATTTCATCCAACGAAAGTTTTTTTTTTTTGGCAAGGTTTCTGGAAGTTCATCTCAGTTAAAGTCGTCACGACGTAATGCAGAGGGAAACACATTTGTTGAAACTCTTTGTGGGAACTGGAAGTTAGGTTATTCACCTTTTTCTTCTTCGCTTGCACTCCTGAGGCGCAAAATATTTATCTTTGCAACACCGTAGAAAAACACAAACTCATGTCTATTCCAAATCTTCACACACTCACCAGAGGAGATCCTCGCCCCTCGTCCTGGCCTCTGTCACAAATGCTTTTTGTCGTCAGGCGGTGTGAGACTCCCCTGAGCCGGTTGCCACGCAACCATGGCTGCATTAATATGCGCGCTGGAAAAAGGAAACAGGGGATACCTCTTGCCCGTGGAGCAAAAGCAACCCCAACAGTGTTTAGCTGTGTGAGGGTACTGGCTCTCTCTCAGTGGCACACCCACATCTTCCTTCACTTGCATCCATCCAACGATCGTGTTTCAGCTGAAGAGGATGTACTTTAGGTTACACATCATGTCGAGCTTTCACCACTTTATTAATATTTCATTTTTTATTTATGCACAAAACACACAAAAGACAGAAAATCACCTAAACATTTTCCATTAATGAACAGTATAAAAGTTTAAGAGAGCTGAGCTTTTGAAAAAAACAGGCAGGGATTTAGAGAAAAACAAAACAAAACCCTGAAAATCTCTATTTAACTGTGGCCGATTAAAGACAAAACAGGATGGAAATTTTAACATCAAACGGCTCTGTTACCTCCCACCCCCACATGCCCATCAACCAACTCTATTCTTCAACTTGACATCATCCTTCCACACAGACAAGAGGCGAAAGAAGAGGAGGAGAACAGAGAGAAGCAGAGGAGGGGAAGCAGAGAAAAGAGGAGGTGGGCAGCACAGCTTCAGCTCTCAGAAGGCTGAGGAGGAGAAAAGTGGCAGCAGCTGAAACTTGGGCGACTACAGTGAGATGAAATTTGTCGAGGAGACGGAGCAGGAGCGCAGCGGGAGAGAACCCTACCTTTGGATCGGCAGCCAGCCCTTCCTTGAATCCGGTGCACCTCCTAACCCCGAAGGATGAGAGGGGCAGACTTTCGTTCTAGTTGCCAGGGATGCCTGTGCACCACAGGAAGGCGTCCCCCCGCAGAATGTCCGATGCTACGTTACTCCTGATGCTTTGCAAGGTAATTTGTTTTACTCTTATCACACAGGTAGAACTAACCTCCCACACGATGGGGTCCTGTGCTGCTCCCAAATGTCAAGACTGTGTAGCTGTCATAATTTAGGCACAGTATTATTTGCATGAATCAGTAATTAGAAACCAGAATCATGTCTTACATTCAAAGAACTTTTTTTCTCTCCCAAAAATAAAGAATGGTTTTCGACAAAGTTTCACCAAGTGAATCATTTAATTAAAGACCACTCATTGTTCAGTCGTAGCAGCATAAAGAGCTGTGTTAACTCCCAACTTCTTGAATGATGAAACTTTTCTGCTCCGACTGTTTTTATTTAAAAAAATCAGGGCAAATGCAAATCTCGTCAATTCCAAACCAAGTCTGTCACTTTCCACTTACAGAACATTAGGCACAAGTTGTGGAAAATGGGTCAAACTCAATACCGACGTTTCGTCTACTTTTTTCCACCAGGTGCAAGATAAGATTGTTAGTAATGTTCTGAATGTGAACCGCTTCAATTTCTTTGTAATTTCTTTCTTTTTTTTTTGATGGGCGTAAACTATGGGAGTGTGTGTGTGTGTGTGTATGGATGTGTGTGTGTGTGTGTACACACTTGGGAGGAGCTGTTTGCTTTAATTCCATTTTAAAACAATGCCAAAAGCACCTCTGCCTGTCAGACCCCGTTAGCATCTGGAGCTGTTTGACATGCTCAGGATTATCCAAGTGGCAAAAGATTTTGCTCTCCACTGATCTGATCTGAGGATGTTGGCGTCTGCTGGGTGCGGTGGGAGTGTCTGAATTTGTTGTCCCAGGTAGGATTTTCTACCTCTTTTCTTCACCTTTTGGAGACTTTCGGTCAGCTTCCTTTTTTTGGTGACAAATGTGTGCTTTGTCTTGGAAGAGAATAAAACTCTTCCGACGCTTTGATTTTTGAAAGCTTTGTTTTTTTTCTTGACACAATTAAATGAGCTCAGTTGTGACAAGCGAAAAAAATACACTAAAATTTAGCATTTTGAAAGAATACTGTTTTATTTCTACCTTATCTTGAAGAGTGACAGCTCCAACCCTGTATGCAAATTGTTCGTTCTGACTGTTAAAACCATTATAAATGGTTAACGATGATGGCACATCATTTTGGCTGTCACTTGAAACAGAATGCTCGCTGTTGATGACAGCTCAGACTGGAGTTGTTGAATGAAGTGTCACTGGAAGGCGGCCAGGAGCTTTTTTTTTGCTGTGTGATGCACAGCTGCACTCATCGGAGAAGCTATTACCTAAACACACAGATTTTTGGCAGAGCTTTGACCTCCTCCCCCCCTCCTGAGCTTGCTGCTACTTTCACCAGTGCCTCCTTTACCTTTCTATTTTTCACCTTTCGGGCACATTTGCCTCTTTTCCTTTTTGTTTACTTTCCTTTTTTTCTTTCTTTTTTTTTGCTGAGTACTTGTTTAGATCGGGAGCAAGCAGGCGTCTTCATGCTTGAGGGCACATCCAGTGCATGGCACAAAGATGTCCATTCAGGTTAAGCGGAAGCCCTGTGTACAGTGCTCTCAGGAGAGCCAATCAAAGCCCATCGTTACAGATCAGAGGTGGAAAATACACTTTAACTCAAGGACAGAGCTCAAAGTGTTTGTAAGTCTGTCAAGAGCAGTTTATTTAACAAACATCAATCAGGACGCTAGATTTACTAGAAGGACAATTATTCTTGGAAACCCACTTAAATATATTTAATAAAACTTTTGCAGTACTTTGATGCACAACTTAGATTTTCTTGACTTTTATGGAAACAAACCTGTCGTCTTTTTACCCATCTAACTGCCCACCCATCTATACCCATCTATCTACCCATCTGTACCAACTGATCCATCCTCCCATCTAGGCAGAAAGTTAACATTGTAATGAAAAGTGTTAAAGTTTCTTGGAAACTGAAGGCAGACATCTTGCTTGTTGTTTAGGACTAGAATCAGTGATGTAGGAAGTCCCGCCTACTTCCTTTCACACAGTCATGGTGTGACATGACCCTTTTTAAAAGCTTGAAATAACTAGTTACAATTAATTGTCAAAAAAAATTAAACATACTTGAATTAATAATTGACACCTGATAAATAGATCAGAGGTGTAATTTCTCTGTTTTATTGCAATAAGGGTAATGCCCCATGAAATTGCACAGTGGCAGTGGGACATAATGGGACCGTCTTGTAGGAACCTGCACACACGCCTGCTTCAACTTTGGGGTTTCCCGCATCATGTCCAGTATTTTTTTACACACTGGTAATTTTAAAGCTAGTTAACACCACCTTTATAGTTTTTTCCTCTTCATGGTAAATGGCCAACAGGTGGATTCCTGGGAGTTAATGTTGTATTTCACTGAGCTGCAACAAAATGGAGAATAGAACTCTTTAGAGAATCTCCAGAATGTCCTTTTGATATTTGCAGTGATTCACAGTTTACGAAAACCAGTCATCCAAAATGTGGTCACACAACTCGCTGGTCACAAATACTCAGAATTCAGTGAGACTGGAACTGAAAGCTGACATTTTTTATCTTGCAATTTTTCCACATTTTTAGGTTGTCAGCTTGTCTTCAGCCATTGCAACCCAGCGAGACACATTTAGTGATTTCTGACAGGACCTTTTTCTCTGTTAATCTGTCAGAAAACACAATCAGAAAATGGAAAAAAGGGCAATAAAAAAGCTTGACGTTGTTGGAGCTCTAAAGAGTTCTTGGAATGGAATTATGTTTAACTGCAAATCAAGATTTGCCTTTAGGAAATTACTATTGCTATTATTATTATGTTTTTAATTATTTTAGTCACAGTTGTACACTTTTCTGCAACATTTTTAAGCTAATTAGGTTTACAGTGTACCTGCTTAGGTCTTAGGTAATTTTTTGTTAAATGGAAGTCAAAAACAGTTTGCTTTTCTTCTATCAGTGTTTTTACTAAGATGCAACTTTCTGTTGGAAGGGCTATGTTTAGCATGCATTAGCTTACATGCTTTCCTCTTGCTAGTTGGTGAATGAAATCCATTGACCCGCAAGAGGAGCACTTTTCTCCTGAGAGGTGTTTGGATGCAAACTCGCACAAGCTGCTGTGCCTGCGGGCTAAAACCATACAGCTAGTTTTTTAACACTGCACCCCAGGCAACGTAATATCAATACACACACATTTCTACACACACACACTCTGGTGAACACTCTCAGGTGACTGCTGGCACCCTCAGAACCAAATCAAAGCAGTCCAGCAGTTGAAGAGACGCTGAAGCTGAAAAAAAGGTATATGGTGCAAGATGATCTGTCTGTCTTTTCACTCACCAGGCTTCAGAAAGCTGTGAAGACCTTTCACCTCCTGTCCTGCAGGACGTCAGTCAAACACGATGTCTGATTTCTGTTCAAAATACAGTTACAGCTGCAAAGAATAATCCTAGAGGTTCAGTTCCTGTTTGATAACAAACACTGCTAAAGTACAAAAGAGAAAATTCAATGAGTGCTAATGTGGCTAAAATAGCTGGAACAAGGATTAAGCAGCATGCATGTCTATTTATGGTATTTATGGTTTATGTAAGGGCTAAATCTCTGGTAATTTTAATGTAATACACACACCCACTCTTTAATGTCCATGAATAGCTACAATAAAACACTGTTTACAGTTTGTGGAAATCCTTTCTATACAGAAAATGAGAAAAACACAACAAATCATGAAAATTGGATCAAAGAGGTGTGATTAAGTTGGTGAAAAGTAAACTGACGGCAAACAATATCCTGCATCTGTTTAACAACATTAATACAAATGTTTAATTAATAAACAGTTAAAGGTTGCAGATTTTAAAGGCTGGGTTTGATTTAATTAAACTTATTTAGTAATGGCCAAAAATGAATGAATTTTGTTTCGTCAACTCATTGTTAGGCACATATCTTTAAGTAAAATAAATCATTTATTTAAACAAAAATGCTGTCAGGTCAGTGAAACTCAAAAACTACTCCCAAAACAACAAAAAACAACTGGAAAACAAAAAGCTTGGAGAAAACACTGTGATGTCATGTCAAATGCATAACTCTTCACCGACTTCCACACCAACAATGTGCAGTTATATGAGAAATGAAAAATGAGAAAACAATCAACAGCTGTGCCAACAAAACAAGGCAGAGGTCAGAGTGGGTGTGGCACGACAGAAGAAATCTGACAGAGGGAAAACCCATCAAAAACACAAGAACCACAGAACACAACAGAAATAATACCAAAAAGGGAATGAATACAATTTTTTAAATAATTTTCAATAAACACAAAAATACAGTCAAAGAACTAAAAAGTGACTAAAATACAAATCATGACACGTATTGAGATGGTAAACACGTCATACAGCTTATTTTTAGATCAAATTCGAAGAAATGGCTTATTTCACCTGTATCTTAAGCTCCTCCCACCTGACAAATGAAGACATATTCAAGCGGTTTATATGAGGTCTGAAAATAAAGGGCTGGCTGGCAGTCCAATACTTGATCTATTCATTTATTCTAACTCCAGTTAGAATATGAAACTGTCAAACAAAGTCTTTTTGTATTTACCGTATCTTCTAAATCCTGAAGTTGATTTACAAAAGTTGTGATAAGCATATTTTAGAACTGGGAAGTTTAAGGCCTTGCTCACTCCTGTTACTTAGTTTTCCTAACTTCTTCAAAGCTGTCTGATAATGTTTCAGTGTCACCACGTATTGGCATTTTGATACAGATTTCCATTGGTGAGACATAATCTGTACCGTAGTAATCAATTACTTCATTTACTTTCTAATTATTTACCTGCATTACCATCCATGCCACCAACAGATTACTTATCTTGCTGGTTTAATGCAGTTATCTCTGTGCACCATGCAATGCCCATCTGTGAAAGACAAAAAAAAAAAAGTTGTGGACTAAAACAATGACTATGCTTACTTTTTTTTTCTTTTTATCTGTCTGCTCCAGATTGGTCTGAGACAAAAACGGCTGATTTTTCTGGGGAAAATGGTCAACACTGTCTACAGTGATGAGGAAAAGGGAATTCAAGACAAGGAGGGTAAAGAGGAGAGCATCTTGGCCATGTTGGGCATCATTGGGACCATTCTCAACCTGGTGGTCATCATTTTTGTCTACATCTACACAACTTTGTAGCTCTCAAACAACACTTAAAGTTAACTTTAGCTCCGAAGGGAGCTCCCCTTCGCCTGTTTCAGCTACTTTCTCTAGGCTGAGCTGGAAATAAAGATGGGAGGAGCGAGGGAGAGGCTGAACCTCCTGTGCGGTGCAAAGGATTTCAGGCGATGTGAATGCCTCGTCCCATCCATTCTGCATCACTTCAAACAGCTGAGACTGTGGAAAACTGGCACACTCCTCTGCCCTTTGCAGGTAGAATTATCCAGAATATTTGATTGTTTTTGACTTGTATAAATATGCATGAAGCAAACAGGATTTGCAGCTTTTACCAGCTTATAAACTTAAAAGACTACTTTTTTTGTACAAACAATTTGATATATTATCACCTAAAAACATACAATTTGTTTGATTTGTTTTAACTTTTAGTGCTCTTTCTTTTAAGTTGAAGGAAACAGTTCATTTGGGTGTTGTTTTTTGTTAATTGCATATTTGACTAAAACAGCTCGTTTCTTTGATGGCAGCTAAAAGTTTAAACAGGCTTAAATGAATCCATAATGAGTGACGTGCTTGAGTTAGAGACACTAAGTAGAAAAATGCCCTAAATGTTATTTATAATTCAAACTTTTATTGCATCTCTTTAACCTTTAAAGGCTTCCAGAATTGAAATAAGACATTCATTTTAATGGATAACGTCTCAGGAGATCTGAGGTACAGGTGTTTTCACTTATTAATCACTCAAATACAGCTTTAATACGGTCATAAACTTCAGGCTGTGTGAATATTTCAACACCATGCGATATTATCTTTATGGTACTAATAACACCCTGATCCACTGTCACAAAAATGTATATAAATATAACTGAAAGATTAAAAAATCAACATTAGACAGACATTTATTTCACTTTTGTGCATCACTGATTTAGAGCTTGTGCTTAACTTGCCTTAAACATGAGGAAACTGCTGCGCCAATGATGGAGAAGTTCATCTGCTAACATTTCATTAACTGTACATAATTACATGGAATTCAAACATGGTTTATTGGTTATTTCCAAAGTTCCCTCTTGTCTTAAACAATATGCTAAACATCTGAGCATTTTATTGTTGATTCTGGGGAGTTTGTTTATGCCAAAATGGGTTTTAAAACATTTTCAGTTGTGTCTAAGTGGGAAAAGGAGAAAACAGGATGATGCTGAGATTGTTGTGAAATGTGTAATAACAATTGTTCTGGAAGAAGGTTTTAATTAAGAACTGTATGTCTGCTAACAGTGATGGTGTCCCCATATAAACTGTAAAAACACAACTTCATGGTTACATTTAGAAACTGCAATTTAGCACTTTGGTCATTTTAGAAGTAAAAAAAAAATGGTTCAGCACATAAAATGCTTTTTTTTTTTACAATGATCAAATTCATAAAATTGTCTCATAACTTCAAATGTTAAATATAAACTATTTTTAACGTCAAGGCAGCTGCAAACAGCTTTGAGTTCTAAAGGGAATAACTGGGCAACAACTGCAAACAACTACCAATACGTGGGCGGAGGAGGTCTGTACAATAATGTGCACAGTTTAGAACAGTTGTAAAGTTGAGGTCCTGAAACATCAAGGTTGGGTTTTAAAATAATTTTCAGAAATAGTTACATTTAAAAATGACTTCTAACATATTTTTTGCCTTAGATGTTAAAAAGTGTGAGGTTTGTGTACTAAGAAATGGATAAAAGTAGCATAATGAATATGGTTACTAAGTTACTTGACTTGATACCAATGTTTATCACCCAAACATGGTTGGGAACACAGGCCTCTGCTGCTATTATTTTGTGGGTCAAACACTGAAAAGTTTGGGAACCATTAATAGAAGACAGTTTTACAAGCCATGCACAAAAAAACTCAAATGTGCTCGTTGGTTTTTGGTAACAAACCCTCAGGATTCAGTAAGGCCTCAACCAAAAATATGTGTATTTTCTTACAACAGTGAGAAAAACATTGGCCCTCATGCAAGAACCGTTCGTACGCACAGATTTGTTCTTAAGTTGTGCGTACGAGTGATTTAGGA
>JARVGW010000336.1:980834-992349 GCA_031762495.1 Anablepsoides rubrolineatus
CCCTTCATACGAACAAAAGTAAGAGAAATTTAGGAGAAGAATACGAACATGTTCTTGCATGAGGCCCATTGTGTCAAGTTTGAGTCACCAATCCTGAAGTAAAGAAAGTGCAAGTTTGATTTTCAGCAACATAGACCAAGATTTTATTTTTTAAAATCCTATAACAAATTGCACAAAAAGAAACATTATTTCTCTAAATAAAAATATCTTGAAGGCTTCAACTACCTAACCATAGAGCAGATTGCCAAGCAAACCTTAGTCATAATTTAGCACACTGCAAATTTCTCCTGCTTTTTAATTTGTCGACCAGTATATAATGAGTTGAGTGAAAACAGTTCCAGTATAACCCAGTAGTGGAATTGAGAACATTTACAGAAAAAAAGTTTTAAAAAAGAAATACTTCAACATCGGAGGACAAAGTTTAGGAGTTTAAAACATCCTGACAGGTGGATATTACTACTTTTGGAAAGATGGGGTTAAGTTATTTTCCCACGTTTCCTCGAGTCTTTATGCCATGCAGGCTAACTTGACTCTGGCTGTACCTTCACTGTTAGCAGTCACACCCAGAAAATAATTATGTTTCCAAAATAGCATTCATGAAAAGAAGCTGTCTAAGATAAGAGCAGGCCTGATGGATATGAAGCTGCTTTATATTGTATAAAATACTGTGTTTGTGTTCATCGTTCAGCAACCTCCTGAGTTCAGAAAGTGCCTGAGATAATAATATCTCTACATCTCCAGAGAAAAAGAGAAAAACAGGAAAGGAAAGAACATGTATTCTGATTCTGCATCCACATGAGGACTGGATTTCTACAACACGACCTCCCTAATGAAGCCAGACATTTTTTTTTCTTTTTCAATCCTACCTGTTTTAAAGAAGTGAAAGAAAATGAAAGTTAAGTAAGCACACGGACAAATCTTATGAATGTATACATATTTGATGTAAATGTTGAATATTCATGTGATCTTTACTTTTCCTAAAGCAATGTAACCTGAACTATTATTTCTGTTGGATTTCTGTGCTACAAGAATCTGTTTAAACTCCTCTTTTAGAAAAGAAGTTTGGAAGTTTTTTCTGCTTGCATTTTTATTATAAAATATGAAATAAACATGTTTTTAAAGTCTCTTGGTGAAGGTGTCTTATCGGGCAGTTGGGGAGTTTTGTGTGTTAGCAAAATATTTTACGATGCAACAGATGGATTTTCATGAAACTCTCAGAAAAATGAAAATCAGTACAACTGATTGTTGGAGTCCAACACACTCAAGATGGCTACCACAACCAATCAGATTAAGCAAACATAGCCAAAGCTTAGTCAGTTTTACAGATACTGAACTAAATTTGCTCTATTTGAATATGAGAGTCATCCCAAACACACACTCTGAGCGCTAACTCATGCACCATACTGTGTTTGTTGAAAACTTTGCCATTACCAGCTGGAGTCAACCCTGTCTGTCAGTTAGCAAAATATCTCATGCAGTAGTGATTAAAGAATTTTAGAAAATAATGGTTGAATGAGCATCTATAACTGATTAACTTTGGGTATCAACCCAATTCAAGATGACCTTCACAACAAAGACTTTAAAAATGGGAAAAACTCAGTTAATTTGAAATATATTGAGCTAAAATTTGGAGAATTTTGTGGCTGAGAGTTATCCTTGTCACATACAGATCACACAGGGTGGTGGGCAACATGCATTCCTTTGAAGAATGCTAGTTTTATTTTGTCATGAAATATTCAAATTCAAAGTTTAAATATGTCTACTTATCTGTGGAAAATCAGCTTTGTTAGTTGATGATGATGCATACAGGAATGGATGCTTAAGTACTATTTAACAATAATAATAACAAAAAAAAACTGCATCTGCCAGCTGTGAGGTTCAGACTGAGCTCTGAAGAAGACAGCAATGAACGAAGAAACCAAAGCTTTCATGGTCTTTGGTTGCAGTGGGACACATTTCCATGTCTCGCTGCAAATCAATCTGAAAGTTGGAAGAAAAATGAAAAAAATAAAAAATAAAAGTGGGAGAGCTTGAAGCAAAAAAAGACAAAGATTCAAAGAATCCCATAGCCTTAAACTAATTTATTCTCATTCCATCTCCTTTTTGATTTGTATCTTTGAAGTCATATGTATGAAGTGGTGTCAGAACAATTTCCCCATTTCATTAAGAGTGCTCCGTGATGGGGAACATACTGAAATAATCCGGTTGGGGAGGGAAAAAAAAGAGACTAAAAACAGCTCAGCTCAGCTTCGCTTTTGCTTTTTTTTTTGTTGAAAATGCAAATGCATGAGGCAACGAACCAAATAAACAAATAATACAATAATTTGAGGAAGCACAGCTGCTTAATTCACACATGCCCAGAAGCTTATTGTTTCACCTGGATCCAAGAGGAACAGTTATAAAAAAAAATCCCTTTTTCTTTTGATGCCGAAACAATGTGCAAAAGGTTTTTGGCACATCCAAGATAAAAGGATTTAACGAGCAGATTGCTGAGCTGACATAATTTTGCGGGTTTCATAGAAGAAAAAAGCAGCAATTAATCCACCCATCACACAAACCACTCCAAATCAACAAAACATACTCAGGCGTGGCGATTCCAACTCCGCTTCAGTTGTTTTGCAAAAGAAATTCAACCTGTGGCAGCAACACACATTAGAATTTATTGCCACAGTGCAGAGAATCATTTCCACACTGACTCTATTCCTTTGCAAACAAATAATTGTGTAAATGTTTGCACAATTATTGAGGTCATTCTGTTGTTTTTTTGGCACAAACCTTGTTTCGCGATTTCAAAAATTTTTACATCAAAATATTTAGTTCCTTCAAGAAATTCCAGCTATGGCTTTTGGTATTACAACAATGTATACTTTATGTATGATTTGAATTTTTCTGGGATTTGTTTTCTAATTGAAAATGAATGGAGCTACATTCAACATCCATTAAATCATTTTAAATGTTTATAAACTTGTACTGCACTTTATACCTTGTAAGACCTCATTTTGTAATAACAACGCATTATGTAATAATGTAATAAAATCAGGCTTCAAGATGTAATAAACTTGCGCTAAAACCGCATTATGTAATAATTGACACAAAATGTAATAAAAGTCTTCAACGTATTATGTAATAATGTTATTACATTTTGCGGCAATTATTACAACTAGTGGTGGTGTAATAATCTGGTGCATTATGTAATAAACAATAAAAACCAGTATTTCTGTTCATCCTAATCAATATACTTTTAATAACTGTCATGTTACAAATAGTACATAATTAAATCTTTATAACTTTGGTCAGTAAACACAGAACTTCTCATTATTTATTTTCATTTTCAGATTTACTGTCTTGATCCCTGTTACAGAAATTATTCCACTTTGTAGACAACTCCCAAAATATATCTAAAAGTTAGTTGTACAAACATGTCAACCCCTTCAGACGTTTATCTGTATAATGAAACCTAAAATACATAATTCCCGTTAAAAAAAACCCTGTATTAATCACACGCAGGAAGGGTTGGGGGGTGTAGGTGGACCTATATTGAAGTATATTGATTAGGATGAACAGAAATACTGGTTGGTTTTTGATTGTTTATTACATAATGCACCAGATTATTACACCACATTTTGTAATAATTGCCACAAAATGTAATATTATTATTACATAATGCGGCTGCGAGTATTACAAAATGTGTTAAAGACGTTTATTACATTTTGTGTCAATTATTACATAATGCGGTTTTAGCGCGAGTTTATTACATTTTGAAGACTGGTTTTATTACATTATTACATAATGTGTTGTTATTACAAAATGAGGTCTTACATACCTTTTATTCTTGTTCTGCTTTATTTTAATCTTCTTTAAGTTAATTTCAGCTTCCTTCAGTTTGATTTTGTTAAGTTTAGCTTTTTTCTTATTTTTCAGCTATCTTTCTGCTCTTTTCAGCTGTTTCAGCTGTTTAAGGAAACAGGTTTCTAACAATTAATATCCTTGACCTCACATGAGCAGGGTTTATTCTGATATCACATAAAGATTATTTGCAGTTTCCCAGGAAACAAACCAGAAGTCCCCTAATAAGGATGACCTGTTTGTTTCCCAGTAACTAGTCAGTAGTTCCTAAGTAGTTACTCTTGGTGTCATTAGTAACTACTCAGTAGTTACTCTTTTACCCATAGTAGTTACTGGGTAATTCCTCAGTAGTTAAGCTTTTTTGTGTACCTTATTGTAAAGTGTTACCGAATTCTCCCCAAGAAACATGTCCTAAATAGATTTATTGCCACACATCCATCCTCCCTTCTTCACATTTTGTCATGTAGAGGGGGAAAGAAATCCTGTGATCAGAATGGGGAAGCGTGATTGAAAGCCGTGACAAATCCTGATAAAAATGTAAAACTGTATAGGAGAAAGTGCCCAAATGTCAGATTCAGCTCGAGTGTGAGAGATTGTAAATCTTCTTTATGCATGGAAAAAGGGGTTTTGGAATATTGTTGGAGATATAAACCTGTCATCCAAAAAAAAAGGACTTCTTGAGATGAAACATATTTTGGATCCTCTGCTAAGACCTGAGTGGTTTGACATGGGGTACATTTCTTTTGGGCAGGAAGGGAGAATGTTTAAAAGGTTTTCAGCAGATTTTTTAATCTTTATTTTAAATCATACTGAAACATGCAAAAACATTTGTTGCATTTGCCTCTTTAGATCTGCGCAGTGAACCAACATGATATCAACTAACTGTGCTGATTCTGAACTCTTACACTGAATCTGCAGGATCTGCAGCAAAACTGTTTCAAATGGATTCAGATTTATAACAAAATAGAAAACTCTCACTGTACCCTGTATGCAATGGTAAACTGGCCATCATTATCTACTTACAGATTTCTACGCTGCTTTTATTTACAAATTTATCCTCTGTCTGCTGCCTCCCTACATTTCAAGACATCACAAAGATAGAGTCTACGATCTAAGGATTTTATTTATTTCAGTGTCCCTTTAGTTCAAAAATACCTTCTCCTATTCTGCTCCATCTTCCCGAAATACACTAGAAACTGTCCAGTTCAATTCAACTGCATTTTAAGCACATTTTAAAGAAAATGAGAAAAGAAAATTACAATTTCACGCCTGTTCTTGTTTTTTAGTTTTAAAGAGGACCTATGGGTTCATAGAACAAGTTAGGATACATCTGTAGGCTATTTAAAGCATGTTCAATAGATGTTTTGGTGGTACCTTCCCAAACTTTTGTTTATGTTAGCTCCACCCTCCCAACATGGAGTTATATTAGTACGTCAGAGATGAGAAAATGGCTGCTACAAGCAGATGCACAATGGTACTACAGTAGTAAACAGACTGTGTGCAGCACATCCACCCCAGGCAAGGGTTTGATAGGGGACAAATCATGTTCATGCCCAATAGCAATATTAAATACACAAGACCTCACTTACTTCGCCACCATCTGCCAATTTGTGAGGAACAATAAGGACAGAAGTTTCTATTAACTAATTTTTTGGTGCTTGGACTGTTTTTAGAAGCAGTACAGACCAAAATGTCAGTAAAAAAAACAAGTGAATTTTGCGTATAGGTCCCCTTTAAATTTAATTAACAGTTCTTTATTTTAAATGTCAGCATGATGTTTTATAATTTTTGTGTAACTAATGTGTTGCATTACAGGTCTCACTTGTACATGAGACCACCTGTCTCAATGTGATGACTGGTCTAAATAAAAGTAAAGAACATATTAATAATAAAAAATGAAATGAAGGCAGACACACTGCTGGAAACAAAACACAAAAAATGTAACTAAACTAAAAGCTGAACCAATAGAAACAAAAAGGAAACAATTAATATATGTAGGGGAAAAAAGAACCATAAACACAAAAAGGAAAAAATCAACTGTGATAACAATGTGGTTGTCTAACAGACAGGTATAAGACTAACTGAAGTAAATTAATATGCATGAGCTTCGCAAAATAACACTGAAAGTGGAGAAATAATGGAGAGATTGAGTGCTTCTCTTCAGAATAGCTGTAACAACAGCAACACATGTATGATACGTTCATGAAACTCATTAAACTCAGCAAATATAGTTGCTCATCTTTACCTTCCAATCTTTAACTTTAACAAAAACCTTTTGAGAAAATTCGAGTAGCAATTTATATATTAACAAAAGCTGTACTTTGGTTAAATATATTATGCATATTTATTTAAAAAATTAGACAAACCTAATATTTTAGTCAACCTAATAACATTCTGCACCGCGAGCCACGTGCACATGAGGGTGATAAAAAAGTGATCAGCTTTGCTTTTCATGTTATCTTGTGTCATTATTGTATTAAGAACATAAACTATATTTAGACAACTCATCCCCACACACACACACACACACACACACACCATCATCATGCCTTTATTAACTGTAGACACAATGAGGAAGAGAGAGTCATTAGAGGAAAATGCTTCAAAGCTTTTAAAGCATGAGCCTCACTTCACACATCAAACATGCTTTGTAGTCATCCTCACCTCAGGAAGTGGGTCATTCTAGCGAACACACAGACTTTTATAACACTTCATTGTCAACTAAATGTGTCAATAAAGCTGATTTTAGTAAAACCTATAAACAAGGCAACATTGATATGTTCTAAATTTTACTGATTGATTAAAGGGTATTAAAGTAAAAAGAAGAGTACAGTTCCAGTGCTGCATCTCTTTGTCCAAAGGTGCTGACGATTAATTATGCTAATATTTATTTTGAGTCTGGCCTTGATGGTGTGATTAAGTAGTTCTCTCTTGTCAAGTGTCAGACAACCTTTGCTTTTCTAATCCAGGCTGATCTGTCTAAGCACAGCCTTGTTAGCCAAGTGGAAAGTCTTACAGTAAGTTGGAAGATTTGCACTTTGACTCTGCGTCTCAGCTCATAGTGCTGCACAGTTTTAAAGTTGAAAGTGTGCAGGATACACAGCCAAGCTTATTGTTTATGAGTTATCGCTGAACTCTAGTAGTAATAAGAGCCCGTTTCTTGTTAACATAGTAAAAAATAAATAAATAAAATATGTGCAGGACATGCAGAATATAAAGATAATGGATGACGGCGTTGAAGCTGTCAGATCACAGCGAGTGGGTTTTTAATGGGCAGAGAAGTTGTGGAAAAGCAGACGGGGGGGTGGGGGGGGGGCTGCAGCTGTGTGGTTTCAAGCTGAGGCTAGATCTGTCACTGTTGTTTAAACAAAGACCACCGAGCTGATCGATAGAGTGCAGACCACAGGGCTAAGAAAACAAAACCAAAAAAAAACCCCATCACGCTTAAAAACTAGTATATGATAACAGCATGAGTGGAAACAACTACAGATTCAAACAAGAACCTTTCTTTTTGGTGTTATATAATATTTTTGGGAGATAGAAGAAATAATTGATCTGGTGTGATTTTAATACCTGCTTCCACTGCAGCAGATAAACTCAACAGAATGGCTTCAGCTCTTCTTCCTTTGAATCTGATTTGTACCCGGAGGACGACGACAGATGACTCCCTGAACAAATGATTTTAAGGCCGGGGTAGACATGAAGTTTAGGCAGAGAGAGAAAAAAACTCCACAAACCAGTCATATTCAGGACCTGAAACACCCCAGTGCACTTCAATCAGTCCAGCTGGTAGTGGTAGCACACACATGCTGTGCAGTAGCTGGAAGTACATTTCTGAACAAGGATCTTACAGTGTTTTCATCTCAGATGTTAGATCCTAACATCAAAACAGGAAATAATGTGTTTATTTGTCAGCTGGATGCACAAAAAGTGAAGCGTTTTAAAGAAATCACTACAGTATATTTAGAGGCCAAATATTTAACAATGTATGCTGAATTTATAGCATTTGGTGCCTAAGATTATTTTTTGAGTGTTTTTAGTGTTGTTCTTTTAGTTAAGCTTAAAAATAACAATATATTCCTCAAACAGAAGTGGAATAGATTGGAATCATGAAATAAATTTATGAAATGGAGAGGATTACATTCATCCGTTTTCTTTGGCTTATCCGGGATCGGGTCGAGGGGGCAGCAGCCTAAGCAGAGAGACCCAGACTTCCCTCTCCCCAGCCACTTGGACCAGCTCATCCAGGGGAATCCCAAGGTGTTCCCAGGCCAGCTGTAGAACATAGTCCCTCCAGCGTGTCCTGGGTCTTCCTCTGGGCCTCCTCCCAGTGTGCCGTGCCCGGAACACCTCACCTGTGAGGCGTCCAGGAGGCATCCTAACCAGATGCCCGAGCCACCTCAACTGGCTCCTCTCGACGTGGAGGAGCAGCGGCTCTACTCCCTCCTGGATGACTGAGCTTCTCACCCTATCTCTAAGGGAGAGCCCAGACACCCCGCGGAGGAAAATCATTTTGGCCACTTGTATCTGCGATCCCGTTCTTTCAGTCACTAACCAAAGCTTGTGACCATAGATGAGGCAAGCAAATGAGGCATGCAACATGGCCCACTCGGACTCAATGTCCTCCACATCCCCCTGAATGTGTTCGAAGTTCTCCCGGAGGGATGAGTTGAAGCTCTGTCTGACAGGAGACTCTGCCAGATGTTCCCAGCAGACCCTCACTATACGTTTGGGTCTGCCAGGTCTGACTGGCAGCCTCCCCTCCCACTGGAGCCAACTCACCACCAGGTAGCGGTCAGTTAACATCTCTGCCCCTCTCTTCACCCCAGCGTCCAAAACATGCGGCCGCAGATCAGATGAAACAACAACAAAATCAATCATCAAACTGCGGCCTAGGGTGTCCTGGTGCCAAGAGCACATATAGACATCCTTATGTTTGAACATGTCATTATGGACAATCCATGATGAGCACAGAAGTCCAATAACAAAACACCGCTCGGGTTCAGATCGGGGGGGCCGTTCCCTGCCCAGCACACATTGCACCCGACCCCTACAGCCCCTCCCACAGGTGGTGAGCCCATGGGAAGGGGGACCCACGGCTCCTCTTCAAGCTGTGCCCGACCGGGCTCCATGGGCGAAAGCCCGGCCACCAGGCGCTCGCCAACATGCCCCAACTCCAGGCCTGGCTCCAGAGTGGGGAACACTGAATCCATTTATTGTATTCATCATAAGAGGTCTTTGGGCTGCACTTTGTCTGATCTCTCACCTAGGACCTGTTTGCCTTGGGTGACCCTACAGAGGGCATGAAGCCCCCGACAACATAGCTCCTAGGATCATTGGGACACTCAAACCTCTCCACCACGATAAGGTGGCAGCCCAGGGAGAGGATTACGGGCCACCATGATGCTCATGTGGCCCTCATGGAAAATGTGTTTGTCACCCCTGCTGTATGTTATTACTACATATATTCTTTTGTGTGGAATTTGTAAATCAGAACAGGTTATTGCCAGTTTTGTGTTATAAAATTCAATATCCATTAGTTGTGGCAGCCATTAATGGATTTGCCTCCTAAAGTTAATCAGTTACAGGTATTCATCCAAAGGTTCATTTCTAACTTTTAATAAGGTTTGTCCAGTAGTTCATGAGACATGACACACACAGAGACACGGGTAAAAACATTATTCCTCTTACGTCTTCAATGGCGTTGGGTGATTACAGTATATAATGTATAAAATTATGAATATTTTTTATGTTTAAAAATGTTTGGTTTGAGCCCAGGTCACGTGAGGAAGTACAATTAGGTGTAAAACAATTGCCAAATCTTTCACGCAAACTTGCTCTCTGTGGTGACTCTTGAAGAAGGGAGCAGCTGACAAAAAAAAACATTTACTAACCCACTACATGCAGTGTTTGCAGCAGCAGCAGCAGCAGCAGCAGCAGGCCAGTCTACTTGGCAGAGGCACACATTTTAATGGGGTCACAACCACCACAGTTGTTCTGTTTGTCAAATTTAAGCATCCAGATCAAACTGCTTTATTCAACTTTAAACATAGAAACAAAGAACACAGGAAGCAGCTGAAACAAGTATGCAGATGACTGCCAGGAGGATGTGGTTGCATCTTTTTATTTGAACAGCCAGAATGGTTTCACTGGACCCAAAACATCAAGTTCCTTCTTTTTTAAAAGGTGTAGTGTGGGCTCACACTGCCCTCTGCTGATTATTTCTGAGAGGATTTGCAAAACCAATTAAATTTAAATGTATAAAAAGATTGTTTAATGTTCATCGTGCACAACTTTATAGATATATAAAAAGATGTTGTGATCAGCTTCATGGGTTTAAAAGCAAAATTTCATGTGATTTTTTTTTAGAATGTAAGAAATTGTATAATAAAAATGTTACCTAATACAGTCATATCAATTAAATGTATTAGAAGGTTATTTGATGTTTGTCTGCTTCTTCCTTATTATGTGCAACATAATAAATCCCAAATATTTTTTAATAATCGTTCTAAACAGCCTACTAAACCAAAATTTATGAGCTGCTGACCTCTAGCTGATACAGAAGGAAACAACAAAATATCTTAGCACATTTATTTTTTCACAA
Source organism: Anablepsoides rubrolineatus (assembly GCA_031762495.1). Classification (NCBI taxonomy): domain Eukaryota; kingdom Metazoa; phylum Chordata; class Actinopteri; order Cyprinodontiformes; family Rivulidae; genus Anablepsoides; species Anablepsoides rubrolineatus. Next base: position 991,285 of record JARVGW010000336.1, read on the forward strand.
GGACAAAATGATGTCAGAAGAGCCTTTTTAACTGATTTAAGTATATGTAACAAAGTTCCAGATCAATTTATATAAAAGTACACAGTCGTGGGAAGTATGCTTTATTTTTGTCTTTAAGTGATTCCACTTATGTTAATTGAAACCTTTAATGGAAGGACAGAAGTAAAAAAAAAACAAGCAGAGGAGGAGGAATATAAAAGTGTGACTTCTGACAGTCTGATCTGTATTCAGTCCTTCACAGCGGCGTCCAATCCAGCTGGCAGCACATTGACAAAGTCTATTGATATTCAACAGGGCGAGTGTGTGATTTAAACAGGTTGTACTCGGCTCAGAACACAATCTCATTTATGATTCTGTGTTCTCTGCAATATTAAAGAACGGCGCAGGCAATTTGGGAAAAAAAAGACACAAACCCATAAAATGTACGATAGCTGAGTGTCAAGGGGTGGGACTACGGTGGAGGAAAGAAAACATGAAACTGATTAAACTGAGGTCGAGTCTCTAAACAGCCACCAAACCAAGATACTGAGTGTGCTTAAGTTGTCCAACTTTTGCAGCAATCATGTCAGAGTTTGGCTTACTCAGCAGCACTCCCCACCCCCCAATGCTAAAGTCATTCTACAAGTAATGGGGATTAAAACAAGTGAAACTAAACTCTCAGTTTTTAAAATAATTTTCACAAAATATGCACATAAGACTGCCTGGTCATGTGAGGGGCCAGCAGATTATTAGGATGATAAAGTCCCCCTTCGTTCCCCTTTGGTGCCCCTGACAGCAAGAAATATATTGTTTTTTTGTTTTCCACAAAACCACACATCAAAAGACTTCTCCATTTAAAATGTTTTAGATGTGACTTGAATATTATTCTGATTCCCAGATAAAGTATTATTCATTCACAGACTGTTGCATAACATTGTGAATTATAAGGTTTGTTGACACAAAATGAAGCATTGTAAGTCTTATGGCCCTTGTAACGCTAAATTAAGCTGACAGAGTCTGCAGGATAACTCAGACATGTCAAAACATCATTTACCGAGGCGGCTCCCAAGTTAGCGCCACTTAATA
>JARVGW010000336.1:1054754-1096796 GCA_031762495.1 Anablepsoides rubrolineatus
GTGTAATCTTAATTACATCATTTTTAGTTTTGAAATTAACCAGTAAAATACTCATATTCATTTTATGCTCTTTGTTCTGACATCCTGTTTATGCTTCACAACTTTCCAGGATATGTAACTCAAATTGCAGACTCCATCTCCCACTTTGAAAACCTTTTGTTTAAAAAGGCTTTCAGAGTGAAGCATTACTAATACTGCTACATAATAAAGTGACATTACCACTTGTGTTTTATTTCATAACATAATGGACTCAGGCAGTTGTATTGTGTTGAAAAACGAAAGCAGAATGTGTGCCTCTGTAACAGTGGTTAAAGTCTTTGTATATCACAGTAAATTGTAAAATTCTTCACACCTCATATCACAACTCTCTGCTGTGATATGGTTTTACAAAAACACTTTTAAATTCAAAATCTGAAATCTAAACCTGACTAAACTTCCTTTATCATTTCTCAGTATGTCATTGTTGTGTGTTACTCAGTCATTAGTTAGCACACTTTACTGCTTCCAAGGAAACATCCATCAGTTGCTTTAAACACAACACAACGATAGGCATAAGTACAGAGGACAATTCCTGTACAACAAATTCAAAAACAAACTGACTTTTTGTTGTTCATAGTAACTGTGGTTTCGACATGTTTATGGGCTGCATGCCAAGTTTGTACAGTCTGCAGGATACAAAAGAATTTATGCAGCATTGAAGGTCCTTATGAGAAACTTGGTCTATAATCTGTTAATGAAAAATGTTTTTCTTGAAACAAATGTTTACAGTGACAGTCAAATGGGCAATAATTTTTGTGTGGAAGAAGCACAGATGTGCTTTATTTTTCCGGAGTGAAGCTTCCAGAGGGAAGAAACCTGTTGTAGTGATGTATATAGCAGTGGTAAATATTTTCCCAGGAACTTGGCACGGTGTCTGTACATGTCAACCCCTTCGGATGTTTACCTGTATGAGCCTCAAAAATTTGTAATTTTCGCAAAGAAAAAAAAATCTGTATTACTAACACCATGGATCAAGTATACTGGGCCCTTTAGTCAGAGAAATGACTAAGGCCTTAATATTCACTCTGACGGAGCTTGGCCTATAGAGTGACCAGACAGAAACACATGTAGCCTGGAGGTTGCCAAAAGGCACCCAAGTGACTCTCAAACAACACAACACAATGATTGGCATAAGTGCAAAGGACATGTCTTGTACAGTAAATTTGAAAACAATGACCTTTTTTGACTTTTGTTGTTCATAGTATTAATGGTTTTGACATGTTTGAGGGTTGCATGCCAAGTCTGTACAGCCTGAAGAAAGGTACAGAGAATTACGCAGCGTTAAAGGTCCCAATGAGAACCTTGATCTACAGTATAATCTATTCTGTAAATGAAATAAGTTTGAAACCAACAAGACATAAAGCCTCCTGAATAATTTGAGTAGCTGGGATAGAAGGGCCTTTGTCAGGGAGGTGACTGAGACCTTGATGGTCACACTGACAGAGCTTGGCCTTTATGGTGGGGTAGCCAGACAGAAGCAAAAGGCAGTACCCTGAAGTTTGCCAAAACACACATAAGTGATTCTCAAACCACAAGAAACAAAACTCGTCTGATGAAACAATTTGAACTCTTTGACTTGAATGTCAAACGTCATGAGAGGATGAAACTGTGTACATTTATCATTCCTACAGTGATGCATGGTGGTAGCAGCATCATGGGGGATTTTGTTTTCTGCAATAGGAACAGGGAAACTAATAGGAGCTGGGGGAACAATAATTTCAGCAATGTACTGAGAACGTATTTTAGAGCACTCTGGAACCTGCAGCCTGCAGGTTGCCTGAATGCACACAGCCACGATAACAAAGAAGGGAAATTTGAACCACTCTCTGAATGTCCAGAGCCAGAGCCCAGACATTAACCTGACTGAACAATTCTAGAGAAATCTTCCATTGTCCTAGTTTTCCATTTGTTTTTTATTTCATCTTGTGTTCAGGGTGTGGGAGAGAAAATATGTAATGAACACACCCTGCCACTGTATTTATGTGGGGGGAAGGAAGAGATGTAATAAACACACCCCGCCACTGTATTTATCTTGGATTGTTCCACTAGATTTCTTTTCAGTGACTAAAACTTGAATTTGAATATGAGTAATAAGGAGGAGGCTCATTAGGAAGCAAGGGGTGGGAATGATCAAATCACTTTGCATTTTAAAGACGTCTTACATCAGATCACTTTCTACTTAAACAGTCAGTCACTGTCAAACAGAAAATAGAAGAACCAGGGTTTTGAAGTCATTCTCTTTGTTTTCACTGGGTGAAATGACTCTTAACACCACAAGGTATGTACAAGCTTTAATGCAAAAAAATGTTGTATCTCCATTGTTTTAAAATAAGTCCAAACTGCAACATTTTAAATACTTTTCACTTTTTGAGCATGTCAGTATTTTAACTGTCTGTGTGTCAGCGTGTTTACTGTAAGGAGTAGGAGTAGTCCTAGGAAGACATGCTTTAACACTACAATTATGTAAAACTAAACAAGGCATAAGTATGAAAGAAAAATACATGACAAAAAATCTGGTGCATTTAAATCAACAGTTTTAAAAGTTTTTGAGAAACATTTACTGTGTAATTACTTAAATTTAGTTGTTTGAATGATGATTTGCCTGAGCTGAATAACGCTTGGACTGGTCTTCCCTCTTGTATTTTCTTGCAGCTTTCCTACCAACATCCCATTTGACACTGGTGACCAAAACCAAACAAATAACAGCACCTGTAAAGATAAAGGTTTAAACTGGAAGTTCACATTTGTTCCAGTGTACATTGTGCTCATCTCTGTGCTGGGAATTGTCCTCAATGTCTTCGTCCTGATGATTTTCTGGCTCCACAAAAAGGCCTGGACCACAGCTGATGTCTACCTGACCAACTTGGCAGCTGCTGACCTGGTTGTGGCGTTCTTTAGACTCTTTTGGGCAGCCTACATGTTGAATGAGTATAAATGGATTTTTGGCCAAGCCATGTGCAAAATTGTGCACGCAAGCATTCTAATGAACGCCTACTGCAGCATCTACATTGTCGTTCTGATCAGCATAGATCGATATTTGGCTCTGGTGCACCCAATGTCCATTAGAAAAATACGAAGGCCCAAGTATGCCAAATTAGCCTGTTTGCTGGTTTGGATTCTTGGCTTTCTTTTTTGTGTACCGGAACTTATCTACAGGGATTTGACACATTCCAAATGTAGTACTAATTATCAAAACATTACCGTGCATCTAACAATTGGCATGTCAACCTCCATGTTTGCATTCATTGTTCCTTTCGTCATTATTTCCTTCTGCACTTTAAAAATTTTTAAAGCTCTGAAAAGCAAGTTAACGGTTAGAATGAATAAAAAAAAGACAGACCAAAAGGCAATTTCTCTGGTTTTGGCTGTCCTGTTGGCATTCTTGATCTGTTGGATTCCTTATCACCTGATTAGGATACCAAGTATGCTCCTTCAAGTCAAATATCTGACTGGGTGTAACTGGTACAAAATCCTGCACATTGGTGGGAAGATCTCCGTCTGCTTTGCTTTGTTCAGCAGTGTCCTCAACCCCATTCTTTACGTTGCCGTAGGGAAGAACTTTCGGAAAAAAGTTATAGAGTCCTTCAGACAATGGAACAGAAACCCGACCACATCTTCACACTGTGACCCACAAAATCGTAGAGAAGATGATGCTGTGACCTGTAAGTAATTCATTAACTAGAATTGGAAGCAATTTTATTTTAATTCAATCCATCCATTATCTTTACCCCCCTCTTCCTTACAGGGTCACTGGTGACCATATCCAGCAGCCACCATGCAAGGGGCAGGACACACCCTGGCAAGTCGTAAGTCCATCACAGGGTCACATAGAGACAAATGACCATTCAATCACTCACTCACACCTAAGAGTTGCCAATTACCTAACAGTTATGCTTTTGGCCTGTGGGAGGAAGCCCGAGTACAGAAGAAAACCCACACATGCACTGAGAGAACTTGCAAACTCTTCCCAAAAAGGTCCCCAGCCTTCTTGCTGAGAGGCAACAGCTCTAGTTTGCCACCACCAGCTACCTGCCTGTCATCTTAATCAATTATTATAATATTTAAAGAGAACCAAATTACAGATATACATAAAAAGTTGTCTGCATGATTGCAATTTTGTACAATATATTTAAATTAAATTGAGTTTAACAACCTCAATTTTAAAAATGTTATTTAGACAATAAATATTGCATGAACAATCAACAGTGTTGCAATTTTTGGTATATCTCTCTTAAAAGAGATTGTTAGTCGTATGAAACCTGCTGGATCTCCAAAAGATCCAATTTTTTTGTTTTTCCACTGTGGCACCTGATGTGTGCAATATTATGAATGTCAGTTTAGCAAATGGACAAGCACCAGTGAGTTTTAAACATGCTGCGGTGAGACCACTGATTAAAAAGCCTGATCTGGACTCAACCATAATGTCAAATTTTAGGCCAATCTTAAAGCTCCCGTTCTTGTCCAAGATCCTGGAGAAAGTTGTTCATAACCAACAGATTTTATATCTAAATGAGCATAAACGTCTTGAGCCCTTTCAGTCTGGTTTTAAAACTCACCATAGTACTGAGTCCGCACTGTTGAAAGTTTTTAATGACATTTTTTTAGCCACAGACTCTGGTCACTGTGTTGCTTTAGATTCTATCTATCAGAAAGGAGCTGTTGTGTGCGTGTCAGAGCAGTTGAGTCCTCTGTAGCACCACTCACGTGTGGAGTACCTCAGGGCTCTATACATGGCCCTCTTCTCTTTTCCATTTATTTACTCCCACTTGGATCTATTCTCTGGAAACATGGTATCTCATTCCATTTTTATGCTGATGACACCCAAATTTATTTTCCACTGAGACAGGAATAGCAATATTCTGTGTACCAACTCCTGGAATGTCTGGCGGAAGTCCATGGATGTCCCTAAATTTTTTACATTTTAATGAACAAAAGACAGAGGTTGTGTTGTTTAAGTCCAGTGACAGCTCTAAAGTCCAAGTTGATATTGGTCCTTTAGCACAACATCTGACCAAGACATCAACTGACCTGGTTGCTAAACTGGACAATGAATTTAAACTTGATGCTCGGATTAAATCTGTGATCAAGTCCAGCTTTTATCACTTGAGACAACTGACCAAAGTCAAGCAATTTCTTTCACATCATCATTTTGAGATCTTGATCCATGCTTTTATCACAACTCGCTTAGACTACAGCAGTGCACTTTATGTCGGGCTGAGCCAGTCGTTACTGACTTGACTTCAACTGGTTCAGAACGCTGCCGCTCGCCTTTTAACTGGTACCAGAAAACAAGATCACATCATTCCTGTTTTAGAATCATTACACTGGCTGTCAGTTCGTTTCCGAATTACTTTTAAAGTTTTACTGTTTGTCTTTAAATGTCTGCATGGTCTTGCCCCAATGTATCTATCTAACCTGCCCCAACCTTACACACCCTCTCGTGCCCTCAGGTTAGCAGATCACTTTGGTCGTCCCAAACTCTAAGAGGAGGCTGAGGGGTGATTGAGCATTTTCAGTCACTGCAACTAAACTGTGGAATGAGCTGCCTTTGCACATTAGACAGGTTGACTCACTTCCTGTTTTTAAATCAGCTCTTAAATTTTTTTTTTCCTCTTTGGCTTTTAACTCTGTTTGAGATGTTGGTTTTGATGTTTTTGTTTTTTATGATATTAGATATTGGCTCATTTTACTTAGTTTATTGTGTGTATGTTTTATGTGTTTTTAATCATGTACAGCACTTTGGCCAACAGGGTTGTTTTAAAGTGCTTTACAAATAAAGTTGTATTGTATATGATGACTGACAGAATAGTAAACTCAAAGTTGTGGTGATTTTATACTCAGTGTGATGCTTTCTGTTTGACATCCTGTTTATCTCGTGAACAACTTTACAGGAAATGGAACTGGAATTACCAAAACTTCCACTCTAACAGTCACACCCTAATTGTTTCTTCAGAAATGCTTTCAAAACATCCCAATAATATTAATACTGCTACATTAATAAACATCAATATTACATGGGTTTTATGTCATAATGCACTCAAATTGACTTAATGGAAGCAGTGTAATAAAAAGAAAATGAAAGGACTTGTGCATGTGGAGAAAAAAGGCAGCCTGGGAATTTGTTAAAAAAACAATTGCAATTTGCCAAAAAATATAACGAATAACTGCCTTATTGTATAAATGGGTCATTTAAATGAAATATCTGAACTGAATGTTTTGAAGCCATTTTCTGAGCAGTGGCTACAAAACTTAATTTTGAGAAGAAAAGCCTTACATTTTTGTCATACCCTGCAAGCTATTCAAGCTTTTTTTTTCTTTCCAGCTGTTAAATCTTAATATTCAAAGATGTTTTTGCAGTTTCCTCTTTAAAATGGCATAAAAAATAATCTAAAATATTAATGAGTTATCCTGATTAGCAAGACAAATCAAAACATATCTCCAAATCTTGTCTGCTTAGATCATTTTGACCAAATTTGATGGGTCACAAATATGCCTAAAATTGTCTTTTCTACACCTGTTCTTTGCTTGTGCACAATGTTGTGTATTTAAGCTCTGAGTCATGCAACCTGAAGTGAAAATGACTCCTGCTCATGTCACTTTCTCTTTTCTTTATGAGCTCTTTATTAATTTGCCACAGCAGTTAACAATCTAGAAACTAATAACAGAGAATAGCGTAGACCAAACTATTTATTTATTAATAATTTTATGTTCTCATCTTTTTTTTTCCATTTCCACACTGGATTGTCCACAAGGGTGAGATGATCTAAAACTACTCTTTGAACTTTGTCTCGTTGAGAGTGTTCCTGCAACACTAATTGTTTGTCCTTATGTTTTGATTTTTGCTCCTTCCCAACAATAAACTGTGCATACAAATCTCTCTTGGGGCATAAAAAAAGCTCAAGGGAAAAACTTGCCCTTCAAGTTTTGTGGATATTTTCTTGTTGTTATGTGCAACTTAAGTGTGGGAGAAATATTCGATTTTTTTTACACTGGACCTCAGTTTATTTGCCTCCAACAAGCCTTTATTTGGTTATCGTCAGTTCTTACAATGCTTCAGGGACTAAAGATGATTATAAAAATGCACACTGCTCTGGTTGGCTTGGTAGAGCAACATATTTGGTCTGAATTGTAAAAAAAAACAAAACATGTGTAGCAAACTGCTTTCAAACTGCTATGTAAATACATACAATTCAACAGCAACAGTGTTATATACCAGTGTTATTTTTAATCTGCCGGCTCATCCAGGTCTCTTATTTGCATTGCATATATTTTTTCTATTTTTTCTGCAACACAATGTTTTCCACTCACAGTCACATTGAAGACTTCATCGTGTTAGGATGAATTCCACACTCCTCAACCGGACATGCACACCTATTTCCCCTGTGGATCAACAAATGTATCCAGCTGCATATTCCTTGTTCTTTATTGTGAGTCTTCCAGCCAACTGCTTGTCTCTGTATGTCGCCTGGAGGCTGACGATGAAGGGGAACAGCGTGGCGGTCTACCTCATCAGTCTGTCCATTTCCGACCTGCTCTACACGATCACCCTGCCTGTTTGGATTGAAATGGCACTGAAGAGGCGTGTGGCTGATGGTCTCTGCAGCACTTTGTATTTGATCATGTACAACAGCTTCTACGTCGGATCAGGTCTCCTTTGCTGCATCTCTGTTGATCGCTACCTGGCGGTGGTCTACCCCCTCCGCTTTCACTGGGTCAGAGAGGTGAACACGACACTGGCTGTGAACACTGCTGTTTGGATTCTGGAGATATCCGTCCACGTTCTGCTGCTCCACCACATGGGGGCGCTGGAATCTTTCTCATACCTGTGTCATCAGCAGATCCCCATGCCACGCAAAGATGCCACTGTGGCCCTCATTCGAGTAGTCCTGAGCTTCCTCGTGCCTGTCATCATTATGACCTTTTGCTATCAACAGATCATGTGGTCCCTCAAGCAGAGCACCTCCATCTTGGCAGGAGAGCGCAGGAAAGTGGGACTGTTGTTGTTGTTCCTCCTTTTAGCGTACGTCGTGTCCTTTGTACCCTACCAGACTGTCATGTTCCTCAGGGCAGTAATGGAGCCAGAGACCTGCAGCTGGGCCATGAACTTCATAGATCCATACATGGTCACAGTTGCCATGACCACTCTGAACTGCACACTGGATCCCATAATTTACTGTTTAATCAATGACAGCGCTAAGACAGAGATAAAGAAAGTTGTGGAAAAGGGGAGGCACACTTTCATCTTTAGGAAATTATTGAAAAGACCTTCAGGAATTGAATCAATTTCTTAATGAAATATATTTACCCTTTAATTGCAACTTTAATTTCAAATTAATTTTTGTACAAGTCTATGTAAACTGAAAAACGTGTGTTTAAAATGTATGCTTCATTAAAACTTGTGTCACTTGTGAGCGGCAACTAATTGTGGTGCAAATGTTAGAATGTTGATTAACTTCATCTGATGATTTTCTGAAGTAAATAATCTATCTGCTTTATATGAAATACAAGTGTATGTTGTAGTAAAGATTGTTTGTTTTTTATTTATGTTTTTCATAATATAATTTAATTTGGTACTTTTTTCCAATCACTGTATGTAATCTTTTTTTCAACATTTAAACTAAAACACTTAACCTAAATGAAGGATCTTTTTGTGATTTGTACCAGAGACACACAATCAGCATCTATTGTTCGAAATCTCCAGGCAGAAAATAATAGTGTTTATGACCTATTTCTAGAAAAAATCAACTCCCATTATCAACATAAAACGTGCTATGGAAACACTCAAACATGCTTTCATCAGGCAGTCGCCTTCACCTGAGTCCACTTCTGTATTTGCACACCAAACAATAAGTCACAATGTCTTTCTATGGTGACCAAATAAAAATCTGCACAGTGTGTTACCAGGTGACACAGTAGTTGGGAACTTGAAGAAGGACAGTTACAGTCTCTTCCTGTTGAAGCAGCTTATAAATAATAGGAAGTCAGCTCAGTTTAGCTTTGCACCTGATTTAATGGTTTTATTTTTATTTTTTTCAGAACAAATTTTACAAGCAGAGTTCAGTTCGGGTCCAAGAAGGAGTAAGTAAGCACCTTTGAATTTTAAACTTTAGTTTTTCCTCTGAGTTACTTGCATGCTTAAACTTTTTTATGACAATGTTAGACTTTAGTTTTGTTTTGATTTGTGTTCAAGCCTAAACCAATCAATGTTTTTTGGTGTTTTAAATAATGAAAATTTCAGTGAAGTTTTGTTTTTAAATTTGTTGTTTTAAATGTTTAAGTCTTTCTTTGGACATTGACATCCATCTCAGCTTTTAAGCCAAAAACGTTGACAAAAATAGACAAGGTGAATGAACAGGTTGACAGATTAGGAAACCCATTTGACTATAATGTTTGCAAACAAGATAGTGATCTGTAGTGAGACATGTGTGTCACAAGTCTCTTTTGTAAATAAGACTAAATGTCTGACTGAGATTACCTGACTAAATGAAAGTTAAAAAGTCGGGGTGGGGGGCAGGTGGAACAGGATTTGGAGAAGTGGAAGCATTCTCTGGAGAGAAACAAAATGAAAGTCAGCAGAAGTCAGATTGAATCCATGTGTGTGTGGGTGGGAATTTCCTAATATGTGGGGATGATTTTTGCCATACAGCTTCAAAACCAAAAGAGAAGATTTTACAAGGTGGTAGTTAGACCTGCTCTGGTGTGTAATTTGGAAATAGTGGCGCCAACAAAAAGACATGAGGCACAGCTGGGGACGGTAGAACTCAAATTATTCATATTTTCATTTGAATTGATTAATATGAACAGGACTAAAAACAAGTACATCAGAGGGACAGCTCAGATTGAGCAATTTGAAGACAAAGTCAGAGAGGCTGAGATGGTTTGGTCATGTGCAGAGACAGGAAAATGGATAAATTAGACAAAGGATGCTGTAATGGGAGAGGGAAACAATTAAGACCACAGAAAAGCTTTATGGAGTGATGAATATGTGTGACAGGATGCTAGGGATGGGGTAAGATGGAGACAGATAATTAATTCATTGTGGCAACCTCTAGGGACACAACATGGAGATATTGATGGTGATGTGTAATTTGTACATTTTCTGTTGCACTTTAAGGATGTGCTGTATTTCGTCTTTAATGGCTTCCTGATTGTTTTTCTTTTCGAAGCATTGATGTAAAAACACCACATCTGCAATGGAAAACCTGACCCTGACCACCAATCATTCCGAGTGCTACTTGGTCGACAGCGCATACAGGAGAAAGCTGTTTCTAATCTACTACCTGGCTGTTATCATCATTTCCATCCCTGCCAACGTCTTCTCCCTTTATGTGTCCTATCAGCACATTAGACAGAAGAATGACCTAGGAGTGTATCTCTTCAACCTCGCCTTGAGTGACCTGATCTTCACCATTGGTCTTTTCCTGTGGCTGGACTTCCTGTGGACAGGAGTTTGGGCCCTTGGGGGTTTTATGTGTCTGATGTCAGTTTACGCTCTCTTCACTAACTTTTACACCAGTGAGGTGCTCCTCTGCTGCATTGCCATTAACCGTTATCTGGCTGTGGTTCATCCATTAAGGTACAGATTCTTGAGAAAAGTCAGCACCGCAGCAGCAGTTACTTTTGCCATTTGGGTGTTGGTCATCGGTTTCAATGCCTGCACCATAACCTGGGAGGAGTCGTACCATCCAAGCAACATACACCCAATGTGCTATGACATTTTTCTGCCATCCTCAAAAAACATGACCCAGGCTAACATAGCACGCTTTTTCCTGGGACTTATTATTCCAGTTCTGCTTGTATTTTTTTTTACTTGTCGAACTTGTTTGGCAGTAAAATCCAACCAGGCCACAAGGGAAGAGGAGCGTTCCCGTATTATAAAGCTGCTGACACTAGTTCTTCTATGCCTTTTGGTCTGCTTTGGACCAGTTCATATTATGATGCTTGTCCGCACACAGTTACATGACTGCAAGAGTTATGAATGGTTCCTCTGTACCTACAAGATCAGCACAGCTATCTCTTGCCTCAACTGCCTTGTAGACCCACTGCTCTACTGCTTCATTACTAAAACAGGGCAGGCAACCGCCAAACAGGTTCTGGTTTTCTTCCTGGGAAAGCAAAAAAGCACTGATGAAAGCCCCACAAGTGAAGTACAACAATATACTCAATAACAATCAAGAATTTATAGCCTTCTGTTGGGGTAAAATGTCATTTTAAAATCAATGGCTGACTTATTAATGGTTAAGATGATCTCAAGTCAGTATTTTAATGACTGGTCCAGGTGGTTTTAATGTCATACTAAAGGTATATGAGTAGAAAATGTCAGAGGAAAAAAAATGTAGTTTAAATAAGACAGTAAGAAAAATATGCACATTACATAAAGCAAACTTCTTTCTACAGAAGAGCATTCACCAAAGGAAAAAAATAGACACCTGATTACAAAATCCAGATCTCATAATTATGAGATATAAAAATCAAGATGTCATAATTATTAGATCTTGATTACAGGTGAATAAAATTCTCCTCCGCAAATTTCACATGGCTGTGAAAAGTTTAACTTACTTACTGTATTAAAGATTATTACAATACTATAAATTTTATATCTAAGTATTGGAGTTTTAAGAACTTTTTAACATAGTTTCATAATATTCAATCAGTGTTTTTTTCTTCTTTTGCTGTACAAATACTTTTAAACAATGAGGTGGAGGATGTGGAAAGAACCTCAAGGTACTCACACTATGTAAAGGCAAATAAAAAATCAAACAAGCATATGATGGACACATTTTTTGAAAATGGATAGAGGCTTGAAGCTTTTCTTGCTACTCTTGATATTGTATATCTTTATTCTTGTGTCTTAATAAAGTTTTATCTACAGTGTAAAAAAGAGCATGACTGATTATAAGACCTTCTCTGCATTTGCTGGATGTGTTAAAAAAAGCAAATGATTTTCTGACATATTGTGGAAATACTGTTTTTTTGTAATGAGGTGTTTCCAAGAACTTTGTCATGACACAGATAATTTTCATCTGAACAAAGTGTAGTAAACCACCATCATCATGTTGTTGGCGTCATCACTTTTATTACTAACAATATTTGCTGAAATGTGTTTTATGTAACACCTGGAGAAAGGCACAGATTCATGGGGATGGATGGATGGATGGATGGATGGATGGATGGATGGATGGATGGATGGATGGATGGATGATTTAAGTATGGATAGATGGGTGCAAGGATGAATGGATAGATGCATGTATGTATGTATGGATGGATGGATGGATTGATGGATGGATGCATTTGAGTATAGATGATGGATGCATGGATGGATAGATGGATGGATGGATGGATGGATGGATGGATGGATGGATGGATGGATGGATGGATGGATGCATTTGAGTATAGATGATGGATGGATGGATGGATGAATGGATGGATAGATGGATGAATGGATTTAAGTATGGATAGATGGGTGAAAGGATGAATGGATGGATGCATGTATGGATGGATGCATGGATAGATGGATGGATGGATGCATGGATAGATGGATGGATGGATGGCTGATGGATGCATTTGGGTATAGATGGTGGATGGATGGATGGATGGATGGATGGATGGATGGAGATGGATGCAAGGATGAATGGATAGATGCATGTATGGATGTATGATGGATGGATGGATGGATGCATTTGTGTATAGATGGATGGATAGATGGATGGATGGATAGAAGCATGTATGGATGTATGATGGATGGATGGATGGATGGATGGATGGATGCATTTGGGTATAGATGGATGGATGGATGGATGGATGGATGGATGGATGGATGGATGGATAGATGCATGTATGGATGGATGGATGGATGGATGGATGGATGGATGCATGGATAGATGGATGGATGGATGGATGGATGGATGGATGGATGGATGATGGATGCATTTGGGTATAGATGATGGATGGATGGATGGATGGATGGATGGATGGATGGATGGATGGATGCAGATGGTGGATGGATGGATGGATGGATGGATGGATGGATGGATGGATGGATGGATGGATGGATGGATGGATGATGGATGATGGATGCATTTGGGTATAGATGGATGGATGGATGGATGGATGGATGGATGGATGGATAAATTGATTCCTTATGTTGTTTTAAAAACTTTAATATGAATTTAAAAAGTAAGTAAAAACAGTTTTAATAGTGCACTAGAAATATTTTTTATTTTAGGTTTTTGTATGCCTGTATGCCACACTAAAATCAGATGCTGTCATAACTAAAACTAAACACAAACATAAGAAATGTGTCATGAAGGAAGTTGGAGGTGAAGACAAAAAAAGTCTTTGAACAAAGACCTCAGTATTTATTATGGTTGAACAGGTCTCCATGAACTCCCATGTTTGGTGTTTTTATAACCCTTTGTGTTCAGTCAGTTTACTTTACATGTGCACCTTTCTGTGGGGTTGGGTGCTTAATTAAAACCTGCATGTGGTATAGTTTTTATCAGCAGGACAGCTGGTCCAAAGTGTATTTATCCTGCTGTGGGAAACTTTGTAAAGGTACAAAGAAAATTAAATAATCTGTGTGGATTTAGAACTGCTTGTGTAAACAGATAGAAAATAAAAAAGGATTTTGTTTTTAACCCTTTGGATGACATCAGGTCCTGGAATGTACTCCTGGATGATTTTTTTTAACTGTTGTTGTATTTTTCAATAATTTTACAGCAAAACATTGTGTGTGTATTTTGGTACACACACAATGTTTTTTTTTTGTTTTTTTTTGAAGTACACAAGACCCTAACATGAATAAATGGCACCCTTTAGTGGACATTTAGGAAACTGCTGTTTGCATTTTTCTTTTTCTTTTTTCTTTATTTATTTTCCCAAAAACCTTTCAACCACACACCCTACAGTCAATAATTCTCTTACCTCTCCATCTGACCCTGCTCAGTTTGTTCATAAAATGCATAAAAAGTGCTGAAAGCACCATCTACTGAAGCTTCACAAATCAAATATATGTTTCACAAATCACACACTTGGTTTTAAATATTCTGCAATCAGTGTAGAATAATCTACTCCAGGTTTGAAGTCATGTTTTAATTTTTAAACAAGAGCAAATGAAATATGCTCAAGGTGTAATGAAAACAGGTGGAATCGTCCTTTAGCTATTCCTGAAAACTTTTTTTTCCCCATTAATTTTCAAGTTTTTTTTCTTGTACATTTTTAACTTTACCATGTCAGAAAATATTTAGTTTAAATGTTGGAAATTTTGCCTTTAATTATAAAAATTACTGAGTTATTTTCTTGCAAATTTACAACTTTTCTACATAAAAGAAATTCCTGTTATTTTAAAAACAATTCTGAAATTAATCTAAAACGTTTTAGTTTTTTGGCAGAGATTTGCTACTTTTTTCTGCAAAGTGGCCCTAATACGCTGTTATAATGCAGTGTTTCATTTCAGTGATCATGTAAAATATTAAAATGCATGTAATGCTGTTATTTCATCAATAAATCAGTTAAATCCAGGTTCCAGGTTCTTACCATCATAAGCACAAGACAACATTAGTTTTCAAGAATAAGATTAGTAAAACAAATCAGTTTTTTGTTTTTTGTGGGCAGCACTTTGGCCAACAACAGTTGCTTTTAAATGTGCTAAATAAATTTTATTGGTAAGTCAGATGATTTCAGTTTAGCAGAATTTACTCACATCTTTATTTTCCAAACATATTTATAAGCTCTAAAGTTAACTTTTAAAACAGGCTGGAGAGAAAATGAGCTCTTCAGTTTCAATCTTTCCTCTGTTTTCCATCATATATTGAGCTCCACCTGAAAACCTTCGTCAGCAGAAATCAAAGAGCTGTAGAGAGCTCCACTATACCCATCTGTTCACCTTCCACTGCCCTTCACTCTGCCTATACACACTCATTATGTGTAAAGTGCAAACTAGCAGGGGATAAAAGAGGGTTCCCTCAGTGAATCCCTGTCCCCATCTAAATCTTGGCCAAGTTTCAGCAGAGGCACAAGTGGAATGGCCTTCTCTGTCTCTTACGATGAATGAGCAAGGCTGGAATATGTTTAAGGCATCTGGCTTGTTGCACAAAAATTATATTGAGAAAATAAAAATGAGAAAACTGGGGCACAGCAGCAGGTTCCACATAAAACACTGAAGAGTTGAGAGGTCAAGCAGCTGTGAGTGTGGGTTTATCATGGGTAATAACGTGCTATAAGGAGTAGAAAGAAGC
The DNA here is from genome assembly GCA_031762495.1 of Anablepsoides rubrolineatus. Classification (NCBI taxonomy): domain Eukaryota; kingdom Metazoa; phylum Chordata; class Actinopteri; order Cyprinodontiformes; family Rivulidae; genus Anablepsoides; species Anablepsoides rubrolineatus. Next base: position 1,070,030 of record JARVGW010000336.1, read on the forward strand.
AGATGGCCAATAACTGCAGCTGAGCTGTAAAGAGATTATGTAACTTAAACATAATGTAAACAAGAGCCAAATGTACTACTGCAGTAATTTACTGTGCTTCTACATTCAGCTATAGTTGCTCAACTGTATAAATAGATTTATTGAATTACATGTGAGAAAAGCAGGATTTTCTTTCTAAGCTTTCTTGAGTTTGCAGTATAATTTATCCGTATAATCCAAACAAACTTACTGTCTCTAATTTCTTCCCCAATTCACCAAATGTTCTTCACTTCTATAAATAACTGTCTGGAGTCTTTAAAGAGAGGAGAAGCAAAGAGCATCACAGCTTCTGACTCTATTCCAAGACACCAGTGAAGAAATGGATTTTTAGCCTTTGCAATAAAAAATAAGCCAGAAAATGAATGAAGACATAAATAGTTCATTTATGTAACTAACATTCTTTGGCAGTGGATGGATAAACCCATTTCAAACAAAAATATGATATATTAAAGGACTGTTTATTCAAACCTTTTTTGATACATTTCAATTCAGTTTATTTATATACCAAGTTACAACAAATGTCTCAGAGTACAAAAAAAAGACAAAATAAAACACATTATTAATTATAACAACAAACATGTAGAGGGGAGTGACTAAAGACAAGCAAAGTGCTCTATGGACAATAAGATCTGTAATATAAGATGGAGTTTGGTTGTTAAGAGTTTTGTATGTTAGAAGTAAGATTTTAAATTCTATTCTGATTTTGAAAGGGAGCCAGTGGAGAGAAGCTAAAACTGGAGAAATATAATCTTTCCTTTCAACTCGTATTAGAATTTAGCATTCTAGATTAATTAGTCCAGGCTAGATGTAATAAATGCATGAGTTTTTATGCATCCGATGTTTATAAATGTTTATAAATCTTTGATATTACACAGGTGGAAGAAAACGGTCCAGGTAACATTTTTAATATGAATGATAAAAGACGTATTCTCATCAAAAATAACTGAAGAAGAACTGAAGAACAGATTAATGTGTAGAAGAAACGGAGATGCAGACAGAAGAGTGATACTGTGTTAACCTTTCTAAACTGTTTTACCTGTAGAGGGCACCAGATCAGAGTTTACTGATCTATAATGTATTCACCCTTTTATAAATCAGACTCATTTACATCAAAGTGTGAAATCTTAAGATTCAGGGAACCTTTTTCATATGCATGAATACTCACAGTTATTTGACAAATTACCCAGTTTAAGAAACCATGAAGTTTTGTCAATATGAAGAAGAGGGTTGTTAAGAATCTGGTCAAATTAAATTTAGTAACGAAAGTTAAATAAGATATCAAAGTGCCTCAGCTGATTAAAGACCCGGAAATGCTTTGAGCAGAACATTTGTGATGCCTTAAGAGAGATACAGTTCACTTTTCTCTTTCTATTCAAAGTTTATTCCTAAAATGCTTAGGTCCAAAAACAACAACCTCGTTCTTGTTATCTTTCCAATGAGACCAAGCTTTTAAAATTACTCCATGAACAGTACCTAATTTAATTTTGGTAAGTTTTTCAAAAATGTCAAAAAGCTTTAAGGAATTTCAGGGTCAACTGTTAACAGGTTAATAACTTGACCTAATGGAAGCATATATAAAGTAAAGAGGATTAATCCAAGCACTGAACCCTGAGGAACTCCATGACTAACGGATGTAAGAAGAAGATTCATTATTAACATTTTAAAACATAAGTATATCAATTAAATATGATTTAAATCCTTTCTGTGAGCCCAACATAATGTTCAATCCTCTGTAACAGAATATTATGATCAATTGTATCAAATGTATTTTTAAGTCAAACAACAAAACAGATAAAATGCTACTTTATAACAAATTATGTCAAAGATTCATTCTCATCTATTGTTTTTTTTTCTTAGTAAAAGTTAAAGTTTGTCAGTAAAACATAATGAGTATGTTAAGCTATAGAGGCAAGTCATTTTATCTTTAGTTTAATATTTAAGAAGACTCTAGGGACTAAAATCCTTTGTTCTTAAGAAAATAAAAAAAGTGTTTCTTTTTTGTATTTTGCCTTTTTTGACACATCAAAGCTAAAATGAAAATTAAAGAAGAGATCAAGAACATCTTAATAGCTGTTAAATGGAATGTCAAACCACATTTTCTAAAAACAATTGATGATTGCTTCACCCTAAACATATCAGCTTCAAAGTTTTTAACCCACTATTTTTATCAAAGCTGTCGTTCAGACGTGCAGCGCTGCAGTTTTTGGGGTGTTTCCCTGAAAACTTGATACTCTTGATGTTTCCTGTTTTAGCTCACATGACGTAACATTTGCACCTCCTTTCACTTCAGTATCTCAGATGTCAACCATGTCAGACAGCTTTCTCTTCTCCCTCTTGGTAACATTTCATGTGGAGCCTGCAGCCCAGCTCGAGGCCAACGTCTGGCACTCTCACAAACTTTGGCTCTTTCTGTCACTTCCAGCACTTTCACACGTCTCTGTTCCTCACGACACCTCCCTGTTCTGACAACAAACCCTCTTCAGACTCGTGGGAAAATGCTAAAAAAACATGCAAAGCGGGGCTGCAGAAAATTGTTGTTGTACACTAATGTTTTGTTTAGATTTTGATGTACAATTCTCATCTGTTCTCTCTATAATGAGTTTTCTTGTTGGGAGTTGCAGAAGTTTTTGATGCAAACTGAGACACGACAAGACCCTAAAGCTCACAGCCTGACAAAAAGACAAAAGCTCATGAATTCTACAATTTGTATTAGCAACACATTGCATCATAGAAATAGCACTAAGATATATCACAAAAAATACACAGCATACATACAATGCACATTACAAATGTAAGCATAATGCAAAGAAGTGAGTTTTGTTTGTTTTTGTTTTGTGAGCATTTGCTCATACACTTAGACCAGCTAATAATAAGCTTTAGTACAACATATATTAACTTTTTTTATTTGTAGCATGAAGAAAATATTCAAACTAAGGAATGAATTAAAGGCCTTGCATTCCCTAAACACATGCATATTGCTCACAGCCTTTTATGTTTTTTTATTCCAGGGCATAGAGCCGATTTTTCAGTTCCAACAAATCTTCCATAATAACTCATAGCCAGTGCTAAACAATGGCATTTTCTGCTTGAATGATATATCAATAGCTTCAGCTTTTTAATATGTTTTTACAGTCCTAAATTTGGATTTCTAAAAAATAAAAGAACTAACAAAATGTTTAATCCAGCAAATATTGTTTTTGTGATATAAAACTAATTATTATTTTTCAAGTTGCTTCTCGCTGTTGAAAAACAAACAAAAAAACAATGATGTGTATCATTTTGGATGGTAGTTTTAGTTCCATATATGGTCTGCACAGATCTTACCTGTCATTTGCTGAAATTTCTTCTTGTACAACTAGGACAGGGCAGGGTCACAGTCCCACTAAAAACCTAATCAGATGCTAATGTAAATCATTTGGACAAAAATCAAATTAAATCAAAAACCTGATAAATAAATTATTGTTTATTTGTAGGTGATGCTTATCACTTTCATTCAATGTATTATTTGAAACAATAAATACTGATAAGATTTTTAATGAAGAACTAAATATTAATTAAATACAATCTCATGATGTTTTAAAACGGCCTGAATGAGAAAGAAGGATAGATACTACATGACAGGTTTTCACAGGTTAGGGTTCAGCAGTATTGAGTCTGAAATAGGTTTTCTATTCTTAGATTTGCCCAGGAGACAAGGTTCAATTCTGTCAGAGAAAAGCTGATTTAAGCAGGAATAAAAATAAAAGGTCTACCACTGAAAAGTTAATCAGTTGTCAATGTACATCCAATAATTACTTTCTGAGAATTTCAGTTTTTTTTTTTTCAAATCTGTCCAGTAGTTCATTTTGCTAAAAAAAAAAAAAAAAAAGTGAACACACCTTTCATTAGCAGACAGTTACCCAAATAAAAAAAATGAGCTCCCAGTTAAATTTTAACACGGGATAAAGGAAATGAAAGTTCTGTGTTGTTATAATAATCCATACTGGATCTATTTTCGACTGGATGTGTATATTTGTTTCTTCTCTTACTGATTACCCTGACTAATACTAGGATGTGCGCCCACGCATGCTGTCAGCCTGTCCGGATGAGACACACACAGCCTGCATTTACACTCACACACTTCTCATGGTGTACAGAGAAAAAGCAGAGACAATACTGGTATAAAACACTAAAATATGTTCAGGTCATTTTATTTGTTGGCAGAGATTTATGAAGACCAAAAATATACATTTTTATTTGTATCAAAAGCAGAATGCAGTTCCTACTTGTGTTGCCTTTCAGATATGTTCACAAAACATACAGACAGAGACAGACACTACAAATATTGGGCTGTAAAAATCCACACAAACACTTCTCATGTGACAACATTACTTCTCTGCAGCAGCTTCACATGACTGTAAACACGGCTTGTAGACTCAAAAGTTTCCAGCGAGTCTGAAGTGTTCCCTCTATCTTTATCTCCTCAAATCCTGTTTGTGCAAAGCATGACAAACCACAAATACTCCACTTCCTACCACCCAAGGTTTAAAGGATTTATTGGTATCTTTCTGAAATCAGACACTAGAAAATATGTTTTTTTTCTTACAATCTTTGCCAAAACAAAAACAACTAAAACTCAGTCAGTTTTACAGATGTTGTGCTAAAATTTGGTGTTTTTGTAGCTGAGAGTTGTCCCCAGCACAAATTCTGACAACTAACTGATCTTGTGAGAACTGTTTTTAAAACTTTGCCTTTAATAATTATTGTCAACTCTGCCTGTCTGTTAGCATAATATCTCATGAAGCCCCATACATAACAATGAAGCATTAATAAAGTAATGAATGGATATACATGCACAATTCATTAACTTCAGCAGTCAACCTAATTCAAGATCACTAAAATGGTTAGAATCAGTTTATTTTACAGATATTTGTAGGGTTAGGGTTAGCTAAGGGTGAGCTCAGGCTCCTTCCCCACCAGAGAGGTGACATTTCACGTCCCTAGAGCCAGCTTCTGTAGCCGAGGATCGGACCTCCAAGGTCCCCGCCTTCGACCACCGCCCATTGCACACTGCACCCGACCCCTATGGCCCCTCCCACAGGTGGTGAGCCCATGGGAAGGGGGACCCACATCTCCTCTTCGGGCTGTGCCCGACCGGGTTCCATGGGTGAAAGCCTGGCCACCAGGCGCTCCCCAACGTGACCCACCTCCAGGCCTGGCTCCAGGGGCCCCGGTGACCTGCGTCCGGGCGAGGGAACTCCAAGTCCATCATTAGCACTCATCATAGGGGTCTTTGGGCTGCGCTTTGTTTGATCGCTCACCTAGGACCTGTTTGCTTTGGGTGACCCTGAAGCCCCCGACAACATACAGTAGCTCCTAGGATCATTGGGACACTCAAACCTCTCCACCAAAATAATCTGATAAATCTGAAAGTTTAAAAGGTTTCCTCTTGCCTCATGATAATTACATGTTAAAAAATAGTGGTTTGAGTGTTATGATAAACGCAGTTGTAGATCATTAAATGCTTTACTAATTACACCTTTGCCATTCGTTTGACACGTTTTTTAATCTTCTGTTGACAGTCAGAGTTGTTTTTCCTCTGAACATGTGGGGGCTTTGGCTGAGTCATACGATTTTCTTTTTGTCACTTTGATTACATAAATCAAAGTGAGCTGAATTACAGGGAACTTTTTGCAGAGGCAGCGTATACGAACAAATATAGACGCCACCGATTTGGGAGCATAATTTTGCATCATTCTTTTTAGAATCGCTTTGCTTTGGCAGGAAATCCAATCTGAAGTGCCTCTGCTCTGTTATGTAACATTGCAGTATGTTGAGTGTTTATGAATTCTAAAGCAACAAAAAGGGATTTTTCATGTGAAGAAATTCAACTTTTTAAGAAAGATGTGAATCTCTTCTTGTTCTTACATGCTCAGGAAGATCCCATGAAATGTGTATTTGTTTTTATAACGCATTCTCCACCAGCCTCTTCCATATAAAAGACTCAGACTGATTGTCTGAAGACATGAGCAAATAGCAAATAGACAAGTGATTACACAGCTTCCTGAGAAACGTTATTAAAAACCAACAGGCATAAAATCCTCTTCATCTCCATGAAGGCGGTGCAGACACAAAGCTAAACAAATTTAACAAAAGGAGAAGCCGGGGAGGGGAACTGATCAGGCTGAGGTCCGTTCAACCTTGAAGGAGAACAACATGAGCTCATCCACACAGACATTTATAGATGTAATTTATACGTGTGCCCTGACTGACGTGCTACTGTGGTTAATTGCTTAGATGATGCCGTCAGCTGCACCTTCTCTGTTTCTACACATGTGGCTGTTGTTCAGAGAAAGGTGGGTAGATGAAGCAAAACACACAGACCTGAGGCTGCAGTTTCCTTCAATATGCAGGATGTCAGTTATGTAAGAATACATTTGGTCGTTCATTTCCCTAAAGCTGTGTTACAGAAAAATCATTGATAACTTTAGTTCATATCTAGTTGTGTATATTGGCAATTTTGTTTACAAATTAACTAAAGAAGAATAGACATGACAATGCTAGTGGGGTACAATAAGATCTAAACAAGTTCAATTTTACTTAATCAGAACAATATCCAAGTTTCAAAGACAGTACATTCATTTGTACATATAACATTTGGCACTGAGGGTAAATGTCCTCATCGTCCGTCAGACAGTCTGTTGACAAATGACCAAGATACTGAATTTCATTTGAAACAGTATATTGTCAACTAATTTAAAATTAGGGAAGGACATATATTGTCCTCTTTAGTTCAACTGATAATGATTACACCTTTTGGAGAATTATATTTGATTTCATGTTATTACCATCAATTGAACACACAATAAGGAGCCGTTGAAGACCAGCTGAACTTGGACCAAACACCACTAGGTCGTCTGCATACATTGGACGATTAATCACCTGTTGCAATTACACAGTTTTTGCTACAATCAATCAAACAAACAAACAAACAAAAAGCATATTTCACCATTTTACAGTGTGTTATTTGATTCTGCCTCATTGCTTGAAGGAGCAAATGATAAACACATTTTGTGACCCACAGCCCCAACACCTTTTGAAGGCTTCAGCCAAGAAAGTGTCATCGTGAAGACCAACAAACTTCCCACACAGTTCAGAGACAAATTTGTTGAGAAGTACAGCATTTATACTCTGAACCCACGGAGTTTCATTAAACTCCCATTAGGACATGGAAATACGGGCCACCACAGTGAACCTGTCAAGAGAGGTCCGTCCACCAAAACTCACAGACCGGGTAAGGAGGATATAGTATTTATCCGAGAAACATCCAGGAAAATGATTCTGATGATGCTGAGCAGCAGAGGTGAGAACATCTGCTTACAAAACCATTACGCTCTGGTGGGTTTCATGGTAGAGTGGTAAAAGACATTGCTTAAAGACAAATATCTGGACTGTCTAAAGGTAATGAGAGTTTTAGCTTTGATGTCAGATAAAGGTCAGGTTAAAGTCTGGTTTTCAGTGTTCTGCCTTCAAAAAATACTGATTTTATATTGTTTTATTAATCCAAAGAATTTAGCAAAATATTCTTCAAATAGCTGGAAAATGCATAGTTTTGAGTAGATCTTTTACAAAATTTTCAGGGAGAGTGTACCCCTGGACCCCCCTAGAACTGCTTCAGTCCACAGATGCTTATTACATGAAGAGGTGTTCCTCATTGCTGCCAGCAGATGTTGGCATCAGGTAGACTTCTGGTTTTCAGTTGCAAATGAAATATATTTACTATTTTAATTGGACAACATGATTTCTGAAGATAGAAAATATTATAAAAACATAGCTATTTATTTTGGTATGTGAATGTATTTGGGAGTGAGATTTAGAAAATTGCACAGGAGGCACCACCTGAAATCTTGTGTAGGGCACCAAATTGGCCCTGTGTGGGTGTGCTTATTACAGACAGGAACTAAGTTATGGTCAATTTGAGAATTTTAGTTACTGTTGTACACAGTTGTGAAGAGTTTTAGATTTAAAAGCAAATAAACCAAATCTGAAAAAGCAAGTATTGGGTAAAATGTATTAACCAAACATTATTGGATTTAAAAAGCTACTTCTTCCTAAATTTAAAGCAGATTCTCAAACAAAGAAGACATCAGCTCACCTGGTAATTTTCAGTGCTAAAACTATCTGTAGCAACAAATAAGTGATTATTGGTTTCTGTTTTAGTGAAAAAGGAACTGATTGAGAACTTTAGAAGTGCTTTCATTTCCGGTGGATGCAGATCCTGATATTTATGTTCCTGTTAGTGAAATCCCACGATGAAACAACTAAAAAGAAACTCTGAGGAGGAAGAAGTGCTAACAAGACTCCAAAGCAGAACCTGTGAATAACGGTGTGAACTGTAATAAAAAAAAAACATTTGAGAACACATTCAGCGAGCTTCTACCTATTCTTGAGCAACCTGGTGGTTTCTGGCTCAGCCAATTAGGGTTTTAGTTTCTAAGGTCGAGCAGGACACATCTATTGAACCAAGCGGATGAAATAGCAGGCTCAAGCTACAAAACTCAAGAACCCTTTTGGGACCATCCCACTGTCTTAATTTAGTTAAACAGGAGGGAGGTTTTGTTGGGTTGTTATCGATTTTGGTTTTCTCTGAAAGTGGAGACTTTGAATGCATCAAAGGACTGATGAAATTAGAACGTTACAAAGGCATTTTAGAGTGAAATGTGTTAGCAGCTTTTAAAAGCTACATTTGTTTGAAGGTCTACAGTATTTCAAGGTTGCAATGACTAAGAAGTAGAGAATAAGCAGCAGAAAGAAATGGTGGAAAATAAAAAATAGAGAAAAGTTTATTTGAACCAGATCTAAATTGTGCACAAACTGACCTTTGTAGTTTAGATAGGTTCCATTACATATGGCTGAGGACCATACATGTCTTTTATCTGAATGTAAGTTCATAATTTAAACGTAATTTAGGTTTTTGTAAAATAGCAACTGCCCACTTACATTTATAAGGTTCAAAATAAAATTGTTTAATCTGTTCAATAATACCTTTTAGCTTATTTCTATAAATATACTGAAAATCTTTACTCAATTTGTCTGATCCAAGTATACCTATTTGATAAATCCCCCCTAAATATGTTTTGTTAATCTATGATCTGACATGTTGAATAACTTGTTCCACAATCTCACCATATCTCCAATATATTCACATGGTTCCCATCCCATATCATAGTTTAGGAGTATTTTTATGCACACCTAAGAAATAACACACGACTCTGCACTGAATCCTCTCAGATTGTTGACAGTAACCCTAGACTCCGCACAAATCTGGTAGCTGAGAATCATCCACCATCCAAGCTATAGCACATGATCTTTTCTGAATCTTTGAATTATTTAAAAAAAGGTAACACTTTATTTGAAGGGGTGTGCATAAGTCTGTCATGACGCTGTCATAAATATGACATAACACCTGAGGAAGATGCTGTCTGTGAACTTAAATGAGTTCTTTTGAATGTTTATGACTGTTGTCATTAAGTGTCATTCGGTAAATTATGACACTTTTAACGCAAAGTTGACATTGTTTTAAATGTCTTTGTTATGGTAACTTGACATTAACCAAGACAAAAAGTGTCTTGACAAGTTAGAGTATTTATAAGCATTTGTCAGTGTAATGACACATAATTACATATTTATAACTAGTCTAACATGCTCCACTTTATTGATGTAAGGGAAAATATTAATTGCATTTATTGGTCTCATGACAGCCAAAGTTAGGACTAACAACATGACAGTGTAATAAAATGTTAAAGAAATGTCAGCTATTTTCACATCAAATTTTAAATCAATAGCTACGAATTTAAATGTGTTACAATAGTGGATATTTTTGTGTTGGCTAAGCTTGATTAACTGTGTCAATTATTTTGAAGTAAGAGAGCAAATAACATGTTTGCTGATTAACCAGCTTATGTAGATGATGAAATCTTTAAATATATATTTTCCTACAAAAAAACTCGTTTCCATGGTGTCAGCATCTTGAGCTCATTTTTGCGACTGTAATCAACGAAACATGCAGCAGTTGGTTCAGCGTACTGCAGCCGTGGTGTGGTCAGATTACTGAAGTGGAAAAGAACAAAATAGGCTAAATCAACTTGCATGTTTTTCTCAAGTATGCTGGTTCACAACGCATACAAAGTAAAAGAGAAGAGCAACATTTAATGAGTCTGTTCTGTTCTGTGAAAAGATCAAAGGGTTCAAGGAGAAGAGTGACAAGACTGACAAAATCGGAATAATTAAGAAGCTGAAAGCATTTTGCAAGACAACATGTTTGAAGCTCTTCTCCTGCTCACATCCGCGCCCCACAGCCTCCCTGGATCCACAGCTTCTTGTCACACCTCTAAAGTCTCACACAGCACCACAGTCTTGAATCATAACTCAACTTTACCATCATAACACACTGAGACCACCTCTGTTTCTCCTTCCTGCATGTCTGTTCCAGCAGTTCAATGAGGGGGAGCTGGAAAGATTAAGTCTGGAGGTCCAGATGGTGTCTGTCCAGGTGTCTTCACACCAACTTTTTGGGATTCTGCAGGTTTTTTTTTTTTTTTTTTTTTTTTAAGTTTTATGGAGTGTATCATATTGTTTTCAATCAGCTATTCACATTAACACTCATATAGCTTTTATTTTCCATCCGTCCATCCATCCATTCATTATCTTCCACTTGTTCCGGTGTCAGGTTGCGGGGGCAGCAGCTTTAACAGGGAGGTCCAGAGATCTCTTTCCACAGCCACCTCTTCAAGCTCCTCTGGTAGGATTAAAAGGCATTCCCAGGCCAGCTGAGTCTGGGTCTACCCTGGGCTAACCTCCGAGTTGGACAAGCCTAGAACATCTCCCTGGTGAGGCATTCAAGGGGCTTTTTTACCAGATGCTTGATTCACCTCAACTGGCTCTTCGTGATGTCAAGAAGCATTGGCTCTATTTTGAGTCTCTGCCAAAAAACAAAACTTTTAGGAGAGTCCAGTTATCCTTTGGAGAAAGCTCGTTTTGACTTCCTGTATCCACTGTTTTTTCCAGTCACTACCCAGAGTTTGTGACTGTAGGTGAGAGGAGCTAAATAAAGAGCTTTACTTTTTACAGCTCAGCTCCTTCACCACTAGTGCAGAGTTTGCAATACTGCAGAAACAGTGTTGATCCAGCTGTCAATCTTCAAGCTCTATATTCCAGAACAAGGGTGGGCAGTCCTGGTCCTCGGGGGCAGCAGCCCTGCATGTTTCACTTTTTTCACTGCTTCAATACACCTGATTCAGTCATTGAATTACCTCATCCAAATTCTGCACAAGCCTGATAATCACTAATTGATTCAAATTAGGAGTGTTGAAGCAGAGAAACAAGTAAAACATGCAGGACTGCAGCCCTCGTGGACCAGGATTGCCCACCCCTGTTCTAGAACATACCCTTGAAAAAATAAAACTCTTAAGGCAGCACTTTTTCCATAAACTAGAGAGGGCTGTGCACAGTGAACGACTTCACTGTGAGATGGAGATCCCAGGACAATGAGACCAGCAGAATCACATCATCTGCAAATACATTTTTATTTTATTATTAAATGAATCTAAAATGCCTTATAGATACATAAAATGTTAAAATGCATAAGTGTTATGAAATAAAGTGGATAAAAAGTCTCTCCGTTTAGGAAAGTAACTTTAAAATCCTATGGTGGCCAATGTTTTACTCAAAAATACACTTCAAATTGCATGGAAACCAAGATTTGTTTTACTAACTACAATATTAAAGGACTTTAAAAAGGAACACACAAAACCCTCATGACTTACTTGATTTATATTTTACAGTTTAATGGAAAAACATACAACACATGTGGTTGTCTGATAGAAAAAGAAGAAAACATAAACATAAACATGCTCAGTGAGTATAAAATCAACATTATCACATTCATTGATTTAAATAAACCGTTTGTGACGTGAATGAAAAGTAAAAAAAAATGTTAACATCACTGACCTTAGTACGCCAGTATTGTTTGTATGCTAGTGTTAGAATTATTACTTGTACACATTCTTTTGAACTGTGAATAAGCAAAAACTAAGAGTGAAAGCCAAACATTACTCTTTTCTTTAAGAAGATCATTAAAACAGCAGTGACTTTTTAAGCTAATGTCAGTTAATTGCTATGGTTGTTCTTTTAAAAACCATGCACTGTGTATAGTTTTTTTCACAAGATCTTAATATGCATTATTTGTTTTTTTGGTTTTTTTTACTGTCAAGCTACATATGCAAAGCCACATACAATGTAGGAATAATTGTACATGTCTTCTAACTACTAGCGTTGTTTATTGATCCAGCCAGAACAAAACCTTCAAACCTGCAGTCATTAAACGTTGAAGTCCTTTAGTAGCAGACATTGACGAGCTGTAAACAGCCACCACAGTATGAGATGACAAAATGATCAATAATATCTCCGAAGACAAATGACAGGAGTCCAGCTCGCTGGCTGTCGCGCCCACATTGTGAAAAAAATGAAGATCCACAAACAGATGGTCATCGCCCAAGTAAGAGCCCCGAGGGCAGAGAGACAACAAAGCTGAAAGTGACAGCTTCAATTTACATCACAGGTAGCCCATTTTACAGCAACGTATGTAATGAGGTAATCAAACAACAGGCTTTTCTGTATATTCAGTGTTGTTCATTTTTTGGCAACGTATTTTTTTCCTTATTCTATGGCACGATGACTGAATGTCCTGGGAGCAGTTCCAGTCTAAGCATAGAAGGAAACTGAAAAGGCACATTTCTTGACATCTCAAAAAGGACTATGCACTCTCCATGTGACTCAGTCTAAGAAGTCTTTGCAGCTGAAAATGTTCATGCGTTTGACATCTAATTGTTCTCTTTGTCCTTGACCTGTGTTGGTATGAACCCATTCAACTTGCTGCGCTCTGCTGTATACTGTGACAGATCTGTCAGACTGATGTTTTCCTCTTTCTGCTCTTTGTTTTCCTCTGCTGGTTCCCCATCCTCTTCCTCCGTCCTCTCTGCACCCAGCAGGGCACTGCTATTGCTGATGCCCACACTCGAATGCCGCGCATCTTCTGGAATGTTTCGGCGCAGATCGCGGTTCTTATTGCGCCTGGCCAGCTTAGTGAGGGATCCAAAGCGTAGGTTGAAGAGATTCTCCTCAGAGGAAGATGCTGTCTGTGGCTGTTGCTCGCTGCCCTGTTGGTCATATGACTCACAAGCTCCTTTCAGTCTCAGGTTATTGAGTTTAGTGTCAATGCTTTCCTGGGAGGAAGTCTTAAATCGGCCTGCATCCAGGCTGGCAAACATAGCTCGTTTTTCTGGTGACAGCATGTCGAGTGAGTGGGCTCGCTGCTCGATGCCCAGCTGACGTCGCTCCATGCTGCGGATGGTTGCGGCCCGCTGGAGCTTGTCGTGGATCTCCACACTCAGACGTCGCCGTGTTTCACGGAACTCTGCTCGTACGTTTGCCTTCCACTCAGCTGCATGAGCCTTAAACTCACCAACCTAAAACAACAATGGAGTCACAAGAAGATTGGAAATGGTTAGAAACAAGCATGTGGTATAGATGATTTCTATGGTCTAGGTCAGGGGTCTGCAACCTTTAACAAAAGAGCCATTTCTGCTTCTCGGCTCACTAATAAAATGTGTCCAGAGCCACAAAATAAGCTACAACTGTGATTATCAACTGGTGGTCCATGGGCTTTTTTCAAGGTCTTTTTAAGAACCTTTATGCCCAGTGGAGGTGACATAAACCTAAAAAATATATTGTGAATTTTATCATTTATTTATTTTTTTACACTTCAGGACTGAAGAAAAAAAACATTCGTGCACAAGAAAAATACTGGCTATAGTTTATACAGAATTTCATAAAAACTAGTACAGCTGAACTAGTCAGACATTTGTTTTCTAATTATTATTACATAGTTCTAAAGGTGTTTAAAGATAACCCTGATGAATTTGAGAGAAATATAGAAAGAAGTTGGATTTTTTAGGTAGGTACCTGGTCTAGATAAAACAAAGTCAGGACATGTTCCAAACATATATTGATATATGAATCCCTCACAATGTAATACAGTAGCTACATTAGTTCAACAAATTTAAATCCTTTTGTATTTTCTGAAATTGTCATATAGCCTTACTGTTGTTCAATTTTTTGTTTGACATTTGACTGCCTTTGTGTGTTACAGAAAAAATGCCATATATATCCACCCATTTTCATTGTTTACCTAAAGGAAACCTAGAAGGACCTCGCCCAGCAACATTCTTCAGCTCCTCCTGAGAAACCCAAAGATGTTCCAGAGAATGCACATTACCTCCAAGCATTTTTGTCTACCCCCAAAATTCAGCTGCTCGTTTAGTAACTGGGAAAACGTGGATATTGAATTCTTTGCACTGGTTTCCTGTTTCTTTTATTGTTTTTTTTTTTTTCAAAATTGTACTCTTGTTATTTAGATGTTTAAATAGTTCGGCACCCTTTTATCTTTCAGAGCTTCTACATAGCTATCATCCTGGTAGAGGGGACAGAGCCTCCTCAGCTGTAGCTCCTAAAAACTCTGGAACAGTGTCACTGTTCCTGTGGGTCTGCCAAAACCCTTTAATGAATTTAAATCTCTTTTAAAGACTTATCTTTTTGCTGTGGCTTTTAACTCCAGAGAGCGCATGTAGTAGGCCAGTCTGTTTTTATTATTATTTTATTACTTACATGACTGTGTCTTATTGTATTTTTATTCTACTGGGTTAGGGTTAGGGTTACCAGTCTCGGCTGCAGCCGACCCAAAACTGGTACCGGGGAACAGCTGATCAGCTATGTGAGGTAAATATTCGCTACGTCACAACTTATTCGGCAAAAGTGTTTCCATCTCTCCTTTTGTGCATTAACTCTTTTTCGAAAAACCCTAAAACCACCTCAAGCGAGCGTATCAACTTTTATGCGAATCAGAGGAAGTTTTTTCGAATCAAGCCGTTTCCATTCACCTTTTCTGATGCGATACTTCAAAATGCGCATCAAGAAACGTTGATGGAAACACGGCTATTCATTCATTGATCTTGTCTAACTCCCTTTGATGTTGAGAAGCAGAGATTGTACTCTGCGCTCCTTCCATATGACAGAGATTTTCACCTTATTGCTGAGATATACGAGTTTATTCCAACTGCCTACGTATATCCAGGATCTCACATTTTTTATCTTAAGACTCGTGGTTAGAACTTTACTAAAACTGGACCAATAAAGAAAGACCTTTGCCTTTTGTCTCAGCTTTTTATTTACCATCATGGACTGAATCTATTCATTTCATGTTCTCACTCATGCACAAGGCCACAATATACTTCTTCACTTCAACTTTATGCTCACCAACAACTCGAAGGGAGCATTCCCCTCCACAGAATAATTACTTTAACATGTTCCGGGGGCAATGGTAGGGTCTCTCCTAGCAAATTGGTCTCAGGGGAGAAGTCAGACTAAGAACAAGCAAGACTTCAGGAAAACACATCTTCATCTAAATCTGGAAACCAGTGCACCCTTATTGAACCTGCTTTGTGGAAGAGCCGTGGGGCTTGGCCAGGCCCCAAGTTAAAAAACTCCAGAATGCTATTTTTATGTTAACTCACCACTCATAAGAGTAGTGGAGGTTGGGTGTAATATGGCTGGAAAGACTGGGGGCTGGGTGTGAGGATATGCAGCATAAAATGACTGTGATGACATGTAATGTCACCTAACAGAGGGCCTCACTTCTGATGTAGGAGAGTGTAGTGAAGGTTAAATCCTTCACTACACTTTACTGTACAGTAAAGAAGAACTTTTACCAATATATATATATATTTGTGATTATTGTATTTTCAAACAGTATTTGTTTTGGCTTGACATTTTTGCCCTTGAAAAAAATTGGCTTAAATGGAGATTTTTTTGTGGTGACAAATGGTTCCTTAAATGTTCAATATAGTCACAACTTTAAAAATGTTTACTGCATGTTTAGTTAAACCGTGCTTCCTGTCAACATTACTTAAAAAGACTTACTTGAGAAAATGGCATTTTTCATGTTAACATCTATTAAAAAACAGGACAGAAGTCTTTCTAGTTTTTTATTATAATTTTTGTAACTAAACCTCACCTCTTCTTTGGTCTTTTTTGAGAGCACTCGAAGCCAGTCTCCAATCATGCTGAGGACAGCCGCAAAGTAAGCTAAACCAACAAGAATCCAGAACCACACCATGGGCTTGTACCAGCTCATATACTCAATGGTCCGATTGTCACCTGGTGAGAAAGGGAAAATAGCAGCATCATTAGAAGTTATGTCATGCTATCTAAACAAAACAGTACATAATGACAAAAAATGTTTTTGCTGTGACTGAATACCTGCCACGTAATCTCCTATTCCCACCGTGGTGAGAGTGATCACAACAAAGTAGATTGCATCCAGTGTGGTCCAGCTTTCAATGTATTTAAAGATGACAGCAGGGATGGTGACGAAGACGATGCAGCCAGCCAAGATGAACAGGATGACGGACGTCACCCTGATTTTTGTTTGGCTGATTTGTTTGTGTTTTTGCTGAGAAAACCAGAAAAAAGACACTATTAGAATAAGAAAAACATATATGATTAGATAAATCTCTATCCATCTAAGTTAAAACAGATTATTAAAGTTAATAATGGACTAATACTGTCAATGTTTTACACTCATTCTTTCACACTGTTAGAACAGCTTTAAAACCTAAAAAGAAACAAGGACACAAAAACATAAACAAAAAAACATTCCAAACTAAAACTTGATACTCACCCTGAATATCTTCTCAACTCGCAAGATGCTTTTCACAAAGATGGTGCCCAGCTGGTCTCCGACGCCCGCCAACAAAAAGCCAAAGAGAGGAATGCCAAATATGGCATAAAGAATGCAAAAGATTTTCCCGCCTTCTGTGCTTGGAGCTATGTTTCCATAACCTGTTGAAACATTGTTGGGAAGATGAAGAAAAAACAGGGGCGAAAGAAGAAGGAAAAACTGGTGAAGAACCATTTCCATTAAAAACAAAATCTTACTGACGGGCAAAATGGACAAGGTGACGAGAAGACAATGTCAATCAAGCCCTTCTTATGCAACAAAATCAATTGAAGCTCTTATGTAATGCCTTTTAGTGCATGGAGACGGTCTAGCAGAGACAGTAATCAGGTTCTCCTTAAAGGCAATTGCATTACTAATGACCCAAAAGTAACATACGGGGATACAATTATGTACAGTAAAGAAGCCCATAATGCAGTATACAGAAAATTTCACTCAGTTTATCCCATCTTATCATGATTCAACTACATATTAACTTTCCTTTTTTGTTCTCATTGTTATAGCTTTAACAAAATAATTATATAGTTAATTATAAAGCTATCACCAGTGTTCTTAAAACTTCTGAACTACATTATAATAAAGAAAACAGCCACATTTGTGTCTAAATTCAGGGGCTGCAGTCCACATAGTCTGCACCCATGGAGGCAAAACCCTTTGAAGTTTGGATGTAATGACTGTTAAATGAGATGGTCTAGTTTTTGAATGACATATGTTTGCGTGACCACGCACCTGTTGGGTTACATTTTATATCACATTGCCCATAAACGCCTAAAACTTAAAATACATTGAAACATAGTGGACAAGAAGTATAACTTCCCAAAATTTAGTGTATTTTTAAAAACTGAACATGTAAATATACTAAAGACATTAATAATTTGGGTTTACCTCCAGTATCAGCACTTTATAAAAGTTTTGTGAATCCTCCTTTTAGTGTGGCTCTATTTGCTATTTAGGATTTTTTATTTTCTGTTAGAATTTTACTCATGGCTTTCACTGTTCATGTTCACTGTTTGTGTTTATTGTTTTACAACGGTCTGTGTGAAATGTGTACTTGTACATAAGTATATTTGAGGGGTGGCAGTATCAGTACTTGTAATTGAAGGTTATTTTACATCAAGTTGCAGCATAAATTTCATCAACTGCAATGAAATGAATTATTTGATATGTGATGATTTTCTTTTTCCTGTAAATATTTTTGATGATGGCGCAATGAATCCTGGGATATCGTTAAGGATACTCTAAAGCATCCTTTGTTTTTGGTTTTGAGGGCCGCATTTGTCAGCTGCATGAGAAGCAGCCCACGAAATGAAACACCCTTTGGTGTGGAGCAGTGACCTGACCACATGTATATAAAATGGACTTGCTATCAGACATTCATATGTTTGCCTTGGAAAAGCAGCAAATGTAGTTTAAGGAGTCATAGCTTGTTGTTGGTGTCAGCAGTGGCAATTATAAAAATGCTGAGCTCCACATGTGAAGTCCCCCAGTCATTAACTTCATTATTGGACTAAACAAAATAAAACTCACAAAAGGGCTGTAATTACCTGAAAGATTAATACAAACTCTTAGCAGGGATCATATTTATTATTGACTGATGTCAAATAAAACATAATGTGCAATAAAGGAAATTCTGGGTCAAAAATGTGAAAACCTTTTTTAAATGGAATAGTTTTATATTAATGTACAATGTCATTACATCAAACTAAATGTGTAAAACAGTAACACGTCACATTCACATTATAAGTGTTTCTATAGATTTCTGGTTCATTTATAGCCTTCACAAATATTTTGTCAGTTTAGTTTACCACATAAAGCTTACTCAAAAGTCATCTTGGGGAAATGCACAGAAAAAGTAAACAGGTTACATTTTTTTCTCAAGTACACAAAATTTAAATTGATATTACTATTTAATCCATTACATTATATTTAGTTTGTTACATTCCTTAAAGAGCACTATCATTGGGTTAAAATATTTTTAAGCCTTCTATAGAATATAGGTAGTTCCTAAACAATTCTTTGTGTTCTAAAATAATCTAAAATTAAAATTAAAAATTAAAATTAAATAGTTCATATATATATATACATATGACTTGATTTAATTATTTACATCTGCACATGCATCAAAATTTATGAGTTTATGATGACTTGCATCATCTTTTGTAATAATAATGACTAAGTGATATTTTCTGACATGGTGGTGTATCTTTCTATTTTTATTTTTACATTTTTATGGGTGGTTTTATTTCCAACAAATGTATTGCTTAAATGAATTACTTCTTTATTACATTTTTTGGGTTTTAAACCGAAAAAGACTTTTTAATCAATTGCTTTTCAAAATAGTTTTTTACTATAAAGTGAAATAATTAGCCCTAAGTGACTCAATGAGAGGTCAAAATAATATATATATATATATATATATTTTTACTTTTCCAGAATTATTTTTTTTAATTGGGATTATTTCATAAATAAACATATTTAAGCAGATAATTATCCTGTAATTAGGCCTTTATTGATGTGAAATATCACAACTTAAAAAAGAAGAAGAAGAAAAAGAAAAGAAAAAGAGAAAAAAAATCAGAATTTATTACCTATGGTTGTGATGACAGTTCCAGCAAAGAAGAAGGAGCTGCCCATGTCCCAGTAACTGGAGTTTGTCTCCCCAATAGGTCTCACTCCTCTGCTCACAGCTTTTATGGCATGCTGGGGAAAAAGGAAAAAGAAAAACATATAATTCATTGTTGTCACAGTGCAGGCGCTTAAAACTGACCCATTCAGTAAAACGTTTCAAGCTCAAATATCAGAAAAATAAGATAAAAAAAAGAAAACAAAATGCTGGCAAAACAAGTCCCAGGACCTGGCTCCCACACTGCAGCTGAAATCTGATAAACAGAGAAATTTGAGCTCCTATTTTCATGTCACCTCAGCTAACAATAACACAACAAACACATGTCTGCTCTGATTTCTCACAACTAGGTCCTGATGGTCTGAGTAGCTTCATCTGTAGTCATGTATTCCAGTGTGACCCCCGACATGGATTTGCATAACACCTGTAAGCTAAATGCAGATTCGTTGGCATCAGTTTGTAAGGTCACTGCTCAAAAATAAAAATAAATAAAAGGAAAGTGGAGAAAAAATCACAAAGAAGGTCTTGAAAAGGGACAATATTTCATCATAATGTCAAGCTTTAACTACAAAGAACAGGTCAGTTCATGAAGGGAAAATAAAATTAATCTGTTCAACTGAGAATTTCTCAGCAGTTTTACTACGTTCTTGTTTGCAATTTAACATGATCTAAAATGTCCAATTTAAGAAAAAACTAAAAGAAAATAAGTAAAATAAAAAATAAAAACTGACAAACTGAGATTAGCAATGAGCAAAAATTAGATGATTTCACAATAAAGTGTTCGATTGTGATCAATTTAAAATTTACTTTGTTTTAGTTGTCAAACCGGATGTCAATTTGTGTTATTATGAGCAGTGAATTTATTAAGTTAGCCTTAATCATAAGAAGAAGAAGAAAATCTACTCAGTTAATAAAAGAACTAATGTAAATATCAGAAGAAATATTTTAAGTTGCTTCTGTCATGTAATGAAAAGTCTGTTGTCCCTGCAGTTTTGTCTCCAACATCTGTTGGTTGTTTACATGTTGAGTATAATTTACTATCTTAATACAAATAAAATGTGTTTAGTTTAAGAGAACTGATTCTGAAATTAAACTTGATTAAGTTATTATTATATTAAAACTGAATAAAGAAATACCAAGTAAAAAAATAAGGTATTTGTTGAGCTAAAATAAACAAAATCTGCCCTTTATATTTATTTCACATTTTTGTATTTTACTCATTTTAAATATCTTTACTATATCTTTATAATACTAAAACCCAGATATTTTAACTCAGATATTTTAATATTTTTTTAAATCTTTTTATCCTCATCATTGTTTTCACTGATTTCCCTTTGTGTCTGTTGTTCTTTTTAAATTTCCATGTTTATGGGAATTTTATGACAAAAGCTTTCATTTTCTCATCTTTAAAGAAATTAAGTCAGTGTAGTTTTTGCCTCAGGGGCTCAATTAAATGAATTAATTTGCTGAGAAACAGACAGCAGTGAAGACGATCTATAGGAAGCAGTTTTTGTTAACAGGGTTGCATTTTAGGTCTCTTCATTCTGAGCTACCCCCTACAACCTGTCCAAGCTTTCAAAAAGATGCCCATCCGTAGTATAAAAGATGCATGTGACATACATTTTAAAGCAATTAGAGCACTAAAGCTGCACATGCTTACTCACAATCTCATACGGGATTGCTCCAAGGCCACTTCGCAGCCAATGAGGTACATTTTGGATCTAAAATAAGTTGGTTACAGTAATGCAGTAAAGGTTCTATCGGATGTGCTTTATGGGGTAATTATTACAGGGGATAAACCACAAATATCCTAATTCCATAGCCAAGAGGAGCCATAAATAGCTGCACAATGTATCTAAATAATTAATCAGGAAATCTATTTCTGTCTCATGACTTTTTAACCGTTATGCAGTGTGTGAAATGTGAGAAAAATCACTTACGCGGACACTTTGAGCCAGCAATGTTGTAATATTGAGCCATGAGTGTTATTGTGATTTATTGCAGCTAACTGGCAAGACGAAGTGCAGTTTTGTTTCACCCGTCATGTTTCATATGCACAACAGAATCTGCACTCTGACATTCTTGCAGAAACACAATCACCACCAACTGGCTATTGGCTAATGTGTTTTCACATACTCCACTGCAGGATCATTAGAGAGCAGACAGTCACTGCAGATTTTTATCCTCTCAGTGTGTGACTCCCTCTGCCCATGGCAGGCGACAGCAATGATCCAGGCAGCATGGTGCCTCATGCTCTCCTTCATCCAACTGCGTTTTGATACAGTGCCAAGAACACCCTCCCTCCGCAGCATTTTTTACCATTAGTGATATCTATAGCTTTACCCAAAACACCTTGAAGCCTTAAGAGCCTGTGGCCTCACAAGATAAATACACAATTAGGGCAGGTTTTGACTTTTTGGGAGCAATCAGAGGAGGTTCAAAACTACTTTTAGTAGTGGGGAAAAAGGTATTTTCGATACTTTGCATAAAATTGTGCAGACACCAAATGAGCAAGATCTTCCCTGAGAAAATAGAAACAAATATATTTTAAAGAAATGCTCATTGTTCACTATGCCAGAATTTTAGATTAAATTCATCTTATGCTGAGAAGTTGTTAGTTATGGTTTTTGTTATAAATTGGTTTCATTTCAAACTTTAATCGGTTGTGGACGTCTATCTAATGAACACTTTTCAAAAGTTTAATTAAAATTTGTCAAGTGGTTCAAGAGATATTATGCTAAAATACAAGCAAAGTTCACTCCAAATACCAAAGTATTGATCAGAATGTGTGTTGGAGATCAGTCTCAGCTACTACCACGCCAAATTTTAGAGTTATATCAATTTATGTGTTCTTTAAGTTCTTTAAGTTCAGTTGGTTGTGACAGCCATCTTGAATCCTAATTAACTTACTAATTAATTAGTTGTAGATGTACACCTAAATATTACTTTTTGTAATCCTCATCAAAATTCACACACACAAACACGGGCAAAAACAATGTCTGTTTTTGTCTTTTGTCGGAGGCCAATAAGCTTACTTATTATAAAAATTAAACCTGTTGTACTGCCTCATTTAATGAGTGCTAGCACTTGTTGTGCATTCTAGTGTATTTTTACTTCAGGTGATTGGGTAAATTTATTTGTAGATCCATGACTCATCAATAAAGTAGAATTAACTGTTGCCGGAACCAGTATGGCATCACATCGGGCCACAGCGTGAGTCATCCGAGCTGAAGCAGGAAAGCCAATTAAGGGCTGCTGTCTTTGTTAGGACCCAGTGGGTGAGCGGGGAGTCCAGACACCAAAGCAGACACGAGCAGGTCAGCAGATCCGCACGGACACGTACTCACACACATTATGTCAACACATGCTGAGGGGCACACCTCAACGAGAGCTGCCGCTAGCAAATATATTATCTCCTTCTGTCGTCTCATACACACACATAAACACACACACGCGCTCCTCAAGGTTGCCATTTTTTCTGTCAACTCCTCCACTAAAACAGTTTGACAACAGTGACTCACCGCTGTTGCGTGCCCTCTTCAGCTCTGAGCAACTTCAGCACGAACAGAGCGATAATGTAAACTGTTAAGAGGATCAGACGGACTTTTTGACGGCGTACTTGTGAAGCAGCGTGTCCTTTTCTTGAAGCAACAGAAAAATGTGTCATTTGCTATTGTGAGCAACCCACATGGCTTGATACTCGCTGTGAAGTTCTGTTTAAAATTTTCAGATTGCTTAACAAACTAGGAAGCGTTATAGCTTCATTTTCTTTGCATTTCTTTGGCACAACATCACCTCTTTCCGTTTCTGATGCTCTGCCATTCGTAACAGGATCTCCAGCAGGTTGCCACGGATTTACTGAAGCATGAACATAAACTTTGAAACATAACATGCCTCACATAATAAAAAGGGTTATGCAGCAAAACTTCAGTCATAGAAACACAGTCTTGTGCTGCAATATGCTGCAGTACCGTGGCACTTTAAAATTAGTCGTTGCCATTATTTATTTTCAATATCCATCTTATTAGAACTGTGTATCAGTGGCATGTTTCTGTGTGTTCTCAATGTTCATTGTGTAAATATGTTGTTTGTTGTGTGGCGTATGTGTGATGTTTGATAAGTACCAACATCAACACAGATATTTTATTTTCCCATACCACAAGATGTCCACTCATATAAGACCAACATTTTCTACTTGCCAGTCAGTTCACAAGCAGGAACTTGGCAGAAATTGGTGTGTGCTATTGACTTGTTTTGGACTATTTTAAGGCAAGGAAAACTGAAAACAAACTGCCAGACTGAGCAACAGAGAGCCCCACCAGCTAGAAGAAGATGATGGGAGGGGAGATTATGACCAGTTGTCGACTGCATATCCACCATCATCACAGGCTCATGGAAAAAGTAAGACTAGAAAATGTTGGTGAAGAGATATGCTGCAGGACAATATACATACAAACAAAACACTTCAACAACAATTCACATATGCATATGTATACAAATACACTGTAGCTTTTTCACTCTACAAAATTCATATTGGCAATGCATTATTAATGTTACACCAGAGGTCATGTTAAGTGAATATTTTCTGTATTTGAACTTTTTTTTGTTCATCTAAAGGTCGTCCATCCTTTTGACAGATTGCAATTAACACCCATGACCCTGGTGGTGAGTTAGAATATTAATTAGCAGTTTTCGCACTTGATGCACAAACGCCGCTCCATGTCACGGCTGAGTGTTCAAAGTTTCTTCAAAAAGCCCATTTATGATGATGTTGTTGACAAAAGAGGTGAAAAAAAAGAGCATGGTAGCAGATAACTGATGCAGCCTCATGAAGACCTCAAGACAGCCATGAGATGAGATGTTGTCTGTCTGAGACCAAAGTCCAAAACCTCCTGATAAAAGCCACTGCTGAAAGTCCACCTGAGACATCTGATTACGCAATGCAGATTCATGAGAAAGTCGTGAGACTAAACATTTGGGCCACAACAGTGCAAGTGCAATCATTTAATTTCGTTGTTTATATCTAGTTATTTGGGACCACTGTTCATGTGTGTGTGTGTGCCTCTTTCAAGTAGAAGCCTCACCTGCAATCATGCTAACTATCTGTAGTGTGTGAGCAGCCTAAATGGGTCACATCCTTCTTCTGAGAGGGAGAGGAGACATGCTCTCATCCTCTCCTGCAGCTTGGCTGGTGGTCTCCCTATACAACCCTACAATTCTGGCTTCTCTCCATTGGCTTCCTGATAGATTTTAAGATTTTACTACTTGCTTTTAAAGTTCTAAAATGTTTGGCCCCATCATACCTGTGTGATCTCCTTAAGACCCACACTCCAGTTAGAGCACTACAGTCATACAACCTGTTTATCTTGGATGTTCCTATCCAAGCTAAAATTCAGCAGTCAATTTTACAGTTTCTGCATCAAACCTGTGGAATGCATTCGGACTGTTGAGATGGTCGGGACTTTTAAATTTATGGTTAAACTCTTAAGCCCCGTGCCCCTGCCGGCAGGGGGCAGAATTGCACTTTCTTTTCCCCTACTTTCATACCTAAGTTCCCTGTTAAACGTAGACATGTGTGGTATCTATAGAAATGTCAGAATCGTGGCTAAAAACTCATTAAAACTATTTTTACATCAACTAGAGCACAAACTTCAAGAAACCCCTTGGGGCTTAAGGGGTAAGACCTATCTTTACTCCTTGACTTTTGATTCTGTCAGAGTTAGGTTTTTGGGGGGTTGATTTTCTATTTTATTCTACGTATTTTTGAACATTTCTGTGTTTCTTGTTGTTTAATCCTTTCATTTTGTCAACTTCTGTTGTTTTTGTGTGCTATATAAATAGACATTGACTGTCACGTTTCACTCTCTGCTCACTGAAACTCTGCACTCAAAAAACAGATTGTTTGATTTACTTCACTAAGTTATGTCAACAATTTCCACTCAGCTGAGTTGAGGTAAAGCTACTTTCACATTTTCTTTCAAAATAAATCTTTACATCAACAGTTGAGTGAAAAGTGTTGACATAACTTAGTCAAGTAAATCAAACAATCTGTTTTCTGAGCGTGCCATGCTCACCTGATTTCTGCTGCAATCAAGCTCATGAGCTTCACCTGTCCTCTGCTCCATATAAGCTCCCTTCTCACATCTAGTCCCTGCCAGATTATTAACACTCTCAGTTAGTAATGTCCAGCGTTATCGCACAGCACATGTCTGCTTTCATGGTCACAACCTCTTGCCTGTTTCCTGGTTTCTCCCTGTTCTTCACCCAGTTCTTGCTGCCTTTCTAATCTCTGGATTTCAACCCCTTTTCTGCCCCCTGGACCTCGAAGTAAGGACCTCCTTCTGGATTTGTTTGCCAATCTGAGCCTCTCCGTGTATGACCTTCACTCTGCTACTTGGACTACGATTCAAGCCTGCCTCTTTAAACCAAGTCTCCGCTTTAAAGGCCTATCTCCAAGTGGCTTGCCCACCACTCCAAGTCCTTCTCACCTGCCTGAAAAGGTTTTTGGCCAGTTTTCTGCTACCTGACGTGTCCTCTGAGATTTACAGCCACTTATCTGTTCCCTCTTTCATAGATTGTTCCAGAGAGAGACTCCAGAATGCCACCAGTTGCTTGGTTTTTATAAACCTTTTAAAAACATTTTAGTAGACTTCACCACTATCCTTTTGTCCCATTTGTGTTACTTCACTTTGAGGCAGTGAATTGTAACACATGTGTTATATACATCACAAACATGACTTTCGTTTGCCTTGTTTTGTTGTGCACTACTGGATTGTTTTTACTGAAATTCTCAAAGTAATCAGAGGTACATCGGATTCATTTTTTGGAGTCACCCCAATTCAAGATGGCTGACAAATCTAAGCCAGCGTAGCCAACACAAAAATGATTAACTTATTCAGTTTGCAGATACTGGGTTCAAAATTTGGTGTGCCATCTCTTACAAGACTGCGTACTATCAGGACACTAAATGTAAGGTTGAGATTTCATATCTCAAATGCATGATAAAATATGAAATATGCTTGTTTTTTATTTAACAGAAACTTGGTCTCACACAACAATAGTTATGAAAATATTTAGTGTAATATTTCAGGTTTTCTAGTTCACATGACCTGATCTGATCACTTGTCCTGGAAACTACTTTGGCAGTGATTCGGTTTCTGCCACCAGCTCGTCTGCTTTGAGCACCAGGAGGTTTGTGACTACACTGATATAAAGAACTTGTAAGATTTACTTAAAAAAATCCTCGTAACAATTTGCACTAACATTTGTTAAGT
>JARVGW010000336.1:1328174-1340292 GCA_031762495.1 Anablepsoides rubrolineatus
GCATCTGATGATAGCAGTGGCATAAATTAACATGCTAATTTAATAGGGCCACATTTTATTAGTTACAAGAAATAAAGGAAAGCAAAACAACTCGTAATGAGCTGTCAGTTTTATATTGACATTTATATGCCTTTTAATTTCTTTGGAAATGTCATTTCGGTGTGAGCCAATTCTATGAATCACAAAAGCGTTCACACTTGAAAACAACAACAAAAACCTTCTTTTTAGGGATATAATGTGGCTTCTTAACTGTGACGCCTCAGAGAAAGTTTTCAGGCATAAATACAATCAGTTTATCCCTTCTGTCTGGTAAAACATGCTGTGTTGATTTATTAGCTGCTAAATGAAACCTCTTTATATTCTGGATAATTGCAGGAGTAGTAAATACTCCTGCGCTTTTTTTTGAGTAGTTGCTTATAATTACAATCTTAACCTAAAATAAAAAAAAAGAAATGCATGAGTCGTTTTTTTCCCCTCTCCTCTGTTTATGTCAAGCGGCAAGATGTCATAAATTGTCAGCTTGCCTCATGATTAATGGTCCTGTGTGTTTCTGGTGTGTCAGCTGTTCTGTACATGTTCAGCACAGGACCTGCTCCTCACACTAGTTTTACAACCCACACTCACACACACACTCTCTCTCTCACACACACACAAAGAAGGTTAGCCATTCTCAACCTACCTTAAACTGCGACTACACAGACAGATTTCTCCCCACTTCGCTCCAGGTTCCAGGGGAATTTGAGTGAAATTCAATGATGCTGCTAAATCAATTTTATTTGAAATTCCTAGGGATGTAGGCAGAGTGCAGTGTGGAAAGTGAAATTGTGCCAGGCAGGTGTTTGTAAATGAGAAACAGGGGATAGGAGCAAAAGAGACAGCAGCATTCTGCCTCTCTCCTGAGGCCTGGCTACACTACGAGCCTCTCCTTCCCATATTGTCTCCTGCTTTTATATTAATTACAACTTGTATTATCAGCCGCCAGTTGCTAAGCCCGGCAAAAGGCTGTCCCTAGAGACCGCACTTCTTTTGTGTCTTACTTGCTATCTCGTTCTATTGTGCGCATTTGTGTGCGCGTTTCTGCCGGCACATACATGTGTGTTTGCTCGCTTGCATCCTCCTCCTCCTCCTGGTAACACTGGTCTTTAACACAATTAGTGAAGAGCATGGAGTGAACCATGTTTGACTCCTAATTATGCCCAGCTTCAGGGAATAGTCACATGGGCTGGAGGCATTTGCTTCTTGCTTTACGTTTCTTTACCTTGTGTAGGTTTGAAGAAGACAATTTGGGTGACACGATCTCCCTTCTTTTTTCTTTTTTTTCCTCCTCCTACTACTTGTTTGAACTTTATCAGACCCATGGGGGTTGTGACAAAATGGTTGTGTGTGTTTGTGTTGCATGGTGTCTGATGATGCACCCGCCATAGCTCAGAGAGGCCCTCTAAATTATTCATGGAGCGGAGAGGCTGTTGCTTTTGTCGTCTTGTGCAGCGTGCAAAGTTAAAACGCTGTTGTTGTGATATTTGCGGTCTTGTTTTTGCTGACAAGTTTATGAACAAGTAGTGACTTACAGGTATTAAAAAAGGGAGTGCCTCACTGGTCCTAATATGCTCTGCTTTATTATTATAATAATTATTATTATTCAGTCATATAAAGAGTTGCAGTCCTTTATTTCTCTCTCTCTCTTTAAGAGCCAAGCTAGAAAGTCTCTATCTATATCTCAACATTCAAGCACATTAAATCCAAAGGGCAGCAAATCACAGCAAAAATATCATTCTCTTTTCCACCATTAACTGAGGTGTCTTTGAATTTAATTTAGTGCCAGCGCTATTAAAAATGACACATTACTCTGCAATGATAGCTAAATTAAGTCCTATCGATTCCACTGTTGCATTAAAACCATGCTGTGGCCAAAGCTGGTGAGGAAGAATAAGTGAGTAAGCATATGTGAGAGCAGCGAGCACAGTTTTTCAGGTCTGTCCTTTGTCTTGTCTTATTGTTAGAAAGCACAACCCAGTCATTTTCTTCTCTATAGAACAGCAGCTCCTCCACAAGTGTACACAGCCGAGCTCGGCCTAAATATACAACACAGTGAGGGAGTGCAGGATCTTACCTCTTTGTCTGTCGTCTTCTTGCATTTGACAAGGACAAGAGAATTGATGGGCTTTTCCCAAATTACCAATTTTACTTAACTTACAATGTGTTGAGAGCAGCCGAAAAATTACTTTAACAGCAGATCCAGCTCCCATGTGTTGATCAGAGAGTGAACACAGCACATTCGTCCCTTTCAGAGCAGGGACACTTTTCTATCAGCTCACAGTGGAGGGTTAGAACCAACGCACGAGCTATTGTTTGGGCTGTCTTCTTACCCCTCTTCTGAGTAATTCTCCGAGCTCTTCATCTGATTGCCATCCGGCAAACAGCTGACGCTGAGTAGGCCTCGAGTGGAGCCCGGAGTCTGAAGGGTCTTGTGTGTTTCTGTCTGCTGTTTTCAGCTCCGAGCTGTTTGAGAAAACAGCCCGCCTTCCCGAAGAAACTTAGCAGATAAAAGGGCCCTCGTTCACAGGCGTAGCAGTTGACTCGCCTTCGCAGCAGAACAAGCAGCAGCACATCAGGACTGCGTTCCCAGGGGGAGCTCGGCAGCGGCTTGTCTTATAGCCTCAATTTCCCTGCAAACCTCCATTAGTCTTCAGGCTCTACCCTGTCTGTCCTTCTCCAGTACAGCTCACTCTGACTAGGGTGCCAAAGCAGGCAGGCAGGCAGGTTTCTCTGCATGAGAGAATTTTTTTTTCTAACAACTCAAGTTGGACAAAATGGTAAAAACTGTCTATTACTTTGAATTTTATTATTTTTTTTGTGTGTACATTTTCCTTCTTATTTTGTATACCCGCATTTGTGTTAATGTATATTTGAGTAAGAAAAAAACCAACCTGACGGGAAATGAGAAGTGGATTGAGGTTTGTGGGAAGCCTTGGTGTAGGCCTGTGTTTGTTTGGCTTAAGCTCTGCTCAAGGGGCTGCTTTGGGCTCACGTTTGCCAACATTTTGTCATCATGCTCAGGTGACATGCTAAATTGGGAAAGACTTGCACGGGTTACGTGAGCTATGAGGCTACGTCCACTCTGTGCGTGTAATTGATTGCGCCTGTGCGGGTATGAGTGTAGTAAATGACGTGATAGGTCTGTCCCGCTATTGACTGAATGGCAGAGGAAATTCCACCTCTAGCCTGCCTTCATGTGGCACTGATAAAGCCTTTCCTGCACAATAGAAAATCCTGTTTTCCCGTGTGCACTGACAGGGCAGCGGGAATGACCAGGAAAGAGAAGAAAAATAAGAAAAAAAAGGGCAGAAGGAAAAGCAGAGGAGAGGAAAAACGTTGCCTTAAAAGCTGTGTATTTGTTTATAGACGTGCCTTTTAGGTTAGCATTCCGATATTTGAGTTTTTCCAGAAAGCCTTTGTGTTTATAAAAGTGAAGTTCATACTTCTTGCTTTGTTATGTCATTAGCCTGTGAGTGTGTTTCTGCAAACCTCCGTGGTTGTGTGTGTATCTCGGTGCGGGTGTGTGCACATTTTTTGGCAGATTAGCGGGAGAATCACTGTCATATCTTATTTTCATTTTTGACAGCAGTAATGATTAATGGCAGCTGTGGTGTGTTTGGACTTTTTACCTCTATATTTCTCACTTGACACGGAAGTCTCGATTGGTTATGGTATAAATGAACTCCGCTGGGCTCTGCCATATGTGTTTAGATGATTATTCACAAGTGCTCTACCCGCAGCTCTCCAAATCAGCTGCCACATTAATGGTGCTGTGTTCTGCTCTCACGCTGTAATGAAGCGCTTTGATTACAGTGTTTTGACTTATAGCCAGCCGCATTAGAGCATCATTTTCTTTCTATTTATTTATGATTTTCAGCTTCTCTGATTTTCTGAAGCTGTGCCTTGCCAGGATAATATAAGCAGGCCAAGTACCCCTCACAGAGGCTTACAGATATCACTACTTATGTTTCCAGCAAACTCATGTGGAATTTCTCTGTTTTTTTTTTTATCTTCCTCTTCCTTCCATGTCTCTGATGTCCTCGTTTGTGGCTTGGATGGTATACGCCGTTGGATACACGGATGGCTGGATGGATCCCATGCTTGCGCTCTCTCTGTTCTCAAAACCTCAGAACCCAGCTTCCTGGAGAGACCACGATGACGCCACTTCCACACACTCAGCCGGCACACCAGGGCCCTCCAGCGGGGGACACGCTTCACAGAGTGGCGACAACAGCAGCGAACAAGGTGAGCCATCACCAAAATAGACACGCAAAGCATGGGTGTCCATGTTTATTCAAGCTTTTAAGACATCCAGTATGTCCACGCAGGGCATGTTAATCCAGAAAGAGCTGCTCTACAGTAACTACATCCCTCCTCATTCTCAGACATTCCTTTTACCTTTTTGGATTATCCCATTTTTTGACTAGCGTCCATACTGACACAGTCGCACCTAAAAATGAACACACTTATCCTCTGCGACACTCGAGCACAAACACAAGCAAAACCCAACATAATACACCAAGCCCGTAAAAAAGCTTTCCTAAATGTTGCTATTTAGAGCGGCAAACACAAGCCGATGATTAATAATATATTTCTGCCAGTTCTGACTTGAATTTAAACCTTATTAAGTTTGCCCACACAACAGCCCATAATTAAGTCTCATTGAGTCCCGTGTTATCTTGCAGTCAACCTGCCAAACACTCATAATGCATTTCAAAACAAGAGCATTTGAATTTATTAGATAGCGTGTGCCACAGCTGTCTTTCTTGGGCTTTTTTGCCATGACATATATCAGTTTGGACATGTAAATTATATTTAAAAAAGCAACTGCTATTTAGTAAATTTAGAAATGGTACTAAAGACAAACCTGAAATGTAAAACTGCTCCTTGAACACCTTTGGTTTCTCTTTTTTGTTTCCTCTTGGTTCAATTGCCCTAATTTTTTTATTTCTACTGACAGCAGTGTGTGCATTTTTGTCTCTTTCTCTAAACATGGGTGCACTCTGAAAATAACCACTTTTTACTTTAATAACATTTTATTTGATTTTATAAAGTATATGTCTCGATCTTTCTCCTGGGGTAAAGCCTTTTTAATCAGTTAATTATATTGTTTTGCCAATGACAGATAAAAAGTATTGATAGATGGTGTCCTGTGTGGTGTTTAAATAATTTTCTTGTGTCCAGGCAGAAACAACAGTTGCAGCTTTTGAACCATTACTGACCACAGACTGATGGCCACAGAAGGCCTCAGTGGTTGGCTGTGTCAGGAGTAGTTGGATCACACTTTGATGTCTAGGCCAGTTGGAAAGAGTAAGATTAGGACTTGATTAATTGTCTGTCCAGTAGAATAGGCATAAGAACGGGGTGATGTCTTTTTTAATGGAGTTCTTTAGAAAGGTAATGATCAAACAATATCCAACTTATTCTAGATATATGAACAGACCTAGTGTGGAGTTTAATTGTGACCAAATTGTTGAGCTAACAGCTATTCTGGGTGTGGCTAAAAATATAAAACACATCTGATCTCAACAAGCAATTCATGCAAATTATATTTTATAAACTTTTAAACCACCATCTATTTTATATCAATGGTTATTTACACTTTTTGTTTTTTTCCGAGTGCAATTTGCAGAAGCAGCTAGCTGTAGCACTCCTAGTGCAACATAGGAACTTTCAGCAGATTTCAGGATTGTTGTAATATTTCTGCCTGAAACAAAGCAGAGTAATACAATACTGATGGCAACATCAAGGCTTTATAAACAGTAATTATTTATAAACTCTACAAAGAACTCCACTTCAAAAAAAAATATGAAACTATCCCTTTAAACACACCTCTGACACTTCACACTTTCAAGGTTATACAAACTGCATTAATGGATCTGTACCGGAACCAACATTATGATTACTCTTACACAGAAAATCCGGTACAAGCAAACTTCTTTTTACGTGCAAACCATTAAAAATGGACAAAATTTAAAAGCAAAATAAATTAAGCATCATAGCAAGTCATTGGAAAAAGCAAAATGAGAGTTTTTGCTCTCCTCTTTGCGAGTTACAAATGGAGATGAAGAGCAGACAAAAGGGGGTGGAGGTGGGGTTAGGTTCAGAAATGCACTGCCTATTGATTATCTTACACACATAAGTACAAGTGACCTGTAATCCACAGAGCACTTATCGACTCCTTTCCCCACCGTATCCAGTAACAGCGGATCAATGCGGGCCAAAGACAGTTACGGTACAGCACTGTGCCGCAGCTCGGCCCACATAAACTAACTCCTGCTAAATGCAACAACCAGTAGCTCATAATGTTTTATGGTAAAAACCAAGTAAGCAGTTTAGAACATGAGCAGAAATGTAAAAACCTGGGTGAGGAAAAGACATCTCTGTACAGAGGTTAAAGGATGAAGAAGGTGAAAAAGTAGTCGAGCCAAAAAAAGAGAGCGAATGAGAGGGAAAGAGAAGGAGACCAAGGGCAACTGATTTAATGGTCTAATGAGGCCGTCCTCTAGCCAGTTGTTTTGTGTGAGGCATGCTCTGACCTTTCGCTTCACTTGGGAGCCCCGCCACCTCATTTTTCACATTCTTGCAATTACGTTAACGCTTGAAGCGCTTGCTGACTCTCGACTCTGGCCCTTCCATTCTGACAGAGCTTTCCCTCTCCAGCCTTCCACTCCATGCATGAACTCGCCTCCTTTCTCAATACATTTCAGCATAAAATTTGTAGTCCGCACTGCCGAGTCCACTGAGGCAATGTGAAATGTGCGCTTCACTTCAGTAATGGGGTCTTTAACAGCTTGGCCCCTGTTAAAAGGGGTGACAACGCAGATCAGTTGTGAAAGAAAGAATGGATAGGCAACTGTGAGGGAGGAGGAGAAAGTGAAAGAGTGTGTAAGACTCTCAGTGCTTTTTGGTTCCAGCTGCCAAGAAAAACATCAACTTTTTTTTTTTTTTTTTGCTTTCCACCAACTTGAAAGGTGTGTTTTATGTGTGGTTGTAGCTTGAAAAAACATTTGCCCTAAGAACTGATCCAGAAGCATCCGTGTGTTGAATAAAAAAAAAAACCTGCTGTTCACTTCTTCCCCAAAAACTGAGGCATTTTTAGATCCATTTTCTTAAGCGCTTTTAGGTGTGAAAATACATATTATTCTGACATTATACTGTTTATTTTTGAAGATGTAAACCAAGGTTAAGTATGTATAGATCCATCAAATTTGTCTCCATAAAAACCCACTGATCTTACCAGTTTTCATTTACATTCACACAATTTCTAACTAAATATGAATCAGAGCTTACAATACACTGAACTCTCATTGACTGACTTTTAGAATGATGATCTGGCAGGACAAATAAATATCATCAGTTAAAAGCGATGGTTCAAAAGGTAAAGCACAATAATTTCCCCGGCTCTATGTGCATGTCATTTTGATTAACAGTTCTTTGGAGCGCTTCCAAGCTTATCTGGAAACATCAGAGACATCAGTTGCAGGGAGTTAAACTTGATGAATGTGCATGCCTCAAGACAGCACTCATTTCCAAACAGGTGTCTGTAAAATGTTAAGCAGCCAAAGTGTGATGGAGCAATATGAGGAAATTCTCTGCAAAGCAAAACACAATAAAACCCAATGCCTTCAATTACATAGTGTAAATCCCCAAAACGGCACCAATTTGTGCACTTTTCTGTAAGTCCGTGAGGGGGGCATGCCTCTGCTCCAGTCTCAAACTTGTAATTATTAGTTATGCATGAAAACCAAATCCACAACGACATCTTGAGTGCTCGGCAAAGGGGGTATTTCTGTACAGTTCTCAGAATCTACTGTAGATGGAAACGGCTCTACATAAGAGAGGAGAAAGCATTTTGTACATTTTCTCAGCAATTGAACAATCCCCACGCTTTGCGGATAGACAGACTCCCCAGAGAGACGGAGAGAGGCAGAGATGAAGAGAAAGGGAGGGAAGAGAGGGAGTGCTTGAGTGTTCGGCTCCAAGGGAGCGTGCTGCGCTTGATAGTGTTGTGGTACATTTGCGTGTGTGTATATGTGGGGAGTGTGGTGAACCCCCCCTTAGCCCTGGCTAGGGGCCCCACTCAGCAAAGTCTTTGTGGTTGAGGTCTCTGGAGAGGGTCATTCCTTGTGGGGACACGACTCCTATAGTGTCTCAGCATGAACAAGGCCTGTTGAATACTGCATTTTTGTACCTTTTGACTTCATTTTGTTTTTAACAGCTATGCTTTGGACTTCAAGGTTCCAAAAAGTTACAGTGTAGAGGGAAAGGAATAAACAGTGGATACAAAAACACTGCAGTCTCTGCTAAACACAAGATGGAAGCCTTGTTGCATTTTAGTAGTTTAAACTCCAGCTCCAGAGTGATCAGCGAGGTGTGTCTCTGTGTATAAAATATATAGTTTGTGTGTGTGTGTGTGTGTGTGTGTGTACGTGTGTTAGTCGGTTGCCTTTAAGTGCCTGTTAGAGTTTAATTTAGTGTAGCAATTAAAGCTGAACACTCGCCCATAAACAACAGATAAACAATAAAGCAGACCCAAGCCCTGCTGTTTCATGGTTCTCCCTCCCAGCTGTTGGAGTACTGATAATTTTTTACACAGTGCCCCCACCGTAACACAATACTGACGCAACAAGGGTGTGTATCTCTTGTAAACGTATATGCACAAATGTTTGTGTGGGTGTTATTGAAAGAAAACTCAGAACCGTATTGAAATCATAAAACGTATAGGAAGAAGTGCACTTTGGCTGGCTTTAAGGCAACTGAGGTTGCTTAAACATTTAACCAGCCATAAATCTGCAATGTTCATCAAATTTATAAGTTATCACACTCAGGAACAGTAAGCAAAAAGTTATTGTTAAAAGCCCAGCTAAGATAAACAGTCTAAATAAGGGAAAAAACCCACTAGAGTGTTTTCTAAATAACTGCAAATTTAGCCTCGTTGCTACATGTTAGCTTCATGCTAGTCAGGTGTCTGCTGCGAAAACAGTGCAATAAGTCTGTCTGATGGTTTGTTGGGAAGGGGCTGGGCCATTGTTGAAAGCTGAGAAGAGTTGCCGTGAAGGGGTGGTGGGGGGGGAGAAAACACGGCACAGAGGGGATACTTTCATGATCCCATTAGCATAAAAGAGGCTAAATTATTCATGTGGAGTGCTTAATCTATGGGGAAAAGTATAGTTAATGCACATAGTTTTAAAATGGATCTCTCTCTCTCTCTCTGCCTGTGCTCTCACACCAGATTCTTGCTAGATTCAGCATTTGTGGGCATTTACGGGAACGGCTGTCGCTCTTGCCTGCACACACACACACTCACACACACATATACCCACATAAACATGCTATGTGTGGGCATATGTGCACACTAGCTTAAGCACGGGTGCACTTGAAGTTGTTTCAAGGGCCTCTGCTCTGCCGCTCATCCTCCTTTCGTCATCTCTCCTCAGGTCATTTTTTTTTACCTTCTCTCTTCCATTTATCCATTTATTCCTCTATCTCTCACTTCTCTTTTCTCCTCCTTCACACGTCTCTTTTCTCACTCTTTTCTGTCTCGCCTTCAGTGCTGCAGACTACCTGGCCCTCATCCAAAATGTGATTAAAGAGAATGATCAGCTCCCTCAGCTCCCTCTTTCCTTCCTCCACTCTGCTCCCTCTTCCTTTCTTTTGGTCTCTGTCTTTAGACAGTGTGAAAACAATTAAAGACAGGGCACTGTAAAGTTTGAGTACTTCTACCTTGCTGCTACATCTTCGTCACATCTCTCCTTTTCATCCAGACAGCAACTCAGGCTTTCATTTTCATATCATTTCCTTTCCATTCCTCCTGTTCTTCCCCTTTTCCCTCTGTGCAATAGATGGTGCCTGGTTCCAGTGGCCCATAATCATGAACAGGTTCTTGCCTTGACCTGCCGAGCCCGACCTGGCTGAACCTGAAAGTGGGTCTTACACAGCAGGAAAGGAACATTAACTGGGTCAGCCTAATGTGCAAACTAGAGTTCGGAAAACATGGGGAAAAAATTAGCCAAATTATTCTGACAGCAGCTGAGGAGAATGTTTTGCGCCGTTGAGGGAAAGGTGGATGGGGTGTGGGAGGAGGGAGGGGGGTGCCCCCATCTTCTCCTATGGCGTTCCTTTGAGAAGTAGACCAAACTAATCTGAGAGTGAGTTGAGCACAATTAAAAAGCTCAGAGGAAACAACGCTGGATGACTGTAATCAGGGTAGAACAACAGTAAAAGAATGGAGTGATTTTTTTTAGCCTAAGGCTTTGACCCAAAACAAGAACAGAGTACAGTAATGTTGTATCAGTTCATTATACTGTGGGTTTACACACCCATGCTCCTCTGTGGTTTACACCAGTAGATGAGCGCACAGGGGTCTGATGTAATATAGCTAAAAGGGATTTCAGCACTTGCCCCAAAGGGCATTTCCATGTCCATTATTGTCGCTGTTGTAACATTTTCACAAGGATGACAGTGCTTCAGTTCTTTAAAGGGAGCGAGTGTTTTCCCAGGGAATTTCGTTTTTGTCTTGATTCAGGAGGCTAGCCTGAAGGGGGTCAGCCAAGAAGTCACCCTTAAGAGGTGATAATCCAATTTCTCCAGCGCTCATCAGATTTG
Source organism: Anablepsoides rubrolineatus (assembly GCA_031762495.1). Classification (NCBI taxonomy): domain Eukaryota; kingdom Metazoa; phylum Chordata; class Actinopteri; order Cyprinodontiformes; family Rivulidae; genus Anablepsoides; species Anablepsoides rubrolineatus. Next base: position 1,338,819 of record JARVGW010000336.1, read on the forward strand.
TTTTACTCTTGTTTGGCAGTGTGTTGGTGTTTATAGAATGTAAGCATGTGTGTGTTAATGGATACAGAATGGGAAGCACAGACAGCAACGTGCCACTAGTTTCTGCGCCCAGATTCACACAGAAGGAGCTCAAGGTGGCTAAGTCTGTCAAAGGCACACCTGCAGGGAAACTCCAGAAAACCCTGACTGTCAGCTTACACAGCACAGTTTAAGGTGTGCTTATTTAGAGTGCAGCCATGACTTCAAAATGTCCTTTCCCTATCTTTCCCTTTGTGTTTGACCAATGGGCCTTGTGCTCTTTTACTCCCTTTTCTTTCTTCTGCCTCCCTTGGCTTTTTAATCTCTTCTTCCACCCCCACCCTCCCAATTCTCCTCCCCCTAATGTCTAAACCCCACATCACAGCGAAGGTCCCTCCAAAAAAACAGCACGTGGTTTAGTAGAGTGGCTTAGCGAGGCTAGCAACAGCTTGTTCACCGGCTGTGTGGCTTTCTCTTGTGTAAACTGGGGTTTATATTCTGAAGCATATTTGGAACTGAGCAAAGCAGCTGTACCCTACAGGTAATGCTTTAACATGCTGCCACAGTCCAAGAGAGTGGGAGGATGATAAAGGCAAAGTGTTACGATTGAGGTTCTCTTCTCTCCGCTGCTGATTTTCACGCGCTCATCTTTTACGTTTATGCAAAGCTTATGAGGGCATTATGCAAGATAAGCTCATTTTCTAGTCTGATTCCCACTCTAGTACATGCTTTAATGACTCTTAAAGCCAAAGGCTGCTTTTTTAGGCATAATAGGAGTACCACAGTCCCGCAGTTTCTATGTAGCCAGGGTGCTTTTTCCACACCTGATCACTTTTGTTCACTCATTTTATGGCTATTGGGAAGAAGGCAGAAGTGAGCGATTTGACAGTGGTTAGTGCCACAAGCCCTAATGTTTATTGGAAGCAAGCGACTAATAATTTTTGATTACCCCAGAGGAGGTATTAGCCATGTTAGTCAGCAAGGATAATTTCTTATTTGCATCCCCCAAGCAGTGAACACTCTTGAAGGAACACTGGGGCTAAATGCGCAACAAAACGAATCAAACATGCCAAACGAGATGCTCCATCCTGGCTGGCTGCGGGGCTAAAGCTGAGAAAACCTTCATTATGCATTTACCATAATCATTTAGAGAGATATCAATTTGTGGAATACAGAGAGGATGTTTGGAGGGGGGAAGGAAATAAAAACACCATAACAAACCAAGAAAAAGGGAAAGCAACAGAGCAAGAGGAAAAAAAGGAAGACGTTCAAGGAAAGCTCAATTCCTGGATTTTTGAAAATGTTGTTCCAATTACACAATTTTCCATGTTTTGAGGCAACAAATGCATGAGAAATTGTGCATTTTTCCCCTCTGTTACCAATGTCACTGTTGATACCCAAACAGAGCTAAAGACAATTTAATTTATTAAAAGCTGTATGGCTCAGGAATTCTCTA
>JARVGW010000336.1:1353202-1386663 GCA_031762495.1 Anablepsoides rubrolineatus
CTCTCTCTCTGTTCCTCTTTCCTTTATCACATTCCCTGCTTGTGGATGTTCTTCAATCTTTATTTGTTTCTTTTGTGCAAAGCCTTAGTCAGTCTTGTACAAATAATAATCCCTCCCTTTTAACCTGCCTTCATTTCTCTGCTGAGGAAGAGGACTAATTGAATTATCCCCCTTCTCTTCTCACCATCCAGTTCTCCCACCCATAAACTCTCAGACACACATATACAGGCACACACACACACACACACACACACACCCATTAGCCATTCTCCTTTCTTTTAATTTGTTAAGCAAATGTATTTGCCATAGCTGGATGCGTTTGTCCAAGGGTGAATTCTTGGGGACTTTGGCCCCTGAATGGCCTATAGCGGCATTCTGCCATTCACGCATTCATTAACTGAGGGGTGAGGAGTGAAAGGAGCGGCCTTGTATTTTCTCAAACTGAGGGGGCCAGCATGGAGCTCCTCTTCCATGAGCTGCAGGGGTCTCCCTACATATGTTCTCAACATCCAGCCATTGTCACATCTTCTGAAAAGCTCAAAAGGACAGGACCCCCTCCTTCACACATGGAAAAACAACACGGGCCAATAGTAACAACTGTTGGCTTTTAGATTCAGTATAACAAAATTGCCCTCTCCCTCTTCCCTCCTCCTCTCAAAGGCTTCACTTTGACCTCACACTCTCTCGGGAGAAATCACACGGTTGTTTTCTTCGTAACACTCGGGTACGGGAAGTAAACAAAATTCAACTCATATTCACCTCTAATCAAACCGGAGCAGCATTCCAACTGAGAGGAAAGTGAACATTTTGGACATATTGATCCCACAAAACATTACTATGAAGAAGATCTGATATTCTAACCCCATAAATATTGAGGTCATATGCACATATTCCAGAGACCATGTGAACTGGCAGCATGAAATGTCCCACATGTAATTGGACAACATCGGACAGATCAGCTGATGTTGCCTGGCAGAAGAGGGTCAGACTGTCTCCACACTCCCCTCTATCCTACCTCCAGCTCTTTTCTCACTAATGCCACCCCGTCTCTGTTTCTCTCTCCACGTGTTTCTGGATGTCTTCCAGCCACATTAGGGGAAGGGAAATCCCAGACTGTTGGTATAAGCTTTTCAATACTACAGGGAGATTATGTTATCAGAAAGGTAAACTTCACTGTTAGGGGTAAAATGTTCTGCTGCGCTTCAAAAGCAAGGCACCATGGAGAAGCAGAGAGCATTTGACTGGCAGATAATAGGAATGTAAAAGGATAACTATTCATGAGAAAACGAAGAGAAGAATTACTTTCTTACGCTCATAAAAATGATGCCCTTTTGGGTTTGGCAAAAGAAAACTTTAATTTTACAATTAGCCCCCCAGTGCCCTTGGCCTTTCCTTCCCTCTCACCCCTGCTAGCCCTCACTCACCCCTGTAAAGACAAGGGTCGGCCTTGCAATGAAAACAGGAAGCACTCAGATACAAAGAAACCAATCTGAGCTCCTGCCTTGTCTTTCACATGTTCAGTGTAAACCCTCAAACACCTATGAAAATAAATAAGGGACCTTAGGAGCAAGCGTGACTAGTTAGAAGTTTTTGTGTGAACTGTAAAATGAGTAAAGGAAGGAGCTCGTGATAGAAGGAGAGTGGTCATTTGGAGGGGTAAGGAGGTAGCCCTTTTAAGCATCAAGCATCTCAGGTTCTGTGCTGGGCCACCCTTTGGCCCGGGTGTTTGGGGAAATGCTGTTAAGCTGCTAAGCCAGGTGTATTGATCCCCTGGGCTCCTTGAAAGGGAAGCGATATATCCTTTGGTGATTTAGAGAGTCTTTGGAGTGTGAAGTAGAACTAAATGCACAGAAGTGAAATGTTTAGGTGTGATTGGATTACATTTGAAAGTTATCAGTCCAACAGACTGCTGGTCTATAACACTTAAACTGACTTTTAAACTGTGTTTTCACTAAAGTTGGTTAATAAAAACATATGGTTTTCTTGCATACCTTTTAAGAACACTTGTGCAAGAGCTCCAGAATGCAAGTGTTGCGACAACAACCCGACTAATATCACTAAAGGAGTTGAGAGCATTGTGCTGCAAACATCATTAGATACACCAGTGACAGTGTTTCAGCCCCCCCCAACCCACACACTCCCAACCCAAGCCGAACATAGCATTAGTCTCCATGACAACAGGGTGTCATCGTCAGGTCGAGCCCTCCTGTGGGAGCTGCTCTCTCTGCCACCCTTTATAGACGCACATAAAAAGAGCCAGCAAGGGTCATTCAGAAGACATGGGCACAGGCAGGACCGAACCCTGGCAACGGATGTTTGTTTCATACAATAAACAAGTGTACAAGTCCATGCCACAAAAAGGAGAGGGCATGTTGTTTGTGTAGACTAAACTGTCAGACCTGTGGTATCCCCAGTTTTGTTTAAGCTCCTCTTGTCCTTCTAATCCCCGTGTGTTGTTTCACTACAAGCTGCCTTCAAATAGTGGAAACACACATCTGCAAATAGTTTTAAGCACTCAATCCCTTTCTATGCTGAACCGCCGTATTTCTTTCCTATTCATTGGTATCTACATAACTGAATGTTTATTTTTTTAAATTTCTTGTAATCCAATGAAACTTTATTAGTTTGTGTCTTTTCAAAATGACTTTTGGTTTTGAAGCCTGCACATTTAAAAGAACACGCATTTGTCTGCGCCTCAGTGATTGAGAATCAGTTTGCTTTTCCACCTTCTTAGGTTGTTTTAAGTTTGGATGAGAGCGTGGAGACAAAGGAGAGGCAGGGAGTGGGTTTAGGGATAAGAGCAGGAGCAGGGAGGGGGGTAAAAGAGGGGGCTCCTAAGGGTCACAGGGGTGGAAGCCTGGAGGAGGCCCACACACTAATCTGTCATGTGCTTGTTTGCCTCAGGAGCCCAAAAGTCAGTTCTCCAGTCACCCGTAGCAACCCAGGCGACGATTTGGTTCGCTGCCACTATCCAAATGTGTGACTAACAGTGGAAGATGTAGGAAAAAAGAGTCATCATGTTTCTTTTGTCACAATACCGGCTGCTTTGCAAGTGTTTGCAAAACAGACGTGAGTGACAATATAACATGGCTTGGAGATGTTTATCACTGAAGTCATTGAAAGTTGCTGGTAATGAGACCATTAAGGAAGTTGAGGTTTGGTTTAGCTATTGTCTAGTCGGTGTGTGTTTTAATGTTGGCTGCTCAGCGACCCTGGAAAACAGAGACACAAGCCACCTCTGCCTGCCATCTGTTCCTCTCATGTCAGGTCAAGACAGCAATGATAAAACCTTACATGGAAAGATGCACAATTACACACAGATAAGTCACGTTTTAGTTTCTTTATGCCGTAAGAACTGCATGAAGTTTGTCATCCTTTTGCTATCTGCTGTGCCGTAATCTCCAAGCATCCGTGTGTCGCAGCTCTGTTTACAGTGTGTTTTGGCATAGATGGTAGCTGTTGCAGAGATTTAGTGCTGCATTTGAATGTAATAAGCTCTAATTCATTTCATGCTCTGACATCAGACCTTTACACTTTGCCCCCTAATCCAGATCTGTCACAGTTCCACTTCAAAGCCAACTCACCCCACATGGAATCAACTCACTCATAAAGCATGCCATATTAACCTTGCACACACCGTGCAATTAGTAGTAGAAAAGTGCTTACATGTTGCCATATTATTATTAATATTTTTAATCTCACATGTTTACGTTTTGAGTATTAGCATCGTGCTGTTGTGTGTTTGTAAATGCAGGGGTACATGCATAACCCCACCACGTCTCCTCCCATGTTTCCTCTCATTTCCACTCCCTTGCTGTTAATTTTCATTCCTGCTGTTTGCATCTTAATGCAGGTTGTTTAATGAAGTAGCAGAGATGAGTGCTTTCGCTCAGGGACTGTTTACAACACATTCCCGCTGCATGGAGGTGATTAGGCTATGTGAAAATCTAGTGTTTGCAAAAAAGAAAAGAAAAGAAAAAAAAAACAACACGTAGTCAAATACAATAATGCAGGAAAAAAGGAAACGCTCAAAGAGTTCCATGAAATGTGGTGCAATATCTATTTCTTTAAGAGTGTGATTTTGCAACAGGGGCGTCCTTCATTGAATGGAAGGAGCACAGCGTGAGTTTGACTTGCCCCTGCAGAGGTGACTGCACATGCCCTGACCATAGCAGACAACAAACAGAGCAAAGCCCTGTTGATGGCAGTCAGATTTATAAACTTGCAGCTCTGAGCAGTGAGAGACTGTTTCAAGAACCCACATGCACAAAGCTGACAAGACCTTTTTTTTAAAACCCCACGCTCCAGTGAGAATAGAACCCAGTTTGGGAATATTTCCCTGCCTTCAGCACTGTCAGTCGCTTCTAACGCTGATTCGGGCTGACTGAGCTAACTCTATGGGAAATAGGATGGAATGTCGTCATTTGTAATAAGGGACTCCATATGTTGTTCTTGTGATGTCTCTGGTGGAAGAACTGTTATTAAGATGGTGGTTGTTGATTCTATGCTGCTTTCCTTTTTTTTTCACTTTTGGGGTTATCTTACTCATAACAAAGTCAAGAGGAGGATTTTGGTTTCACATCTTAGAGCTAGTTCCCTTAAATTACTTCTAACCCATTCTGGGGTTTCACCCTGCAGACAGAGCTTATTGCCCCCTTGGTAGATTGTGGGATAGTGGCTAGATCTGTTGCTACTGTTGCTACGGAAGCTGCTGCTTGCAGGGGACCGTGGAGGCCAATGAGATTCTGCTGTAGGCCTTCCAAACTGCCCTAGCACTACTTTGATATTCATCTCACACCAAAAAGAAGAGGGGAAAAAAAAGAAGCCCGAGCATGGAAACAGCAAACCAGGCTAAACAGAGGAGGGAGACGAAAGGTTGAAGGATGGAGGAACTGAGTAGGAATCAAAAGCACACTATGCGTTGCACTGTCTGGTTTGTCATGGGACCCTGTAGATGCAATAAATCCAACTCCTGCTATTTTGCGTGATTTTTCTCCCTTCCCTTCCTGCTTCTCTCAAATGCAAGCTTTTGTTTTACCCAACCCTCAGTCCAGAGACAGGCAGTGGGATTCCTGCACAGTGGGGTCCTTATAACTGGGAGCCATGTCTCTTGTTCTCACCTCTTTCCCCCCACTCACTTCCTCACTTTCAATTTTTTTGATATCTTCTCTGTCTTTCTCCCTTTGAACATGTGGACTAGTTTTTCAGGGAGAGACCAGTCCACATCAAAGACTGAGGCTGAGCGGGTCAATTTGTTGCTCTTTTCCCCCTCGACTCTTTCCCTTCCACAAGCCACAGAGGACTCTCCTGCATCTCAGCCATTTACCCAGAATCCTTCATTGCTAAAGCATTTCTCTCTGACATATATATTACAGAGGCATGTGTTAGGGTGTCTCTTCTCCACATAGAGCAGACCTAGTTAACTTCAGTCGTCAGTGTTTCTCTTTCCTCACATGTTGCCTAAGACCATGTAATGCTATACAAAAAGCTCAGCACCAAAATAGCTGTTTCAGTCAATGATATGAAAAAAACACATACAAAAAAATAAATGATAAGCCAATAAAGCAAATCAAATAAAATGAAAAAAAGTAATTGTATAAATCCAAATCTGAGCAAAGCAGATCCTGGTTCCAGATGTAAATCTCTCTGAATATTGATCACGAGGAAAGCTTGTTCCTCGAACCCTCGGGGCAGCAGTGGCTGACACACAAAGCACCTCTCTAAAGCCCATAAACCAGCTTGTACTGTAATTTAGATAAAGAGGGTGACAACGGTGGTGTATGCCTCCTAACGCAGAACCTCCTTCTTGTTTCTCATCCTCCTACAACACCTCCTGCTCCTCCTCAACTCCTATTCTCATCTAGCATAGAGAAAGAAAAAATATGGGAAAAAAAATAAATAAATAGGGGGTGGGTGATAGGGGGGGGCTAATGTGTAATTAGCAACACATTTTTGAATCCTCCTTAATGTTCATTACTGAAACCAGGGGCAATTACAAGTTCAAAGGGGTTTAGGGCACCCGCAGCTCGCATAATCAGTCACAAATTAGGCGCTGCTCATTTGTCATAGCACAGTGTAGACGCTGAAACACACACACACACACACATGTTGTCAGAGTTGAGTCATAGACATGCTGACAGGCATCAATTTCCATACGGGCACAAATCTCAGCTACACCCCAAGGCACCGAGTTGGGCGGCTCAATCCTCTTATGCTCTGATTCTTTGTTTCCATTGAACAACAGCAAACAGCCCTGGCACCTTCACCTTAGCTCGTTCAAAGCTACACTGCACCCTACTTGTTGTCATCCTCTTATAAGTGTCCTGTTTGCACTTTCAATCCCTTCCGCCACCTGTCCCCCTCCTGTCTCCGCTCGGCAGCCTTTGATTTAAACCTCTATCTGCGTCTGTGACCGTCTCTCTCCCCACCTGGCTGTGTCTCTGCAACACGTGACAGTGTGTGTTTCATGCCTGTCCCCCGGATGTGTATCTCAGTTACCTCAGGGGCAAGGTCACAATGGGTATTCCTGTCTTCAGGTGGCTGTTTAGCACACAGAGAGTAGAGCTCACAAAACCGGAGGTGAGCTCCTATTACAGGACTCCCTGACCAGGGGTCAGCTTTGACACTGTCGGAATACGCAGGAACATGCACACATGTCCCGGCAGATATGACACTGGTGCTTGCACATGCATACACACACCGTTAAAACACACACGAGCACACTGAACTTGCTTATCTGTCACAGTTGGCTCATTCTTCGTGTCTCCTTTCTTTTTTTTCCTTCTGCCGTCTACTGTACGACTTTCTCATTTAGTCTTTCAGTATCTTCTCCTATTTCCAGATCACTCCAAGTCTTGTTCACATTAGGATCCACTGATATGATCTCCATGAAGTTTTGCTCTAGTAACCATGCGTTGCCTGTCCTGCCCAGCACCTTTATTGTTTAAGCTGCTCTCACAAAGAGGCACAGTCGGGTCTCTAGTGAATTGAATAGAGCCCTATCATGTGTGGCTCAGGCTCAGTAAAGAGGGAGCGGGAACTCATTTTTCACTGGGGGAACGACATCCATCTCAGGAGCCAAACGCTGGCTGTTTCATTAAGTAGCCCATCCAGGCAGACAGATGTGTTCACCACACAACCATGTTTGCCTATGCAAGAGCGTGTATTAACCCACAATCCTTTGGGGGAGATTAATAGGCTACCAGCCCCTTTTTCATTGATTATCTTCATGCCATTTTCCCTTACTTTCCTTGGCTTGATATTAAAAACTAATGAAGCCTATTGAAAATGGGAACCACGAGTCTCTTCACGGATCATTTTAGGTTATTTGGGCTCAAACAGAGAGGAATCTCTTTAAGGCACAGTTTGAGACGAATTAGGAAAATAAATGTGGAGCGCAGTGTTGAAGTAAAGGGAGAAGAAGAAGAAAACGAGTGTGACTGTAAAAAAGATGTGTGTTTAAGAAACGACAAGTCTACTTTGACACATGGAGCAGAGACACGGCAGATGTTAGCAATTCAGCAACATAGCAATGCATTCCTAGCGCTGGAATCATGTCCTAATTGCTATAATGGAGGTTGTAAGCGCTAACAGTAATGGAGTTGTGGGGACTCTTCTCCAGCAACCTGAATTAGAGGCTGATCCACTTCAAGATGTCCTGTGCTTGCTTTTAAATCAAAATAGACACGTTGTGCTTTGAAAATCTTCCTAATCTTACTTCATCTTGACCATGACCAGATTTTCTTTCCTCCTGAGTCAAGGTCAGTGGTTGGCATTGCTGCGTTTGGGGGAAGGTGGGTTGAGGTCTGAGATAGACGGGTGCAGGAGACTCAGGAGGTGAGTGAGCAAAGAGTTAAAAGCATCCATGTGATGGGCTCACCTCTGCACCAGGCCTGGTGAAAGGCGGCGGGGTGCTGTCGGGGAAAATGACTTCCTGAGACATTACCATCAATCACCAGCCAGGTCAGGCCCCCCAATCCTGCCATGAGGACGGACGAGGAGAGAGGGGGGATGGGGACGGAGGATTAGACTTGAGGGAACAAGAGCAGATTTTTTTTAGCAGAACAGACGATTAACAATCTCTTCCTCTCATCTTCTGACTGTTTTATGTCAGCCTCTTTCTTTGCCTACATCTGCCCAATCATGTCTTTATCTGTTTCTATTTTCCACGACTCCATAAAACGACTGCACGGGCGTTCAGGAATGGCCCCTGCTGGTCAGAGTCCTCTCCTCGGCTCAATTGCATCATTAATTATTCCACAGGCAGTGGGCTCGGAGCAAATCTAAGGAGAGGAAGAGAAATAGAGCGGGAGCAAGAGTTAGATGATGAGATGGAGGACAGCTGTCTAACACCCCCAGTTGGTCTATGTCTCTTGCTCTCCCATGCTGTAAATGAAGGATGGGAGAGGGGAGGGGCTTGGGTTACCTCAGTGAGCGGTTGTGTTACATTCCTGAGAAGGGAAGGTTGGGGGTGGGGGGTGGTTCAACGAGTTGTTGAAAAGAACACAGACGCTTGTCAACAGCCTCTGAGCCAGAGAGCCATCGTGCCTTGCGTTAGGCCTGTAGGTCAATGACCTTCTGTTGCATCGAGACAGACAGAGGTAGACAGAAAAAAAATGCACCATAAGGTACGTGTCATGGCTTGTCTCTGGCAAGGATCAGTCAAAAGTCTCAAAAATCCTAAAAGTCTTTTCTTACTCCTCGCATTGCATGTAAAGCAGCAGTTATAGTGGATTATCTTTTTTTCTAAAGCAATGGAAGGGAGAGTAGCAGCGGTAAAGGGGAAAAAAAAAACGTTAGGCGCTGTAAGTCCTGCTAAAATGGCCCATTAGATTTAAGGAGTAAAAGTTCATCAGCTTTATTAATGGGAAGGTATATAAATGAAGTATGAATTACCTGACTTTTATAGAGTGGCGAGAGTGAAACTGGAGTGTCTTATGATATAATGCTTTAGTGAGCTGTTCTGAGCGCTCTGATGAGCAGGCTGCAGAAAGGAGGAGGAAGAAGAGGAAAACTGAAGTGTGCTGGGGTCCCGAGAGTCCAGCGGCTGGAAGGTTGCCTGACTGTAGCTGACCTGGCTTGCTTGAAGACACGGATGTTTGCAGCTTCTAGACTTATTCTTTGCATGTCATCAGGCACAACTTTAAAAAAGTGAATTGCCAACATGAAAAAAAATGTTGGCACATTAAGTTTTACTTACCTTTTTTGGCATAACTTGAACATGTCTGTTGTTGTGCCAACTTAATTACACACATGCATGTATGCAAACAAACAAACAGAAGACACGTGATGTATAAGGACACACAAACGCACAGTCAGCCACACAACTTACACATTCTCCCCACCATCCTGTAATAAGCGGTAAGCTGAGCTAGCTGATGGTCATCCTCCCATGGGGCTGCTGGGTTGCTGCCAACTTCCTGCCTGCTTTGTCAGTGGATAAAGCGCCTAACAAACGAGAGGGCTGTAGCTAGGCAGGCCAGCCAGGTCAAAGGTCACGTTGGCCCCCGGGCAGGATTGAGCCTAAAACTACTGCGAGCGAAGAGAAGGAGAGGATGAAAGAATGCACTTAAAGATTTGATGCTATTAACTAGGTCTAAAAGTTACAAAAGCCTTTTTCTCTCTCTCTCTCTCCTCTCCTGTTTTCTTGTCTTGGCTGCACCTCATAAAGACATTTTAACTCTTGTCACATGCCAGCTGTCCTTTGAGGAACATTAGCAAAGTTAAAGATCCTGAGGGCATCCGTCAGTCCACACAGCCACATGTGCCCAGCCGCCTCTAGGTGTTGAGCAATGACAGAAAAAAAAAATCTCCTTGACTCCTACACTCCTAGATGAAAGGAGCACTCAGGAGGCTTGCATTTCTGAAAGGCAAAAACCGTATTTAGTAGAAGAGAACAGATCCAACAGGTAGGGACAGGGTGATGACTGATCAGGGCTTGGTTGGCTTCGTGCCACAGAAATGCTTGTGATCTCGGTTTATATCAGCTGTGTCATGCGGTGTTTCTGGTAAGGGACGTGAGCTGAAGAGTTTTGTCATGAACTTGTAAGCGCTTCTTCTAAAAGAGAGGTATTGGAAAAGGAGAGAGAAAATGCTGCTTTCCACACCAGCTGTCCATTGGGGGGGTGGGGTGGTGGGGGGGGATTTGACATGGTTGACTTGAACACATTTAGCATCATTAGCAAACAGGAAGCGTCCCCTGCAGCTGTTTTTTTGGCAAGGAGGGGGGGGGGTATTCCTGCTTGCAATGTAATGGACAAATGTTACCCACCATGTTTTCCTTTGATTCCTGACCTGAAAACAAAAATTGACATTACAAATGTCCTATGATATCTTTCAAATTGGCTTGACATTCCATAGTTGCCCCCCCCCCCCCCCCCCCAGGGGGGAGGTTCTTGTTTGTCTTCTGTAAGTGGCTGTGCTCTTGTTGTTGTATCCCGAGGCTCACCATTAGAACGTAGCGGCCTTTCTCTGGAGAATGTGCAGCCTTAAAGAGACAGAGGAATAGACGGGTAAAAGAGAGGAAAAGAAGCTAAATGAGGAGCTGGTTGTGTATTTGAATACTTTTTTGTTAGGTTTGTACACAATGGAAAGGAGAACTTGTCAAGTGGAAACCCTCAGAAGCTATATTTGAAAAGTGAAGCACTTTTCTTTAGCTCTGTCCATCCATCTCTATACAAATGAATCTCGGTTTCAAGTAAAGATCAATGAGTAATATTTACATTTTTACGTAGACTTTTACTAAAACTGAATGTTCACTGAGCTGAAAAGTTCACGTTAGAGGTTTACTTATACTGATCCTCTCTGTCAGCTCTAAAGGTTGCTGCTTTAACATAAACCAGCAAATCACTTATTCACTGTCTTACTAACTATTGCACATACTCCCAATAACTTCATGGCTGGTGCTGTCCCCATCTCTTGCAAAAAAACTGCTGGCAAAAGGCATCAGCTCCCTCACAATCAAAATGTGGGAGGAAATCAAAGCACCCAGATAAAATCCATACTGGCACAGGGAGAACATGCAAACTCCCCCCAGCAATCCCCCTCGGAACAGGAGGCGATCATGCAACCTTCTCACTGAAAGGTTACAACTCTAACCACTGCGCCCTCATACCACCTCTGCCAGATGTTTTGAAGATAATGAAGCAGTAAGTGTGAGCTGTTGCTCTGACATCAGGCTAGCCGGTGAGGAGAGCGGAACAGAGGCTGTATGCCTCTGAGCACACAGTTAACACAACAAAGCCAACAGACTGGTCTGAAAAACCAGGCCAAATTCCTGCCCTCTAGGACCTGGCTTAAAGGGTGAGCTGAAACTTTGAAAGAGCGGAACAAGATGAGATGAGCGAAAAAGAAGGGGGGGAGGATGTGGAATGAAGAAGATAGGAGATAAGAACAGAAGGCAGAGAGGAAGAAATTGCCATTGGGGTGCACGATTGTGGAGGGAGAGATTGACAAAAGTATTTTCACTTTGCAGATGGAAATATAGTCCACCCTTTGAATGTAACAGAGTATCGATGTAATGGGAATAGCAGTCTCCCCCCTCCACACACACACTCACACACACACTAGAGTTGTAATGTGATGATTAAATAAGGACACCCCTTCAGCTGTAAGTCCAAAACCAAGTCCACCTTCCAGATGTAACCGTTGCAAAGTTTGGCAGATCTATTGCTTATCTTTAGACCCTATTCTTTGGAAAATCTTTTCTAGATTTCTACGCAGATAATGATTAGTTTCACTTTCAATATTTGATCTAAACGATGGATTTTCACTTTAATATGCATGATTGAATGTGAAAAATAGATAAATAAATCATGCAAACATCTCCCCTTTCTGCTGGTCAATTGTTATGTCTGGAGGTGCATTGGGATTGTGTGGGAGTGATTGCTATTTAGCCTCATGGAGATTGGTACAATCAGATCCCTGTATCTTTCACATCCTCCAGGGCTCCTTCCTCACCCTCTCTCCATTCACCCCCCCCCCTTCCTTCCGACTCCCACTTTACTCTTGCTGTAGCTTGGCAAGCAAGCAGAGCAGTTATGCCATAGAGCCTCCCTACAACCTTGCATTGTCTCCAGTGAACATAAATTAATGGTGTAGAGCAAACAGGCTGCTGGCTGGGGTCCAGGAGCTGGCTTCAGGAGCCCAGCCAGTGATTGTTGTAGAGGGGGGGAGAGGCATGGTAGCAACTGTGGGAGTAGTACTGATGCACGGCCAAACAGTCTACCAGCCAGCCAGTCAGAGAGGCAGACAGACAGACTGGGGGCCCTTTTGCTCTATAATAGATGCTGTAAGCCTCACCGGTCCACCTTGTATTTGCAATCATCACTTTTTTTTTTTTACTGTCAGAGGGCAGTCCACCGAGAGTCCTTACTTAGTGTGGAAGCTTTGGAGCTTGAAGTGGGAGAGACGGTGGTAAGTGCAGTGGTATGTTCTGAATGCAGAGAGTTGGAGGTGTAGATGTAAATGTACCTTCATTTACTTTTATCAGAGATTGGCATGCAGTGTGTGCGGTTTGTTGCTTAACATCATGTGAGCTCTGTTTATAATCTGTCTACTTGTGTGTGTGTGTGTGGTGTGTGAGTAATGGATAAGCATGCAGAAGGGTTGAGTCATGAAGCGTTCTTGCTTGTTGTCGGGAAGCACCAAAGTAAAACAAAAAATCCAAATAACCTTACAACTCTGTCCTACTGCTGGCAGCCAAAATATGCACAGTAAGGGTGAGAATACCATAAAGTTCACTGCAAAAATAAAAAAGAAGTTGAAGAAAATTGTAAAAAAAAAAAAAAAAAGAAAAAAAGATGCAAATGAAGTCGTAAATCAAAGGGAATAGCATTGTTTCTGCAGGTTTAAATCCTTATTACATCCACTGCCACAATCCTGCTACAAGAATCAGGGTAAGGTGATGATAGATTCAAAAATTTCAACAGAATTTCTTTTTTGACATATCTGTTTGATCTTTCATTAATGCTGATATGCATTCAATCTCATTGTCATTTGTCAAAGAAGCCAGTTGTAATATTATTAACAGTGCCAACTTGATATTTAAAATGTGCCAATCTTGCGCCAGCTCAGTGTAGAATCCATATTAAAATGTCACTCCTTTGGTTGATTGCCTTTTTTCTGACAGTGAATATTATTATTTTTCTTCCACTTACTTTGATTAAAAACAAATATGATACCAATCAATGCGAGGAAGGCATTTATGACAAAAATATGTTTGGGACACTGAAGTCACGGTACTGTATACTGTAGCTCATCATTGGTGACAAAGCAAAAAAGGCATTATTGTGAATTAATTTATAACATTATGTCTGTTTAATTTAAAAAATGAATAAAGACTTCAACCGGATGAAAAAATACAGAGGCAGATTATCTAAAATCCCTATCCAACAGACAAAATAACCAGAGTCTAATCATAACGGTCATCCTGAGCAAATCCTTTGTGTTGCCATGGTGCTGAGGGTAAACAGCCAATGGCCTGTGATATCCTGGGAGTCATTAGCATCGAATGGGTTTGCAAGCCACTGCAACCTTGTGACCTGGCTCCATAACTCATGTCACACACTGATGATGTAATTAATCAATGGGGTCCACCGGCGGCTCATGCAAGGAGCTGCAGGTTCAGTGGGTGGAGTGGAAAGCATCAGAGCTGGGAAAGTGGTGGGGGTTGCATGGAGCAGTTGGGATAATGATAAGGCTGTGGGATTTGATGACGGCTGCAAATAGGTGTCGGGAGAGCACCAAAGTGATATATAGCAAACTGGGCGTTGAATGAGTAGGTAGAAATCGGTGTGGGTGAAAGGTTCGGTGTGAAGTAAGAGCGGTCCAACCACACGTGGTTATTATGTGTGTTGTGGTGAAATACCAAGCTGGGTTCAGAAGGGGCTTTAAGGACCATACCCAGCAGATGATAGAGCTACCTCAGCTAGTAATGTTCAGCAACCACAGGAGCTATTACAGCCTGGGTTATCAGAGAGCACAGAGCACATCAAAGCCTGTAATTTAGCCAGCAGTCGGTCACCCATACAAACACGCTAACACAACTTGATTTTTGATAACTGACCGAGTGTGATCCACCAACGCATGTGTCTATGGTTGTTTCAATCCAGGGGTTCCCAAACGCTTCTTCACCATGGCCCCCCAAACAGCATTAGCTTTGTAGCTGTACCCACAAACAATACTACAAAATATGCAAAGAAGCATCAACTTTTAGAACGGTTTCTCACTTTCATTCACGATTCAATAACTATTACATTTATTTAGCATAAGAATTTTATTAATTTTTATTAATTTTATTTTATGTTTCAAACACTGTATATTCCCACTGAAAAAAACAACTTTTCAACAAACTGTTAAAAACAGAACAAAAATCAAACCTCTCTTAAATAGCATTTCAATGTACTAATATAAATTTTATTTTAAAAGGGTAATTGAAAAACAAATTAGATTTTTTTTGCTATAATGATTTAAAACATTTCTTAAATAATATTTTTTTTTATCTATGTATTTTTTTTTCTTATTTTCTCTCTAGATTTCTGGTGTGCTCCCTGACAGCCACTTTGAAAAACACAGGTCTAATCTATCCCAAGTCAGAACTGGACATGTGCATATGAGGATTTTGTGCATTTTGCTGTTTAAAGGTTTCAAACTATTTAATTACATTGTCACAACTGAAGTCTTGTGCTTTCCAGACTAACAGAAATTGTCTCCAAATTTGAGGATATTGGCCTGAAGCTTGTATAGGAGTTACTTTAACTGAACCTATTGAGTGAATCCAAAGAGTGGAGGTTATAAATACCATCTTTGTTCCTGCAGTGTGTTTGTGCTTCATTCATTAAATAAGCATGTCATACTGTCTCCTGAGAGTAGAGAACAAACTCTCCAGGAGACAAAACATCAGAGGAGTTTTTGTGGTTTTAGTTTGATCTTTTTTTTTAAACGTGCATTTCATCTTTCATTTTATTGAAACCAATTTATATTATTTTTTCATTGCTTGATTATTATGTGTTGTTGTTGTTGTTTTTTGTTTTTTTTACTGTGGCAATTAACATTAAGAGGTTACTCAGAGGTCTAAATAGTCATTCTCCAATTTCACGGTTGCTGCAGCTTTGTAACAGGCCCATCAAGTCAACTTGCTTCTTGTATCTGTGTGTGTGTGTGTGTGTGTGTATGTCTGTGTTTAAATTACCACCATGAACCATTTTCTGTAGCTGAGCTTTCATAACACCATGCTTTAGGGAAAGTTGCCACAATGTAAATTTTGCGTGGGTGGCTTACATTCTTAACCACAACATACGTGCTAGGGCGAGAAGGTTAGCAAGAATGGCAACACACAGAGTTAAGGGCAAATAAGGAAAGGTTTTGTAGAGTTCATCCATGCATGTTAAATGTGGTTATAATTCTTTGTGTGTATGCATGGCAGTGGATATGTCAAAATCCACGCAGAACATCAGTTTGGAGAATGGCTTCATCATTGGACATCAGGAGAATCAGAGGGTTAATGGGAGAGGGCTAGACAAAATATGATTTTTCTTTAGTGTCATATCTATGCGGTCAGAGTAAATCTCCTTACTCAGGGGTTTTTGTGTGTAAAGGGGGCTTTAACGTCCCCACTCTCCTTGATGAGACATCTTTCTTGTTTGTTCAAACCATTCATTACATGGTGGCTGCTGGACGAACCGTGCCGCTGGCCGGTGTATTTATCACCGGGCTAGAGCGCACTCTGGCTGACAGTAGGCGATTGATGACCGGGTCTGGACCTAAGAGGCTGAGGAAGCCTTAATACAATGTAAATGACCCACTCCTCATTTCCAATCTAAGCTGCTCCTATCTGTACGACACCATCCTTACCTTAGAGTCTGGATGTTTGTGTGTGCAGGTCTCTGTAGCATGTGTGTGTTAAAGACAAAGTAGGAGGAACTGTTTGCTTTGGTATATTTGCAAGTGTGTTTAGATGGTGACCAAGGTCATGGAAAAACACAAAGGACAAAGGAAGGGAAAAAAAAGGTTGCACTCTTATTACATGTCGCTGTCAAGAGGATGTGCATAAATGCTGTATAATCACCTGCTGCTGAAGGCAAAGTTGGAGTGATAATGTTTTTGCCTGTGTCTGTTTTTCTGTACTGTTAGCAAAATTTCTCTCCAACCACTAAATATATTTAAAAGGAATAAACCCTCAGGTTGAATCCACGTATTGTTCATTTTTAGTTTTTATTTTTGTCTTTTTTTGAGGGAGTTAATGCAATTCATTGAGAGCTGATGATAGTCTCGTGAACAAATAATTATTTTTAAGTTATGCAGAGTAGGGTTTGAGTGCAGCAAATTCCAATATATCTGTAGAAATGTTTTTTGTTTTTAAGCAGTTTTCCAGCCACTATAAACTCTTATTTTTTGACAGCTTCCCTCTGTTTTAGTGTTGCTACATATTAAAACAACAATCATATAGTAAGGATTAATATTTTTGGATTTAAGTAGTGAAAGCAAAAATCAAATACTGTATTTTTAATTAGTTTGATTTTACATTTTTTACATTTCAGTTTTGAAAAGCATAAATAAATAAATAAAAACAACACATTTGTTTTCTTTTAGTGATTTAATTTTGAAACAGAAAAACCAATGAATGAACCATAGACACGAGGTTGGCATCTACATTTAATTAACTTTTGGATTCAACCTAATTTAAAATGCCTGTTACTGCCAGCTGACCTATCACAAAACTTATCTATAGCTGAGCATCTTCCTCAACACATATTGTAAGCACAACACATTACTTAACATCCTCATTTAAAACATTGGCATATATTGTTGGAGTCAACCATGTTTGTCTGTTAGCAACAAAACTAATAAACCACTGAACAAATTTTAATGAAACTTCCAGGAAATAATCATTCGCTGTACACCTGCAACTGATTACATTTTGGAATCAACCCCATTCAAGATGGCCACCACAGCTAATTGACCACAGCAAATATGGCTACACCTCAGTGATTTTTACAGAAATCGAGCTAAGATTTGGCATGTTAGGAGCTGACAGTCATTCATAAGTAACACCGGATCATGCAAGATCACAGAAGATATAATCATGTTATTTTAACAGCTTTTCATTTTTAACTCTAAGAGGATTTCAGTTTAAAACTCAGGCATGAAAGGCGGCAGGCAATATGCATTCCTTCAAGAAATCCTAGGCTTTTAATTTATATAAGATTTTGTAAACTGTGCCATCTCTTGAGCACCTTAACACACTTTTCATTCATGCGTGCACATACACACCCCCTTAGTAACTCTGTCTATGTTGGCCAAGGAAATGTCAGCACCTGGCAATCAGAAAATGTATTTTCTATGCAACCATTATCATTGTTCCTTTGTTAATGATTTTAGCATATTAAAGGGGTCTGTGTACACAAGTACGAATCCGATTAATCCTCCTTTGCAGCGGGGCCTCATTATATGTCCAATCTTAGCCTTGTTTGTTATTAATTGTGCACATTCCTAGAACCATGTTTTAATCTGTCCTTTAATTAAAACATTGAAACAGGCATGGCTACCTGGAAGAAGAAATCCTCCTGTCTGCTGATATAAATTCTCACTTACATCAATTATTTCGGCAGTAAATGAGAAAATGCTTCTTGAGCAATTGTTATCATTTCATGTTCAAATTGGATTCAATTAGCACAAGCCAGTCGAGCATTACCAGCTACGGATTTTGCTCTCTTGATGAGTGTGAGGAAATGACAAAGCAGAAGTTTTGACGGTTGGAGGGAGGATTCTTGTAGAGAGGAATGTCTGTCAATGGAGCTTGAAAACATCTGAAAATAGAAAAGGATTTATGCCACCTTTAAAAAAAAGAATTTTTGCTGTGATTTTATTTGCAAGTGTCATGCCGCTGAATGCGTTTTATGCCTCCGTGTGTAGTTCTGTTTGCGCATGCTTTTGTGCGTGCGTACGTCCGCGTGCATGTCTGCTCTCTGTTTAGAGAGCCTGAATGAAACACATAGTGTCTCATTTGTTTCGTTTGCGTGCGCCCCGGCTCCTAATCTGGCCCTTAAAGACATCTGTCACCAGCGATCACTGTTGTTTTGTCATGCTTCATAGCAGGCCCAGAGGGAGCGAGGCAGCCCAAGGTCTGCCATTTATATCAACCAATGTTTTTTAGATTGGACCTGACACAAATAGTCTCATTGCAGCCGCTTGTTGGAGAATTCCATTTTCAGGTAAAAAATCTTGGCAAAGCTGGAGAGGGGATTTCACAGTATTCTCCTCTTTTGGCATTAGTCTGTATTCAGCTGCTCTCTATGAAAGAACCACCACCAGGATACATGTCAGACATTCAAGGATGGATAAATGTATTCACTGCAAATCTGCACCCACTCATTTTGTTCCCAAGCATTTTAAAGGGATATATGCACTAGGCCTCCTGGAAAGTCTTGTCAACATGTGTTCATGAGTGTTTACTGGTTTGTTTTCCTTGGTCGATTGCATACGATCAAAATGTGTGCTGTTTTGTGCGTAGGCAGGCTAAGAATTAGGTATGGGGTTATCGCGTTTGACAGTTTTTGACAAACTTGTTTGGCCAGTTCTGACAGGTTCAGCACAAAAGTTTCTGCGTGACTGTGTGTGCGTGTTAGAGGGCGAACACTCACACACAGGGAACATCTATACTGTGCAAGGAAGCAGCAGGGTTGGGTAGAGGTCACAAGGAGGTGCAGCCTTGAGTTACACAATGCAAAAAACACAAAAAATGTATTGAATAATTAAAGGCCCAGCACTGCCTTTCATGTTAATGTTTAAATAGGATCATCTTATGCTGAGAAATGACAGAGTTGTAGACATTTTGGTCAAACATTGAAAATAACATTATGTGCAAACTCATGTCACTCTTAGCGAATGAGTTTCAGCTACTAATTTTTATCTCAATAGCTCAAAGCCTGACTAAATTATACTTGTGTTGGGTAATGTTGTCAAGGTGTGCAAAATCTTTTGCACAGCTGTTTATGTGTTGGGGATAAGTTTTGGCCAGAATATTTGTGTTAAAAAATTGACTGATTTATTGACATTTTGTATTTTTAAAGTCAGTTGACTAGCACAGCTATCTTGACATAATTTAATTGTCAATAGACATCCAGGTTTTTTTAAATTTGTTTGAAGATTCATGGCATATTTTGCTAACAGAAAGACTCACAAACATCCACAGGCTGTGTCTCAGTTCAGGGGCTGCAGCCCACATATTGGGCACTTTTGTTGGCCACTACACTGTGCAGCACCATAGGCTGTTCCAATTCATAGGTGACTACTCATGTGACCCCCAAAACGCAGGCTGCATCTGAGTATCCTACGTGGACAATGATATGCCAGGAATCATTGCACTGTCAGCAAACTAAACAGGAAAAACCAAAACGGCAGAGTTAGCATCATAGCTGAGGAAATTTTTGTTGCAATGTGATGTTAAATAAAATGCTATTAAAATACTGGATCTAAACCCAAATTATTATTTTTTTATAATAATTTTTATCTAATTATCTAATTAGTGTAGCTTTTTAAATAATACAGACTTTTGTTAAGTTATATCCTGTGAAAAGATGTGTGAATACATGTTCCAACTCAAGACGTGATATAAAATGTAACACCATTATTTACCGTTATTTAACCAGGCAAGTCCCGTTGAGATCTCAGATCTCTTTTTCATGGGAGGCCTGGGCCTGAAGGCAACCTATTTTACATGTTTTTAGGAGTGGGGGAAACCGGAGTACCCGGAGAAAACCCACGCAAGCAAGAGGAGAACATGCAAACTCCGCACAGAAAGACCCCAGGTCCGAACCGGGGATCGAACCCAGGACCTTCTTGCTGTGAGGCCTCAGTGCTAACCACTGATCCATTGTGCTGCCCCATGGTAACGGGGCAGTGAGTGGTCAGGCAAACATACATCTTCCAAAGATACGGCCCACATAGAATGTGGCCTACATGGGCTGTGGTCTATGTGGGCTGCAACCCCTGAATGGGGACACAGCTACAAAACCAGTATTGATGGGTTTTTTTTTTTACAATATGCAACAGTTTTGTATTTACATTCATTACATTCATTCATCTGAGATGCTCATGTGTGGTTTTACCTTTTCCTCTGTTTGCCCCTGCAGCACCCCTACCCCTCTGAAGAGCAGAAGAAGCAGCTAGCCCAAGACACAGGCCTCACCATCTTACAAGTAAACAACTGGTGAGTCAAGATTTCCGCTCGCCCTATCTCCACCACCAGCATCGCTCTGCCTTTTATTTTCGAAAGCTTTAGCCGCCCCTCGATCCACCAGCCATGACGGCTAATGCTCCGAAAGTGTGAAAACCGTTTATGTACATCATATAGACACACAGAGGTGCACACATAGACGTACACATAGAAAACCTTTGTGACGTTATTATTTTTAAGCTACCGGGATGTTCTGGTGTTATCAGTACAGTGTTAGCAGCTAAGTCGGTGATCTTTGTGGTCTGATGCATATGTATTCAATGGGATATATTTAAGGTAGCAGACAGAGATCATAAGCTACCCCTACACCCCTCACACCCTGCCCAACTCCTTCATCCAGAACCGTACCTAGCACTGCCACTGGTGCCCCCACAACAGGAAAGAAAAACTGCCTTCCACCCCCTCCCCGTTTTACAGCAGCTATAGGGTGGATTAAGGTTTTGGTGGCCTGGCCAGCAGGGCCTTTGTAGATGGCTTAGCACATAACTGGGGGTGGTGGATTAAATAAAATGATCACAGAAGCAAAGAAATGATACAGGAATTACTTATCAAAATACTAGCCCAGGTTTTATCTGGGGCTTAATTTTGTTCAGTACATTCTCAGGGTGATGTTCAGATTAATTGAACTGACAGCTTCCTTTCAAAATTCCGGGAAGGTATTTGCACGGATTTCAGGTCTTACACAAACTTAATTATATGGAACCCCATTTTATCATTCTAATTCCATGTAGCGGGGGTTCTATTTACAAATGACAAGTCTGTGCCTTTTATTCACAGCTTTCCTTAATATATTTATCAAAGTGGGTTCATTTACAAAGTGCTCTATCTGTCGAATACAGGCAGGCCGACATTAACGAAGCTTTTAGGTTTATCAGACTCGCAGCCTGACAAGCCACCCGAGGGTCAATTGATTTTTTTGGTCTGTGATTCATTTTTTTTTCTCTCGTTTTTTCCGCGCTCACAATGAGAAACATGCCTGGAGAATTAGCTAGGTTTGTCTGCCTTATCTATCAGCCCCCCTCCCTCAACCAACACCCCCCCCACCCAACACACTCACTCACACTGCAACCTAAAATGCTCTGTCTCCAACACACCCCTCTGCTTTATTCCCCTATAGCCGAGGGAAGTCAAGCTACTTAAATTGGCCACAGGAACTGTTGTTATCAGACTTTAATGCACCCTACAGTGTGGATAGCATTTCAATTACACCAGTAACCAAAGATTAGCCCCCGCTTTGCCTGTTTCATGCCTCATGCCACGTTGTGCACCTTACCTACAGGAGCAGAAAATTGAGTTGCCTTGCCTATGTCATGGTGATTAATGCAAAAATACTCAGCTAACCTGGGAGGGGAGAGAAACAGGAACAGATAGAGACGTAGATGGATGCAGAAGGATTCTCTGTCTTATCACTGACCATGAAATCCAAGTCCCAGATTCATTTAGTCCGAAAGCATCTTGCACTGTGCCACAACCTGCATGAGATATGTCTCTATGTACATTTGCGCATAAAAAAAATAGCCGCTGAGCCAAATATTAATGTCACGCCAGCTGTGTTAATAAAAACACAACGGGAATCGAATTTCACAAATAAATTAAAGAGGAGGCTGAAGAGGCTTAGGCTCTGCAAATCTATCTGTGCTAAACTCTGGCAGTTGTCAACACAGGATGCTTCCACATTACTGGCTGTGTTACAGTGAAGAGGAGATGAGCAGATAAAGCTCCTCATTTTGCCCTCTCAAGGCTAGAAAGTCATCATGAAACTTGTTTTTTATTCTTTTCGTTTTGTGTTGTAATGGTCTCTAATGCAGTACATACAGATATGGCAAAATGTAAAAAAGAAAAAGAAGAAGAAGCAAATTCCTGACTGTCCCTTTGCATTGTTCTGTGACTCCCTTTGATGCTGCAATATTACCGGGCAAAAAGTGGCAGAGACAGAGACAGACGAAGGGAGAGAGAGTAAAAGAGGATGAGGAGTGGGGGGGTAGGGGATGGTCACCGTCTTCGGTTTCCAGAGCTCTCCCTCGGGGAAAAGATGTGCTGAATCAGGGCTTTGTCCGCTAGCACAATCGCAGCCCAGCGAGGGCACAACGGTGCTCTGTGTGATAGTCAATAGACAGTACATCTCACTCTCTCCCCTTTGGCCCCGTTCAACCTCCTCCAGAACCCTGCCTTGACTTTACCTGCAGCTCACCTGTACACACGGAAAGCAAAACCCACATGGTTTAAAACCTTTTGTCTGAGTACCACTGACACGCTCCACCTGCTTCTGTATCTAGTGTATATCATTAGCTAACAGCCCACACCCCATTAGCTGGCCAGTGTTAATAAAGAGCAAAGAAACAGGTTAAAGTCCACAATTTCTTTAAGCTGGTGCTGAACAGATGAGAAGGACTTGATTATTCTGGTAATGCTGATCTAAAAGGGTGTTCAGATGCAGAGATATTAAGTGACACCATTACCCAGCGTGAGGCTTTTTTATGTCACGTTTGAGACAATGGGCGGTACACTAAGAGATTTGGGGTGGGGTCTAATATGTTATTACATTTGTTTAAGATTGCTGGAAAAGGTGAGGGCCATGCTACCCACATTGTGGGGTAGTAAAGTAGGTGAAAAGACAGACTCAGGTGTCTGCGCTCTAAAGCGTTTACAGTTCACAGTATCTTGCCATGTATTTGCCTGTCTCAGCAGCTCCTGGTGTCCTGCTATCAGTCTGCGCTAAATGGAGCTTGACCGAACACTTTCTCGTCTCAGAGTCGGACCCAGCATGATGCACCCTTGCTCGCTTCCATAAACTTACACACAGACCAATTATCCTGCTGTTATTTATCACTGAAAACATAAAGAGTTTAGTTGGCATATGCCTGAGAGAAGCAGCATCTCAAAAAAAGGGAAGGAAATTATCCCGTTTTTATTTCCTCATCTTGCAGACAATCATATCCATGGCAGAGCAAACCAGAGAACGAACATGTCAGTTCTTGGCATCTATGATGACTGACTGCTGTGCCATTGGTGCACTAATAACAATAAAGAGGGCACTAAGCCACACTCTATTTTTACTCCTCTGCCTCTTCACTACAGCCCAGGGCGGACTCTACACACACAAACACACACACATGCATGCACGGGGGAGAGGCTCTAATTAGCAGCAGAAAGGAATACAATGAGTGAGTTATTAAGACATAGGGGCGGATCGCAGCCAACCTTTGCCCCCTGTCTGTGCACAGGTCACATGATAAGGGAAGGATATCCGCCAGACGACGGCGCCAAGCAGCCTGTGCCCGTTGAGGAGATGAAATAGGCTCAATCTCTGAGCCTATCAGGGCAGGGCATGGTGTACTGATTGCTTTCTCCCTTTCTTTTGCATATTTATCAGCAGAAGCTCCACCTTAACCAACAGTCACCATGAAACCCTGTTTTTATGTGCATTGTAAATTTCTCCATCCAGTTAAATGCCTAAAACCATACATCTTTAATCACCGCTTTTTTAAATAGGTCTGTTTATGTAGCTTTTTCCCAGATTGTGCCTCATGCAGTAGCACAAATTGTACATAAACTGATGGCTCTAAACTTGCGAACCTTTAACTCTCTCCACAGCAGGTTTCCCATCACCATTCAGATCATTGCTTTTCCTTTCTAATCTGCTTCCTCAGATCCCTTTAGATTTCCTCGGTTTAAATCTCCTAACAGAGGTTTGTGGAAGCTGCGCTGCAGGTTCACACACACAGTTTTAATGATGAAGCACATTTGTTTGCAGCATGTGAGAACGAGACAGAGCGAAAAACAGTCAAATTTGTTCCCTCACTTAGAAAAGTACTTTCCACCCGCTTTCTGCGTCCAATGAGACACTTAGGAACACTTGTTTTTTACGATTTTTTTTATGATTCTCTGCGTTGGCAGTCGAGACGATTATGAAATGCAAAACAATAACTAATATTTTCCAAATGAAACATAAAGTCATGAAACCGGCCTTTTATTTCACCACATTCCTTATAAGTATTTAAAAGTCATGAATTTCGCACAGAGTATTTTGAGGTCCCTTTACCCCTCTATGCTTTCTACATTTCTGCTTGTTACCCAGTTTTCCTTTCTAATGAAAGAAGTTGCTGGTTATCTTTCTAACTTTGACCCAGATGGAAATGTCATGCCTTTTTTTGGCTCCAATCAGGGACTCCCAGAAGCGGCCATCTCATGCCCCTGACTTTATAAATATACAGCTGGAGTGTATGAGGTTGTGGCTGTGAGTGTGTGTGTGTGTGTCTCTGGTGTGCAAGAATGAGTGTATATGTGTGTTCAAGAAAAAAGACTATCATGGCTCTGCCAACTTAGGCATCATGATCCCTCTCATTTAGGGACAGCTAATTGGCAGTTAATTAGCAGAATTGACTCTGTTGTCAGATCCCAAGTGCAAGCCCCCCTATGATCACCCTCAACCTGCTACGTTCATTTGATCTGGCTGCTTTCTTGATGTTGTAATAATAATCTCCATTTTATCAGTTTTGGATAAGGAAACTCATTTGGAAAAGCATATTCTCATTATTGGCAGAGCGGAATAGAACAGACTCCCTGTTGTAGCAGGTTTCATATTGTTATTTCATTTTGCTCAGCAGTTGTCACGGATCCAAATAAACGCTCGCAGCAGAATCCAGACACATGCTTTACTCACAGGGTAAGCCATGGGAGCCTTAAACAGCTGATGCTAATGTGCGCCACTGTGTTTATGTCTGCTCCGAGTATACAGCATGTGTTGCGTGTGAGTACAGGAGCCTTGTTGAAATTTTCGGTGTAATTAACAGGGCCCACTCTCACTTTATCGGGCACTGGAGGCACATTGGGGTCATAGTGTGGCGTGGACACCCACAGCGACTGTAGTGCAGCTTTAATGCCCACATATACATCTATGAAAAACAGGTGGTACTTTATGAAAACTGGCAGTGTTGAGCAATTGTGCACAAAAAAAATGAATTCTTTTTTTTTTTTGTTTTTTTGTTTTGTTTTCCCATTACAAGTTCAACACTCTCCAAGGCTGTGGAATTCTCCCAGCTAAGATGGCATGCAAGGAGAACGAAGCCAGATGAGCCAAGATAGAGAGGCGAAGGGCTAAAAGAGGAATTACAGAAAAAGCATTAGAGAGAGACGAAGCGAGATATAAGGAGGGAGGTCTTTGTACTCCTCTGCTCCTTTTGGCTCTTTTATTCCTCAATGGCTTGGTTTTATTGGTGGGTCGTTTAATAACAAGGGCTCCGCGTTTGAAATGAAGTTGAGCTGCGTTTGCGTGGGCAGGCCTCCTTTTTTTTTTTTCTTATTTTAAGATGGTAATTTCTCGTACTCGGGGTGAGAACTGGAGAAAGATCGAGAGAATACACCAGAGAGAGTGAGAAGAGCAAGAGGGTGAGAATGTGGGAGAGGGAGATTTCAAAGAGAATACAAGGAGGGAAAGTAGGTTAATTTATTTCATTTGTAAGGGGAGAGAAAAAAAAACTTAAAAAGAAAAAAAAAAGTTAGTGATAGTGAGAAGTGTTGGGATTTTATTTTCATGAACAAGCAGCTTAATGCACACGGGCAGCCTCAGTAAGCCTGCTAGAATCTCCCTGTGCCTCAGGCCATCTGTGAGCAGAATAGCAATTTTATTACTTTGTCATTAAACCAATTTCACAGCAGTATTGTTTGTTAATGAGCAGCCGCAAACGAGCGAAGATGTCACATACTAGAATAGCAGCAAGATTTGTGACCCCGGCTCTCCTCTATCTCATTCTCTCAACCTGTGCCTCATTCTTATTCCTCTGCTCTTTCTGCCATCACCTTCTTCCCTAACATCCTCGCTGTCGTCCTCGCCGTCTCCCCGCCATCCTCCCATCTTCCACATCCAACCCCCACACACATTACAGAGGTCCTTGGCTCACAAAGGGGAAAACTGCTGAAAGATAAAATGCAAAGTCTATACAGTCAAGTCTATATTTATGAGCTTCCATTTGCCTTTAGAGCTCATTCATTCGGATGGTTTGTCTGCAGGTTTTGGAAAGCCTGGCACATTGTCCTGTAGGTTTTAGACCTAAAGGGAATTTGGATCCAAACAGCAAACAATAAGCAAAAATTAAGTTGCCTGCTATAAAATAATCTATCAACTGTGTATTTGAGTGTATTTAGCAAAGTTGTTTTTTAAGAAATTTCAGCACTTTTTACAAAAGTCGAGCACTTCAGCTGCTGTGAAGCTTTATGGTTCCTCACTTTGTTTATGTTTTTACTCTGGAGGTCAGTTAGCACTTAGCATGGGTTCTTGTTCTTTTTTCTTTCTTTCTGTCTTTTTTTTTTTTTTTTTTTTTTTTGAGGTTTATGACTGAGAGACGAGCTGTGACAAAGGGAGAGAAAGAGAGAATTAAACTGAGGCCCCAGAGGATCAGACAACCTGACAGAGTAGATTTGGAATAATTAGTTTTATCTGCTGAGAGAGATAGCCCAGAGGATCTGTGCGTTATCCGCAGGCTGCTGCTACGTGTGCCTCTGCAGTGATGTGTATGGGATGCCTGGATGCTGTGTATGTGTTTGGGAGGAGGCCTGGATTTTGGAGGACTAACAGGGATAAAGGTGACCAGGTGTAACAGAATGACCTTGGGGGTATATGCGTGTGCATTTGTGTGTATTCGGGCCAAGGAGGACAGGAGCTCCTTTTTTTTTTTTTTTTTTTGGTTGAGCTAATTCAACTCTGTGAACCTCCACGAGGTATTTTCTCTCTGTCCCAGCATGCTCATTCTTTTACTCGTTCTATTGGCGTCTGTTTTTCTTTACCTCCTTCTTAAACACGCAACATTCCCTCCATCAGTGTATCCTAATGCAGCAATGCCCACTTTTCTCTTTGTCTGTATTGTCACAGTGAAAATAACCTGCAGTGACCTTACTCCATCTCTATTCAAGAAAAGTGAGCGATTTGGGATATAAAACGGAGGAGTTGTAATCACATCCTTAACGACACTACAGTGTCTTATTATTACTTCTTGTGTGTGTGTGTGTGTGTGTGTGTGTGTTTTCTGGAGCTGTGATTCATGGCCTTGTGCCCTCTGTAGCTTTGAAGTGAAGGCCAATAAGCCTATCATGGAAGACTCTATAAATCAATATAGTCCTTTGTCGGTTCAGGCTATGCTCTATCTCACTTCAGGTCTATTATTGAAGAGGTATCAGATATTCTGAGATTCAGTTTGCAGTTGTCTGCTGATGCAGGGATGTTTTCTACTTTTAAATACAGAAACGTTTAAAAATAAAAGCCAAACCAGGGTGAAATGACAGACAATTGCTTCAGGATTGGATTTCAGCTCACATTTGAACTGGTCCCTCTGCTCAAATGTGGTTAGGCAACATAACTTGAGCTGCAAACAGACACCAGTAAACTTCCAGTACCAATCAGTTCCCTATGCACAGGTTCTACCTGTTCATATGAAAATGCCTGTTTACAGAAATGAGATTAAAACAGACAGAAAAGCAAAACAAGCCCCGACACTTTAGCTCTCAATTTAAAGTCCAAAGGGGAGTGACCAGACAGCCTTTCAAGAAAATGATGTCACAAATTTGGCATTGTTTCACATTTATGTAAGCTGATGTGATATCAGTATGACATATATGCATGGAACCATCTGGCTTGACAATTAAAAATAAAATTCTTTATATTATGTATTTTTTTTTATTTGGTTTTCTGTATCATGCAGAGAATCACACATAACATTTTGCAGTCTTCATTTTAAGAGCCATGTATCAAAGCATAAGCTAAACTGACGGCGTCTTTGTAGTGTTTGTTTAAAGCTGTCACATATGAAGGAGGCCAGTCAAAGCTTCACAGCCAGTGGTAGAGCTGATCTGAGAGGCAGAGGACTAGCTTCAGGCCACCGGGCACATCAGAGTCCCTGTGGTCTGTTCCGCAGTGTCACTGCTGTGTCTGCCAGCAGACCCCCCCCCACCCCACCAAAACAACAACTATTTATATCAGTGGCCTGCTGCTTGGCGTTTTTAGCCCTAAAGTCTGCTTCTGATCATGCCTGCACATGTGTGTGTGTGTTGAAACATATGTGTGTCAGAGTCGTTATGTGCAACTGAAACTCAAATTAATAATTCAGTATGGAAGTCAGAGACGAGCTGACACTGTTTAACCAATGGCTGTCATGGTCACAAATATGTGCTAGATGCAAATTGAGTCCCTCACACGTTTTTGAATTGAGCTTAATGAAAACACTCACTCAAATGCCTCAGTGACAAAGATGCTAACCAACGCCTTCTCACTAACTCATCACATATTGACGCTTGGTCGGGTGCCTTCTGTGTCGGGGTTTGGTGCCTGTTGTCATATTCTTAAAAAGTGTAGAAAATGTGCTACAGTTAACTGTAATCCTAATCCTAACCATGACCCTGAACCCTAAATTTAACTTTTATTAACCCTAAACATCCAACCCCTGAACTTAATACCTAACCCTCATCAGTAACCCTGATCCTTACAGTTAACCACAGACTCCAACCCAAAGCCACAGTCCAACTGATGCGAGGGGGGGGGATCCCACAAGTCAAAACCTGACGCAGAGAAAACCTGACCGAGTGTCAATATGTGACAAGTAAAGAGTGAGAACGTGTTGCAATAACATGAAAATATCCATTCAATATGCCAAATCCCTTCTAAACATAATCACTTGTACACTCCCTCCCCAGTAGTTTGGGACAGATTGTAGCAGAAGCTAAACCCAGGACTTGAGCAACTCAACATCACATTTAAATGCAAGCTGTATATTTTATGGCTTCAGCTTTCTGGCATCTGCTAACTCACCTTTTATATTCACTGGCTGTAAGTACATGTGCAGTCCATGCATGCTCACAAATGTATCTAAACATGCTGCACAAGGATATAACTGTTGCTCTTGGCAGGTCTTCTCTCTCTCTCTCTCTCTCTCTCTTTGAGCCAAACCCATTATAGTCATAAAGGAGGCAAAAGAGAGACGTTTGATATCAAGCAAAGGAAATAGATTGCCCTTATTTCCTGCCTGGCTGCTGAGAGGCAGACACTTGTGTTGCCTAGACGATGCAGGCAATTGACACTCAATTTTGTTTGAAATATCACGCCTCTATCAAGTCATTATCAGCTTCCCCTGGTAATCCACAAAGCCGCCCTGTTTGATATCTGACAATAAGGGGGAGTCACAGAGTCACAGAATCTCTCCCTCGATTACCAGGCAATCGGGCTGAGAATGAAAGGGAGCATGAGATGACAGAGCAGGAGACAAAGACAGGGTGAAGGAAATAAGAGATGGATAGATAATGCAAAAAAGATGGAGACGCTTTAAAAAAGAGCCACACATTTGTATGATAGCAGTGAAAAGTGGCTGAAAACTGAGAATATACTGAATCTGCCCTCCCTGCAGAGATGTACAAAGGTGCTGCTGAGGAGGGGGGAAAAAAAGGAAAATCTGGGCAAATGGGGTGGCACACTTCACAACTGAGAAATTGAGGCAATCGAGTAAGAACACCCACTTATCAGAGGAAGGCAGGAGTAATGACAGTGCTGGATTCCTTCTTTCCCTCTACTCAACTTCACTCTCCTCTCTGTGTGAGAGTTTTTTTTCCTGTAACTCTTTGGCCCTGCATGAAAGTAGGACGGACTTGTGGATTGAGATCTGTCAAACGCTATGTGTTGGAACTTTTATCACAAACTAAAATAGATTCAAAAAATAAATAAATAAAAACTGCTGTTGGTCCCTTAGCTCCTGAGCAGGCAGAAAATGCCTTTTGTGCATCTATGCAAGTTAATATGACGTAGAGAGGTGGTGCAGATGATAAAGACACAGACTGTGCCAACAAGTGAGAGGTCTGGGTGATATATTCATCAATAATATTATAAGAAAAAGATATTCCAGGGCTGAAGAGGCAGCCTCTGAGGAAAGCAAAGGCATTTAGGGTAAATATTAGAGGCCCTTTCTGATGAAAAAGAAAGAAGACCTGACGCCATCCTCCTTCCCTACATCAGAAAACTGGTAAAGCCAGGGCAGGTTAGCCATGCTGAGTTTCTACAAAAAAGCTTCTTTCATACAGGTGTGTTGACGCCCGGGGCAGACTTGGCCTCAGTCCATTCCATTCACCTTGGCTGATTTAAACAATAACTATCATATCTCTTAAAGGAGAAGGGAGGGTAAAGCGTCAGGCAGGCGATGCCTAAGAGCTGTGTCGGGGCCAAGAAAAACCCCCGCTGACGTTGTCAGAGCTTGTTGGTGCTGCAGCGAGGAAAAAAAATGTTTTTTTAAACCCCCACCCATCTTTTAACCCTCCCTCCTTCCGCACTTTTTTTTTTCTTCTCCTCTCCTCTGCTTTCTCGCCCTCCACTTTTTGTACGGGATTCAGTGTTTTTGTGCCGTAGGACAGAGTGTGGTGAGGAGACAGAGGAACAAAGTGCTGCTGTGTGGAGCAGCAGCTGCTGCTTGCCGGATCAAAGGGGCAACAAGCGCGGTCTTCCTGGCCCGACACTTCTCTGGAGGTGTTTGACGGACAGTCAGCAGCTGGGGCCGCACAGCCCGCCCTGTAGGGGTCAGGCTGCTGGACTGCAGGGCCCAGAGCTGACATCCCCTCACTGAACATCGAGGGGGGAAAGGAAAGAAGGTGTTAGATGGGGAGGGCAAAACGCACTGGAGATGTCTATGTTTGTCTCTTTTGTTGTTTTTCTTCACTTCTGGCATTTTTTTTTTATCAAATATTTTTAATGTTTTGACACCTCTCCTTTACATCACAATGCACCGGTAAAAGCCAAATCTTACGAGTTACCAATCGTAGCTTGTCACTGCATTTCACGCTGCAGTGCTCCACCTCTGTGATGCAGAGGATCAGAGCAAGAAAGGAGACGGGGAGCGAGCATGCCGCAGTGCTATTGATTTATTTTAATTAGCTCCTCGTTATATCTTGTCAGTTAGCAACACAAATATATAATTCTTTGTCTGATTTTCCACTGGCGTCTTAATGAGTCGCAATCCTGCGAGTTTCAGAGAGAAAACGACTTGTGCAGCTAGAATGATGGAGCAATGCAAATGTTAGTCATATAGGACTGACGTGGTGGTGGTGGTGGGGGGGGGGTGCCACAAATG
Source organism: Anablepsoides rubrolineatus (assembly GCA_031762495.1). Lineage (NCBI taxonomy): Eukaryota > Metazoa > Chordata > Actinopteri > Cyprinodontiformes > Rivulidae > Anablepsoides > Anablepsoides rubrolineatus. Next base: position 1,384,535 of record JARVGW010000336.1, read on the forward strand.
TGCAATGAATGGAGTAATAAAAAGCGAAAGAAAAACAGGTCAGTGAAAGTCCATGGAGGAGAGGTGAAACAGTCCCCCTTTCAGAGGCAAACAAAAGAGTGTGTGTGTGCATGTATATGTGTGTGTAAGAGTGAGGGAGGGAGGGAGAGAGAGAAAGAAAGAGGGAGAGACAGACAGAGGTAAAACTATGTAAACACAGTGGTTGCCCTAAACTTGGGCCCTCTCTCTCAGATGGTTCCTAAAAACCGTTCCTGCCTTGCTCTGTTTCACATCTGCACTAAATCAAACACAGGGGGTGAGGTAATGTTCGCCCAACCTACGTCTCCTGACTCTTGTTTTAAGTTAAAAGAGGAAAAAAAAGATTTATAAAAAGAAAAAGGAAAAACTCTTTCTGTTGTAGGATGACTTTGAGAATTGTCTTTTACTCCTGCATCTTCATCCGGGTGGAGTAGAGCCTGTGCGATGCTTCCCTTCATGATGAATCAGTCTGGTGGCTAACTACTGTATAAACTATTACAGGGGCCTTTCTGAACCATGTGAGCTGATTTAATCACTGTTGTTGATATTACAATAGATCAGTGTTAGAGATTCAGTAGCCCCCAGACTGCCCCACTGTCTGACCAGACTATAATTAGTGTTTGCTTATACTAAACACACCCTTCTCATGGGGTTAATTTGCATGCAATATCTGCTCAAAGCAAGGATTTTTTTTTTACTTGTTTCTTGCTGTCTTTCTTTTATGCAGAGGTTCAGCCTGAAACCTTTTCTTGTTTGATTTCAGTGACTCAATTGCTGGGGGTTTGGAATCTTTATTTCTGTCTGAAGCGGAAGTATGGAAGCAATGAGCTTTAATAGGAACCAGAGGACAGTCTTGTTTGCAAGCAGTGATCATGGACTGAGCTCAGCAAATTCTTCTTCCAATTGTGTTGCTTATAATCCTCCTACAAGACAGACCGACAGAGGCGTGGTAGCTTGACTGAGGAATGGAAACTTTTTTCTCTCCGGCTTATGAGCTTTAGAAACGGATGCATTCTGGTCAGCCGTGAAGGCGACAATCCGTCAACCATCTTTATGTTGCAATTTTAAAGCTGCATTCCTTCTTCGGATGCTTTACGTTTCGAGCAGTCCAGAGTTTATTCCTCAGTGAAGACGTGTTCGGTGTTTCTCTGTTTTTTGTTTCCAGTTCGCTCTTGCTATGTTTCATTCTTTCATCATAAACTCATCGAACGAGTGACCCTGCTCCTGATTGGCAGAATATTTTCTAAACTCTGCCGCAATTGGCCCGTCGAGCATCAAGGCTCTCTCTCTTTCTCTCTCTGTTTCATCTCCCTCCCTTATGTGCTCTCTCTTGGCTGTGCTCCAAGGTAGAGTGGTTTGGCATGACAATTTCAAAAAACGAAGGAATGCTGACAACGGGACCAAGTTACCAGGTGTGGCTGCAAGTCAGTTAACCAGAAACAAGACCTCTCTGACAGATTGAGATGAGGAAGTTAAAACAAAAAGAATAAGAGGCGAGCTCTGAGTCAGGCGAACTGGTTTGAAATGATTCCATCTTTAAACCCAGTAAACTTTCATAGAAGCATTTAAAAGACAATAATGTTTATTTATCACATTAGAATAGAGTAGTTAACACACTCAAAGACATTTTCTGAAGCCCTACTCCCCGCCCATGTGAGAACAGATATTATTAACCAAGGATTCAGTGTTGATCCAGCCTTGTGCAGACCTTGTGTCAAGTGGACTCCTGCTGCCTTGGCTCCATCATTCATATCTGTCTGCAGTTTTCCTCTGCGAGCTACAAAGCCACAACAGTCAGACTTTCCACTTTAAATAGTCACGGGGTGTGAGCGGTCGAATAAAGATGCATACGAGTGTTTGTGTTTCTTTTACTCTGTTCCATAGCATGTTAGCCGGAGGTGCTACTGTGGGCTATCTGGCAGTAGTCTGTGAAGAATGTGCTGACATGCACAACACGCGTGCACAGACCGTGCATTCACACGCGCGCTTCAACGCACGCCCAACACTCCGAGCTTGGTGTTTGATATGTGACACGAAAATGTGTTAAAAGCTTATTGGCTGGATGATATTAGTCGTTTACATTAAACAGCAGTCGTGGGGGGGGGGGGGGG
>JARVGW010000336.1:1386673-1412376 GCA_031762495.1 Anablepsoides rubrolineatus
AGCAGTAGTCCCCCCCCCCCCCCCCCCACACACACACACCTAACCCGCCTGCTCCTGGGGTGTTGTACACATTCTAAGCCGTATCCCAATGAATGACCTCCTTGTGACCCCCACCCCAATCCTGGCTTTAATTATTTGTTTGAAGACAGCATGGAGTTACCATGCTGAGAGGTACGCTGTGTACTGTGTGTGTGTGTTGGTGTTTCTGTGCGCTAACACTGAGCAGAGGCAGGTCGTAATAAGCTAGACCACCAGATGTAGATAATAAAACATGAGCTTTGGGCTGGAGGTTTTTAAGCCGACGTCCCATGTGAGCGAGCCTGCCGAGTTCGGGTTAGTCCTTGGACACTCTGGCGGTGGTTGTGGTCATGTCCATGGTGGCGATGTGCAGATTTACAGCACATATGTATGTTTTAGCAAGTGGTTTAGGAATTCTCCATCCCTGTGGTCAACCTCTGTGTCTCTCTTGGGGCTTTGGGTCCATCCGTCTGACAATCCATCCAAACTGCCTTCATCTCTGGAGGATTCCTGCTTGTGTTGTTCTAAGCACACTCCATTAGCAGCTCACGGGTTGAGGGAAAACATTGTTATCAAGCCCGGCTCAGATAATCTCAATTGGCTTTACTCAGACTGATAAAAGGTGCTTTAAGGCCACAGGAGAGGCCCTCTGGTCACCCTCCACTCCCTTCACTGCACCTCATTGCCTGCTTGTTACTGTGGCAACTTGCTTAGCTTGCAAAAGCCGCACTTTCTTGACTTTGTGGCGCAATGTGGCATTAGTTAGCAAATAGGAAACTTTGACAAAAACGTGGTCTATATGGGTTGCAGCCATTTAAATATGCATGTGTTTGTCTGCATAAAGAGCAGTTTTCATATTGAAAATCACCATTTCATTAAAAGCAAACATGCTAAAAAAAATCTTCCTGTGGACTTTAGGTCAAATGTTTCCAGGAAGAAGTTAGAAAAACATAAACTGAAAAACAGTATTTTTACATGAACATTTTGAGAGGTAAAATGAAATCTGAAAAATGGCACTTTGATCCTATAGCAAACTCTCCAGAGAATTGCCTCTGCAGTGAAACCGTATGGTCAGATTTAGCGCCTGGGAAGAACATTCCTAATATTATGTGTTTATGGTTATGACCCAGAATAGGTACAAATGCACATGGTTGTGATTTCGAACCCTTTTGGTGCATCTAGAAATGGAGAAAGGCGGACGTATATTTTGGCAAGTGATGCCGTCTGTGCTTAAAGAGGACCTGCAATGCCAGAAATGCATTTTTGTTTACTTGCCCAGCTGGTTTTCAAGCTTGAACTATTTCTCTTAAAACGTCTGACAGCAGGGGAATTTAACAAAAAATGTGACCCATTGTTCTTTTTAAAAAAAGTACTTTCCCAGTAATAAAAGGCTCCCTTAAATCACAAATCATACATTACAATCCTATATGACTTCCAATCCAACTCTTATTCTCCTCCCATCCTCCTCTTTCATTTCCTTATAATCTCATATGGATGTGTTTCATCTTTCTCCTCTCGGGGGCCCACAGCACCCCTGCGTACCTGCACTCTGGATGCCCCCTGGCAAATGAGCACCGCGTCTCTTTTTTCCCAGCCGCGCATTTTGTACGTTTAACCATGTCACTTTGAGCTGGGCAGATTACAGGCGTTTAAATTCATTGGAGAAGGTAAGGGCAGGTATCAGAGCTTCATGGGGGATTAGGAGTCCAAATTGGTTCCAGCTCTCCCTTCCTTCTAATGACCAGTTCTTTGGCCATATTGATGGTGCCGAGGGCCTGTATGTTAGAGGAGGGAGGTGAACTTTTCTTTCCCCCGCTCCCTCTCTCTCTCTTCTGCTTTTCTGGAACCAGCATGCTGGACAGCTCCAACGTGATTTGAAACCCATGTTTAATGTTAAACACATGGCGGTACCTGCAATGATATGTCCACGATTTATGTTTTTAAAAGCAAACATGAGAAAACTAATTAGAAAAGAGTCAAAACAAAAAAAATGGCACAAAAGGTAAAGTTCTAGCTCCGCTCGAGTGGCCAGCTTGCGTTTGACTTGGCCCAAGGCATTGCTATTCGAAGTTAAAAAGGTTGCCCCCGGCTGGCACTCAACCTCCCAATGACCTCCGGCTCGCCACTGGAAAAGCCACAGGAGCGAGCCTTGCTGGGGAGGCTTTGTGGAGCTCTGCTCATTCGCTGCCGTGGCGGTGATAAAACTTCAGACAGCCTAATTGATGGGCTCACTGACATAACAATACCTCGTGAAAGCACGGAGTGGCCCATGCCTGGTCCTCATTTCTGGACAGCTGGAAGGGGTGCAGAACCCCCTACAATGCAACAAGAGTGGGGGTCCCACTGAGGGGGATGGTGGAGGCAAAGGGGGGTTGAAAAAAGGTAGGATGCAATGAAAAGAGCCATTTGTATCCTGCCTTATCTGTAACTTAAAGCTGACTTTGAAATAGCGATGGATATCATTGCAAAAATAATGTTTTGAGGAGTGTGGTAAGCTGTGTTGTGTTCAACTGGCTGAGAGAGAGAGAGAGAGAGAGAGAGAGAGAGAGAGAGAGAGAGAGAGAGAGAGAGAGAGGTGCCCGAGCTGCACTTAATACTTGAGGAATGTCTCCCTGGTGCCCATAGCAACCGAACGTAATCAAAAGCTTTATTAAAAGAGGGGGGAATAGATCATATGGAACATTAAAAGTATCCCTCACTGGGTTCTCAAGTCAGCACACAATTGTCCTTTTGTTTGTTTCTGTTTTGTTGTGTGCGCCTCTCTCAAGGACTTTGCAGCTAATGTTGCCATTAAGTCATGCAAAACTGTTTGTCTTTGTGCAGGCTCGTGATGAATCTTTTTTATGCATGAATGCAGGGTGATTTAACATTTGTTTATTTCTCCTGTTGTTTTTGTTCTTTCCTCTCGCCTCCAGGTTTATTAACGCCAGGAGAAGAATAGTACAACCCATGATCGATCAGTCAAATCGAGCAGGTAAAAAAAAAAAAAAGAAAAAAGCAGAACAACCCAGCCAATCTATGAGTTTTAGTCTTCAACCTTTTGTTCCCCCACATGAAGACATTCTTCCTGATTTTATTTTATAGTTGGCATGGCTGAAGCCCAAATGTCTTTTTTAACACGTAACCCATACACCTTTTACCCCTTCATATAAACACTATACCCCGTTCTTCCGCTGCTGCTTCTCTTTATTCCCTCTTCCATTTTTTTCCCAATGTGATGTTCTGCAGTGTTGCAATGTGTTTGCTGATCAACTCTAATTGGAGATTTCCCACTCTAAGTGGGGAGAGTGGTATATTAGAGCTCTCTGTGAATTACTAATTGGACACAAGGGGCGTGCAGGAGACGCTAGCAGCAGTTTATGAGTTCTATCCTTTTTTATTCTGTTTTGTTTTGATTTTTTTCCCCACAGCTTGGTGTTATAGAGAGTTACATTTATTTTTTTTCCCGCTGCATTTGTATTTCACTCCTTCGACTTTTTAAAAATTATTATTATGCAGCAATTTTCAGGTATCAAAAACATCTGTGGGATACTCAGTCATCAGTCTGAATAGTAAAAGGTTTTAGTAATAAATGCATTAAGTTTTATATGAATAAATAATAGAATATATTTAATTTAGTATGCACACATATATTAATTTACAGTAAATGGTAAATATAAAGTTATGTGATTTGCAATCCCCTTTACCTGCATTGACAATGATTTGATCAAAAACAAGCTAAACAAGTGTTTTATTTAGGAAAATACTCACCATCTTTTAAAAATCCTAATCCTCTGGGAGGATATTCTTTAAAAAAAAACGTAATCATGAATGCAATAGGAACAAATGTCATCAACTCAGCAGTCATTGTGCTTATTTCAGAATATTTGACAGCAAGCATGCAGTGTGCGCCAATTCACAATGTTTGCAAACATGTAAAAAACTATCATCTCCCTGTGGACTTAATGTGTGATATTATTCTTATAATCCTAAAATGTACCAGTTTTATTCCAGCCAAAATGTTGGCTTAATAAGACCAACCATAAGCAAAACCAGATATGATAGGGAATTGATTGCTCTTAAGCATTTTGTATTGTGACAGATCATATCAATCATCCATATTTAGCAATAAAGTTGCAATTTAAGATTAACATCAATAATGCAGTTGCATTGTTTTCTCATGGGAGATAAAGGATATACGTGCAATTTTTTTTTTGTTTTAATCTCTAAATTCATTCCACTTTATTAAGCAGAAGTTCCTCTCATCCTGTCAAACTGCATGTTTTCTTTGCTTGGTTAGAGAATTAGAGAACAATGTGTCCCCTGTGCTCATGGTTTTGAATGACACTGACTGTGTGTGTACGCATGTGTGTGTATGTACTTGCATGCATAAGGACCTACTGTATGCGTGTTTGCATGCCACGCGTCAGTCAATGCGGTCCACCAACACGAGCACAATGTCTTACAGTATGTTTGGGCTGGAGCTGAGACAATTGCTGATTGTCTGGTGTGTTCTCTTTTCTTCTCCCCCTCCTCCCTCCCTCCCTTGTTCATGTCCACGTTTTGACTACAATCAGGTTTTCTTCTTGATCCTTCAGTGAGCCAAGGAGCAGCATACAGTCCAGAGGGCCAGCCAATGGGCAGCTTCGTGCTGGATGGTCAGCAACACATGGGGATCCGACCAGCTGGTAAATGCATCCACCATCTTTATGGTTTCATCTTTCCAGCTACCATCACCCTCAATTTCCCAGTCACTAGTTTCACCTCTGGTTATTGCAAAAAATTGATCCTCTTTGGTCACCGTAGCATGTAGATGATCCCCCCTATCTGCCTGACAGTCTCTACTTTCTTTCATTATTCATATGATCTAACATGTGGGAAAAATTATTTCGAATTGTCACAACTGAATCTGTCTATATTTTCCATTTTCAACTCCTTTTCCATCATTGTTTCCCATCTAACACGCTTCATTGCCTCCTTTAATGAGTTTCCTTTCACTTTTCTGTGTTACAAACCTCTACTGACCCTTTTTCTGACGTTTATCTCCCGTTTCTAGGGCCTATGAGTGGAATGGGGATGAATATGGGTATGGATGGACAATGGCACTACATGTAACCTCCATCTTGTAATGCAAAGAAAAAGGGGGAAGTAAGTACTGAGTTTTTTTTGCCCAATTTAAAAATAAAACATATTTTGTTTGAGGGTTTCACAGGATTAGATTTTGTTTTTGTTTGTTTTCACTGGAACAGCACCGATTCCTTTTTTTACCCTGGGTGTGCAATTTTACAGCAGCCTTCAAGGCTGTTTGAGCAGAATCTTTAAGGGTCGAGGTGGGAGGGCCAAGGATGAATTGGACATTTGTGAAAAAGTGGGAACCATCCCGGGACAGAGAGGACCCGACTTGTGGCGCCAGACAACAGGAACAACAACAGAGTAAAAACAAGGAGAGGGAGTGGGGGGGGGGGGGGACAACCTGGCATGGAATGCACAAATTTATTTATCACAACAGCGCCATCGCTCTCCCCGTCGTAGACAGCCCCAATGCAAATGTTGGACATTTAGGGAAAAAATAACATCTCCTGGGGAAGGGGCTGACAGGGGGAAATTAAGCAGGCTCCAGTGAAGCGATAAAGAAGGAGAAGTGAAACTGTCCTCCGAGTGACATAAATCTGTCTCGAGAAGGATTGATGCCCAAATTATCTTATATGCAAAGACGGGAACACCGCAGTACATTACGGTCCCTGAGCTAGATATACGGGCCTTGGGTGTCATGGTCGATCCTTCAATGGGGATTTGGTTTGAGATGCGTATTGGTAAGAAGTGTCTGTGTGTGTGTGTGTGTGTGTGTGTGTGTGTGTGTAGGGGGGGGGTTGTTTTGATTATTTTTTACCAGAGGGGAGAGACGATTTAAGGGAGAGTAGGGGCCAGTGAGAAGCCTGACCTGGGACTCAAAGACAAGAGACACTAAGACAAATTTATACGGTCACAGACACAAGCATCCATTCTGTGTCCAAAAGAAGGGGATCCTTTTATTTCCCAGCCACACAGATACACTCTTTTCTGGGTTGTTTTTCTTTCGCTCACACACAGATACCCATAAAGAGACCCTCCTATGAAGCTAAATGCCGGCAGACTGATTAAACCGGCCATTTTTTTTTGCCACAGTGCTGACATTTGAAAAATCCAGACCTATCACATCCCAAAGGTAGCAGGGCAGACAAGATTTTATTTAACACCTAAACTCCCTTGCCCAATGAGGCACAATATAATAACACTTACCTTGATTAAAGGAACCCTTTATATGTAAATGGAGGCTGGATTTACGAAAGGGTCACAGAGGCAATTCCTCCGACAGAGATCATTTCATCCCTCTGGTTCATGCACGCTTTCTATCTCCCAAACATTTGGTCTCATCCCCTCCTGTCTCCACTAATGGCCACAGGGAAAAAAAAGGAAAATCAGGAAGCAATGTTCCCTAAAACAGCCACACAGAGACAACATTTGCTCAGGTTGGCTAATTCTTAATGTAGGCCTATATAATTTTGAGACTACTTAATTACGTAACATACTTTATGCTTCATGACCAATTACATTAATAGCTTAATACAGAGGAATATTATCCTCTCTTGATTTGATTACACAGTCACACAATATGGTATATTTGGTACTTAATTATGGCCAGCCATTGAGCAGGACTACTGTTCCATAACGGAAATGCACAGCCTGATGGGGAGTCAGGCATGCAGAGATAGTCCAGTTTGTCCTCGGTTATTGTTTTGAGATGATTTCTTGTTAATAAAGGAGGGAGACGAAGGGACAATGTTGTTAATGGAATGGCTGCAGCTTACAAGAGTAGAGATCACCAGTTTACAATGACAAAACATACCTGCTGGGACTTTGAACAAGAATTTCTCTAGGTTATATGGAGGTGAGGGCGCCCATCATACCCCAACATCTTGATTTTAATTTTAATTTTTTTGGGATAACCGGCACAGTGACAGATGGGAGATCTGTTGTCTCACAGCAAGAAGGTCACATGTTTGCCTCCCGACCGTTTTGTGTGGAGTTTGCATGTTCTCCTTGTACATATGTGGGGTTTCTCCAGGTACAATGAAGCCTGGCAAAGTTGCATTTCACCGTTTGCGGACTCAGTGTTTTGCAGTAACCAGAAATACAGTACTGTAAGGAACACCATTTGTTGATTTTTCTCAAGATAAATTGTTAAGAGCAATAAAATTGACTAATTTTGTAAAATAATTATTAACGTAAATAGAGTTCCATAAAAAAAATGACCGTACAGAATGTGATACATGCCCTGTGCCCAACATGTGGTGTGTAGTGCTTGTGTGATTTTGTTTAGTTCTTACCACATCATGATGCCAGCCCACAGCTAGGCCTTCTCTGGACCATATCTAATATTCACGTTTTTTTTTGTTTTGTTTTCACAATTTGCGCATACTTTAGGAATGTAACCCCTGCAAAAATCAGGGGCTTCAATGAACTACAATTTTTTCCCACTGACCAAAAACAAGCATGTTAGGATGACTGGTAACTCTAAATTGTCCCTAGGTGTGAGTTCGAGAGTGAATGGTTGTTTGTCCATTTTTGTCTGTTATGCACTAGCTTCCCTGCAACTAGGAAAAGAAAATAGGTAAAGAGAACGAATGAATAGATGATCCATGAGATCTTAGGATACCTGCTTTGATAAACATTTGCATCTCAAACAAACTGACACAAAAAAAAGTATTAGAAACAACACAGACTTCATTGGGTGAGACCTGTCATTAATCTTGGCCTTTGCTGTCCTCTCCTTTCTGAACTCCTCCTTTACCCCTCACCGAAGCCCTCCGGTGTAATTTCTTAATTGCAGTGTACTAAGGTGCAGGAATGCAGAGAGTGAGCATGCTCAGTGACCTCACAGTGACCTCTCCCCTCCTATTACAGCTTCTAATCCCCCTGGGGTTTATATTACAAAGCATGGCCAACCCAGACCAAATCTCAGACCAAGGCCCCCTGGCTTCCACAGGACCTCCTGTTCACTTGTCACTCCCCGAGGTCCAGGCCTCTGTATCAGTCATGTTTCCATACAAGCGGTCCCAGGCTCCAGGCACCACCCCCAGCCCCCACCAATGCCACATCTTACTCTTTTCTTTCTGATTACAACAAACAGGGATGTGAAAAAGCCAAACAGAGGCACTGCTGAGCCAGCTCTGTGTCCTGGGTCCTGTCACAGTATGAGAGATGCCAGCATGCTGAGGTCTCCACTCGTATGGAGTGGAGTCCATCTGAAGGGACATCACCACACCCTGCCTCCTTTTCATCTCTTTTCACTTCTCACTTGCTTTCATCTCTGTTGCTTTGTCTTGCAGCCACTTCCTGCTCTTGTTCTTGTCCCACACATGCTCTACTGTCTCTCATTCAGCAGAAAAAAAACAAGGTCTTATCGCTCACCGTCTTGCTGAGCCAACCGATTCTGAATATTTTGAACAACTTTAAGGGATTCTCAATCAAATATGATCACAGAGGGACATACTTGGGAGGAAACGCCTGTTTCAGCTAGGGAATCGACTGCTCCACTTGTAAAAGTATTAGCACTTCTCCACATCGATATTCCTGCTTGGTTTTTTCCTCACATCCTCCAGGACTCCACTGTCTGCGGATGACTGAGGATCATTTTCCAACCTGAGACCCGACCACAACGCTATTGGGCATTGTAAACCACTCACCGTGGCCTAAAATAGCCCAGCGCAATAATGTCTCGCTTTACTTCCAGAAGCTAAAAGCTCTGTAGTCACACACACAGTGTCATAAAGTCTGCTAAGCTCTCTGTTGGTGAAGCGGAGTTTAAATTGAATTAAGGGCCTGTTAATGGAGAAGGAGCATGTCCAAACTGCAGTTTTATTGACTCCGTGAATACATTTCTCTCTCTCTGTCTTGTCTCTCAGGTCTGCCAGTCATGCCGAGGGAGTTTGTACCTCAGAGCAGTCCAATGTGCATGAGCATGGGCCGACCCACCTTCATCCACCCTCATCAGATGACTTCACACTACTTCCACCACTGACCCGGGCACCCTCTTTACCTTCTGGATCATCCCCCCACGCTCCCCACCATCATCACACCATGCTGATGCACAAAGGACCCTCGTCAAACCCAGGAATGACCACGTCTGCACAGAGACCCCCTTTTTTTTTGCTCACTCCCATTGATCCCAGTACTGGAGGACAAGGCCTGGTCATCCAAGCCCGATAGTAAAGGGAACTTTGCTACAACAGCAGCTACTACACACACACACACGCACACACATACAAAAAACAATTCAGAAAAAAAACAGCCCACAATAAAACCTATTTTGAGACTATTTTTAAGAATTGAAACAAACCTTTTTGACCAGATTTGACACTACATGAACAGAATTCCAGATGAGCTGTGATTCTTTCTTCTTTGTTTTTTTTCTTTTCTTTTTAAACTTGTTAATTTTGATACTTTCATCCAAACAGAGGACCAAGCTGACAAGAACACTTTGTAAAGTCTTGGGGCTTTTTTTTTGGTGAAGATCAACTGAGGCTGTTGTGACGTGTGCAATGACTGGACACATACACGCACGCATGCACTCAAAAAAAAACAAAAATAAAAAAAACAAAACACTTTTCGCACTCATAAACATGTTCAGTACACTTTCATGTGACACGCTCTTTGAAAATAATATCACTCTGGAAGGTTGAAAAAAAAAAAACAGAAGCGCAGAAAGACTCCAAGAGTTATAACTACTGTAGTATAAAAAGTATAGACAAATAAGTTAAAACTTGTGCATTTTTTTTTTGTTTGTTTTGTTTTTGTTGATCACATGTTTTATGTTTCCTGAGCTAGTTTTAGAATTAAAGGTTAACCTTTTCTCTCTCACACTGTGTGTGCTCTTTCCTGAAGAAGAAACTGTCTCGCAGCACAACACTAAAAAAATAAAAATAAAAATAAAAAAAAACAATAGGAAGATGGAACATCTCTAACCACAAAACAGGCAATCAGGTCCTGTCCCCCGTAACAGAAGGGCATGATGGGAAAAGGCTGCTAAAGGACAGCGAATTGCTCCAGAAGATTCAGTCTGAACATTTGTCATGCCCCTTCTTCCTGGTTTTTTTTTTTTTTTTTTTTGGTTCATGAATGAATGTTTTGCCCTGTAGGTTTTAAAGGATAAAAAAAAAAGTTTTCTTTGACTTTGCCCAAGCACTGGATTGTGTTGGTTTTATACATTTTTCTTTTCTTTTTTTTTATTTTTTGTTGTTTTATTTTGTTTTTATTTTATTTGTTACCCTGGACTCTCATTCAGAAGAGCCTTATCGAAGGAAGCTTAAACCGTGGAAAAGCAACATCCTGCAGCGCTTCTTCACCTGCAGATCGACACAACTTGCCATAAAAGGACAGTACTGACACAAACGTTGATTCTGTGGCACTGGAGAAGCGATTTGATGGTTGATGCACCAAAAAAAAAAAAAAAAAAAAACTTCAACAGGAAAAAAAAGGAAAAAAAAAAACAACTTAAATTATGAACTCAATGCTTTTGGGAGAGTAAAAAAAGCAGAGAGAATATTGTAACAAACTTCGTACAGAGTTCAGTCTATTAATTGTTTCATGTTAGATATTCTATGTGTTTACCTCAATTGATAAAGAATGTTTTTGCTAGTTTCAGATCTGCTGTGGCATTGATATTGTATGTCCATGAATTCCTTCCTTTTTCAGCACGTGTTCCTCACTAGATGATAAGATGCCGTCTCCCTTAAGCTTTGTCAAAAATTACATTAAATACTTGTATGAGGACTGTGACGTAATGTTTAAAAGGTGTTCAGTCACAAATGCTGTAATAAATATTTCATTTTTGATTTTTGTTAGATTTTTTTGTGTGATTAACTGTGTTAAGTCGTAACTCAACTCCACCTTTCTTCTCCCATTTTTTTTTTTTTTTTACAAAACCTAATGAATTGGTTAATTATTGTTGGGGTATGTTGTTGCATGTTAAATTTATTTTTGCACATGGTTATAAAAATACATCACTTCTCACTTTGTTCCAGCACTCTTTTTGCAGTAGATTTTTTTTTTTTAAACTTAGACTGCCCATTTAAGCAGTGAGTGCCCTGTTAAAATGACAAAAACAAATCATGGTGGAAATACATCTTGCCACAGCGATTTATTTTGGCACACAAACGTACCCTTCAAATGATAAATATATTTCAGATGCAAATTAAAGGTGCAAATAATTTACCACCAAGTCATTTTGCACTTAAAGCGAAAGGAAAGCAATTAACAGTGAAGTAAATGTGATTAAAAAATGATGAAACTAAAACAACTAATAATAATAATAATAATATCCCCCAAGAAAGTTTCTATTGATTAAAATGTTCGAATCTTTTGGAAAAAACAGACTAATATTTGAATTTGTTTGAACTATTTACAAAGAGTTACCTTTCACTGCTTTCCAAACAACAAACAAGCATGAGGCTCCCTGAATAATTGACTCCACAGTGAGCAAAAGGGCTAGCCCCTCGGTTCTGCCGTTTTGCAGCGCCGCCTGTCGGTTAATTTTGGTACTGCCGTTAAGGAAAAAAGAGGCCAAGTCTTCTCCCTTTGCTCGTTCTCCTCTCTGTGTTAGCCCGCGGCCATCCAAGACAGAGCCTTAAACCACAAACGATGGCATTACTCTGTCTGATTTTTTTTTTCTTTGGTCCTTTACAAATACTTTTTTTTTTAAATATGGGATTCAGGCTTTTGATAATTATTTTCCTTTTTCTTTATTATTATAATTATTATTCTTTTATTATTTTACTTGTCAATGCACTCTGCCAAGATCTTTTAAATTAATAGACAGAGTAAACAACAACAAAAAAATAACATTAATAATATTATAAATATTAATATTAATTATTATAATAAAATTAAAACATTTTTGCTATTTTAGCAAATTGATGAAGGCGTAAATGCACTTTTATTTTACTTTTATTGTTTTTGGTCCCTCTAATAGTTATAGTTGTTTAGTACATTTTCCTTCTGAAAGTCGTTTTATTTTTAAATCTACTTCAGGCCCATTTTGTATTTTTGTGTGCATTTATATAAAAATAATAAAATCTAATTTTAATTCAACTCCAAAATCTCCCATAACGAAGACATGCTTAAAATAAATGATTAAAAAAGTAAAACTAAAATAAAAATAAATTAACATTTGAATAACCAAAAAATACACGCCTTTACAACATAACAAACAATACAAACATCATTTATTATGTTATTTATTTTATTTATTTTTTTGTGTGTGATTTTAATATTTAACATAAATGTTCACACTAAGTCTCAGCTGCAGATTAAAAATGAAAACGGACTAATCGTGGTTCTCAAGGTTTGAAATATTTAAGCACAGACAGATGTTGGGCCTGCGTTCAGCAGCGGTAAAGGTGTTTTATTATTTTTATTATTATTAATAGATTTACACTAGGGTTTACTTTAAACATCTTTACCAAACAATGTTAAAACTTTAAAGACTCCCTTTGTTTTTCTAGAGCTCCTTTATTCCGATCCAGAAGGGAAGAAATCCGGCGTTTTGCGCGTGAGATCACGAGAACGTGAGTATTATTGTGGATGGAGAGGATTTTCATATTAATAGTTTTTTTGGGGGGGCCTTTTCTTTTCTATTCCTCTACGTCTCCCCCCTCCTCCTCCTCCTCACTCCTCCCCCTCCCCGATGAGACAGAAGGTAGATTGCCTCTGCTGCTTTCCTTTTGCCGATTCGGTGTGACAGGGATGATGGATGATCCAGCCGAGCTAAACAACTCCTCCCCTTCATCTCCTCCCTGTCAAAGCCAGTCCGGGCTGCTGCTGCTGCTGCACGAAAAGGAAATCAGGAATATATTCCCTGTGCTGTGTGCTGCACAATGCAATCCCCGCTCCTCTCCTGGAAAAGACGCTCTCTTTTTCCTCCTGCAACAATATTAAAAGTCCACACACACACACAAACACACACAGTTTTGCGCGCTCGGAACACAAAGCACACGTGTGTGTGTTTAACAGAGGCAACATGTTAATAATGCTTATTTTATTGCTTTTTCCCCCTCTTGTAGAGCATCTGGTGAGGGGATCTCACAGGGTTGCTTGTATGTATTTTTAGATCTGCTGAGGAGAGAAGATAAAAGTTGTGCCTTTTGTTTTTCTTTCAAATTGCTGATTTGGATGGTGGTCTTTAGGGTAAAAAAAAAAAAAAAGAGAGAGAAAGAAATAGAAGCATGTTCTTGTAAAGGTTGAGTGTCCTGCGCTGTGCAGCTGGCTCTCACCAACACGGCTTGCTGAGGGGGACACTTTTTTTTTTTTAGTTTTTTTGTGTATGCAAGCCAGCATTTGTTGCCCTCTTTTTTCAACATTTCAGCAGTTTTTGCTCTTCTTGCCATAAGGTGTTTCTATGACTACGTTATGCAGGCCTGTGTGTGTGTGTGTCTGTTTGTGTTTGTGTGTGTGTGTGAGCGGGTCAAAGGCGGGGTCCCTGGGAGAAAAAGGGCCGCATTTGGCTGATCATTTATCAATGTCAACCACATAATGATTCTCCCTGCAGTCCCCCTATTGATGAGGATAATTACATTAGCTCAGAGTGACTGATCAATAAAGCCCAGGGAAAATGGTTTATTATAGCACCACCGAAAAGGGCTTTCTGGAAGAAGGAACTTTTTTTTTAAGGAGGCAGGGTTGATCTGTGCAATTCAAAGACAATTGTGAGAGGAGTTTGTGTCATCATGTGAATTTTACTTAAAAAAAATACTTCCTTCATTTTTTTAAATTGGGATTTATTTTAAAAAATACGTTTTGGAATCTAGATATATATTTGCTTTGTTTAATGATCTTTTTTTATTCTTCATGCTTGTGTTAAATAAAACTAAGGAAATCTTGCTGACAGCAGATATAAAGTCACATCTTGATGGATTATAGGAGAAAACATCCGGAAGTAAATCATTAAACTATGCTGAGATTTGTTTTGAGGAATTTGTTTAATATTTTGAAGAGGAAAAATAAAACAACAAACGAAAATTGCACTTAAAGTGGTTTCAAAATCACAATATTAAATATTTAAAAACACACAGTAAAGAAAGTATTTCTGACCTTTCTTCCCACTTCTAAGGCTCGCGCTGCTTCCCTTTTTTTTCCCATTGTGTGTGTGTGTGTGTGTGTGTGTGTGTTTTTTAATTGTCAACAACTTATCCCCTGCAGGAATGTTGCAAACTCTTTCTCCTTAATTCTCCGCGGTGCCTCGCGCCAGCTCCCATTTACCGCTGATGAACGCGTCTGCAGGAGACAGCTCCATTATCTATTTATCATTTATGATAGGATTTCCTCAGACAATGGAGGCGGCCGCGCGCGCGCCCCGCAGACGGGCCTCGCTGATGACTCTTCTCTGGCCTTTCGCAAATGAATTCCGCGGCTGCGTGATAAATAGGAAACCATGGATTTCCATCTTTAATAAGGGCGCGTTAGGGCTGTTTTAATATTAAACCTGACAATTAATGTTTGGATATTATGCTGACATCTAAAATTGACACAAACCAGGTAAAAAAAATAAAATAAATCACAACACATTAAAGATGGAGTCTGTCCTCATTTTTTTTCACACTTCGGTGTCCCGCTTTAAAATGTGGAACTGTCACCCCACCCCCCACCGCCTCCACGGCGCGCTCACGCCACAACAATATAATTCCCAATGATGTTAAAATCATAATTAGTCAGATAACATAGCTACAGGCCTTCACAGACGCTGTAAATTGCAGTGGCCACAGTCATGCAGCCGCTGCAGGAGGGAGAGGGAGGGGGGGAAAAGGAGGGCAGAATAAATAAAGCGCAATAAAAAGGGAAATAGCCGGAGTTTAGTCGAGCCTTGAGGTATTCAAAGCGTTATTTCAATCAGTTAAGATTTAATTAGGCGAGCCCCAGGCCCTCTTTTTCTCATTACATTGCCTTTTTTCACCCACTCACTGTGCCTCAAGGTTGTCAGCATTTCACCCGTTTTTTTTTTTTAAACCAGTGGAATAATCGCGCTTTATGGCCGAAGCGGCCATAAGATTCACAAATAAATCCAGCGTTATTCCATTATAAGGAGACGTTACAGTGAGCGGCGGAAATATCGATTCCCTTTATTTATGACTCGTTTTCCTATAAGTTAATTTTCTTATTTTTTAAATTCCTTGGGTTATTTTTGAGAGCTTTGAAAGAAAAAAAGGCAGGGAAAAACGCTCAGAACTATCTTGTGTGGGGAACCGAGTGCAGCAAAGTGAGACATTTCACAAGAACTGTAAATAACATAAGAGGACTGAGAGGGAGGTGGGCAGTGCGGACACGCGCTCGTGCACACTTCAGGCTTTTTCTTTTTCTTCTTTTTTTTATTTTAAATCTAAAATTCCTCCGGGCTGTTGATGAATCCGCGCGCGTTTCCAAAAGGCGCGATGATGCGCGTCTCTAAATCCAGTCCGCGGTGTGATGTGGATGTGGCTGAGGTGCAAGAGACAAGAAAAGGAAGAAGAAGCTGGAGACCCCAACCCCTCCCCACCGCACCCTCGGGCGCACTGTTTTTACATGATGGCGACCCCTTCTGGAGGCCAAAGTAAATTTGTTTATACAAGAAAGAAAAAAAAGAGAGATAAACTCCCTTTTTTTCTTTGCTATTAAATAAAAAATCGTCATCATATTCTGAAAGAATATGATGATATTGTATAATATCAGCAAGTCCTGCTTTTTAAAGAAGGGAAGGAGAGAGAACGTGCAGAGCTAAAGTCATCCAGCCAGGGGCCCGAAGGACCCCGGTCATCATTAATCAAAGCCCACTTGAAGATTTTGACTCAGAGTATAGAACGGGTAACCATTATCGTCTCGGGTGGCAGTTAAGACCTCTTCTTACTTTTCAAAACAATGTAATGGCATACAGGTCTACACGAAAAAAAAGGAGAAAGAACGAAAGAAAAATGAAGACGAGAAGGACTGATGTCACTGGAAGAGGTGGTTTATTCAGCAGCTTCATATGAAAATATAAAAATGTATATAATAATAATAATAATAATAATAATAATAATATAATGAAATATGTTTTATGTTTTAATTTTGTTGCCATTTTCATAAAAAACGGAATTACATTTATAATAAAAAAACCGAAATAATAAATAAATTATAATTCACAATCCTTCGTTAGGGATCAAATTAAATGCATTTTTATGATCTTGCAAAAACACGTAGACTTTTTTTGGGGGGGGGGGGGGGGTCTAAAAAAACTTTGCATAAAAGCATCATTTTTTTAAGAGATATAAAATAAAGGTAATGCGTTATTATAAATTATTTGTATGAATTTCTTTTCAAATAAATAAAATCAAATTGAATAGAAAGCTCCTGAAAATTGTGGGCTTTTTCAGAAGTGCAATAAAATTTAATAAATAAATAAATAAATACTATTTTTGTTAATTTTATTTATTTTTTATTTATTTATTTTTGCCTTCTGTCTGTTTTGTTTCCGAGTGCTTTACGCACAGTGGCCCCTGTCAGTGGCTGCTGATGAGAAGATTTATGAGGAAGATTTCATGTGCGACATCCTGTAATTTATCTGATAAATTTATCTTGTGTGAGTCGCAGCAGCAGCAGCAGCAGAAGAGGGGTGGGGGGGGGGGGGGCTGGGGGGGCTGGGGCAGGAAAAACCAGCTCAGTCCCTGTTAGCAGTCGGAAGCTTCAGTGATGAAAAGCAAGAGCTGGTGTCAAGAACTTTTTTAGCACATCACTACAGCTGGTGGGAATAAATAGTAGTCAACCTAAGAGGAGGAGGAGGAAGAGGGAGGGGAGCTGTGGAGTAAGGCTATTTGGATGCCTCCACAATAAAAGTGTTGTGTGCAACTATCTCACAAGTCCAAGTTTGTTTCTCAACAAGGTGTGTAAACTATATTCATCCACCAGTAACGATAGGAAGCCTGCTCCCTATCTTATCTGCAGGCCAGGTAGCGCCATACCTGCAGGGGGAATAACTGCTGTGATAAAACGTGTCCGAGCCAATAGGAAGCCTCTTGTCTGTCTGTGAGGAGTTAATGGAGAACGCCACTGGAGACAGGAAGTCTTCAGAAAGTGAAAAGCACTTTATTTGCGCACCTGAATGGCCTGGCGTAGAGTTTCCCTTCAAACCCGATGGGAAAACCACATTACAGTTCCCCCACACAGGGTCATTACAAGCGTGCAGCGGGGTTCAAGTGATCCATTCCATTTGAATGACAACATCTCCGTCGCTCTATTCATTCCTCCCTCCTCTGTGACCCGGTGATGATCCCTGTGGGATTGGGATGCTGTCAGCAGAGTGATGTGCAGAGCAAGATCCGAATCTACCTTCAAAACGTGTGTAAAACTCCCTCGCATGTTGCCTCACCATAGTCTGAGTCAATAGTTGCGATTGCTGCTTTCTCGCAGCAACAGGTTTGTGGGCCCATAACAGCAAACACACAGCAGCATGACATCATCAGGCCTATAAAAATGAACTGCAACATCGATCCAGTTCAGGCTGACCTCCCATAAGTCACATGGAGACAATGTGGGACATGTGTTTGGATGGAGGTGTATATTTACCTGTCACTGGGAACTCAAGGACAAGGCAGCAGCGAGGTTCAATCCACCCACACGTATAGTGGAGCTCGTTGGAGTGAAAATGAGTTGTAAAAATGATAAAACCTCCACTTTTTTCAACCTAAAAGGGCACAGAAGCCGGCCCCGAGCTTCCAGCTAAACTCTCAATTGCTTAGTTCAGCAAACACCGCTCAAAATTCTCACAAACGATGAAAAAAAGTTTAATCTTCTTTTCTGTCACATTTTTTTTTTCTCCTCAACTGCCTTTCATTTCCAAGATTCACAATATCCCAGCACAAAAATATTATGTTGCCAGGGGCAACAAGTCAATGAAATAACCAATCACATCTGTTCTTTGAAATACTTCCAAAATGAAGCGGAGTCCTTTACAAAATGGAGACGTCCTCTGATCTGTGTGTTGTAGGATTTCAAGCTCAGATTTATTGAAGCGTTATGAACGATCACAAGACGTGTTTTGACAAACGCATGTGTTATTTCTGAATGAGGGGCTCAGTGTGATGGATCAGGCTCCTCTGTTATCATTTGGATTAGTGGCTTTGATTACGCTCTCTGTTCGAGCTTTGGTCACAGAACCAATCAGAGTCCGCCGTTCGTGCACTGTCATGCACCACCCATGTACAGTAGCCCCAACTGTTTCTTAGAACATGTTCCCTAATGCCAAGCTTGTAAAATCTTTCACCAGGTGATCATGCTCACTAATAAGGGATACAGTGAGCCAACATTTGTTTTGACTGCATTTCTATCTTGAGCCACTTGCAACCATTTGACTCTCCAGTGCTTTGGTCTCATTTCCAACCACACAGGTCCAGTCTTATAGAATGTCACCAATGATCACCCTGCTGTTCACTCCAGCCCTCCCCAGCTCATCACAACCTCGGCTTGTAACAGGTTCTGTGGATGTAACCAGGCTTCCTCTGAAACCTTGCTGCTAAAGCTGGAGATGGCACAATTTCTGGGTCACTTCTGTCACAGACCAAATGCCACACATGGAGGCTAACCTTTCTGACGGTCAGTTCTAAAACACTGCCTCCATGCAGGTTGTCATCCTTGTGGATCTAACTGCAACATTAGATTCTCTCTCCACAATTATACTCATGTTGGGGAAAAAAAGTGATGAGAAGAACTTTATACTGGTCTAGTCACTGAAAAATACAGCTAATGTTTGACAACTTGGCCATTCTTGCAGAGCTGCAGACTTATGGCATATCAGGTCTCACTGGAAGGAACTCTAAATATGCATCCTGGATTAATTTGAAATGGGGGTTAAGCAACAAGCTGCACTGTTTTTACAAATGGGAGCTTAGCTCCAAATGGAATACCTTAATTAGCAAGAATATCAGTCAACACCTTTCGCTTTAACAGAGTTCCATTAGGTTTCCATTGCCAAGTTGTTCATCTAAATAGAAAGCAGCTTGAGTTTTTTTTTTCTTTTTAAAGCTGAAACAAATGGGCAATTTCAATGGCCAGGCCATGGTGTGTATGATGCACCGTCAAATTAGCCCTACAAGTTTATTTTTGCAGAGTGTTCAGATCTTTGATTTTCTTTTTGTTTGTTTTTGAAGCTCTAGGCGATTACCCCTCTTGTCCAATCCAGCCAGTGAGTCACTGAAAACTGAGCTAAATGCTCCTCCATGTCTCCCCTTCCACCCAGTCTGAGTAGATTTGTCATACTTGTTCGGTTTCCTTCAAACATACCATCTGTCCTCCATCCTGTCAATCAAAAATCCACTGCTTTGCCATCTACAACCCACCCCATCAGCATCGGCCACTTTTCTCATGATCCACTGTTGTTTTTAAATAACAGCCACTGATTAACAGGCAGAGACTCCTAAAAATAAAATCTCATGTCTGCTTCATGTGAGAGGCTTTTACCCCTGTGCTGTTATTCCAGCCATATATATAAAAAAAGTAAATAAGCTTTTTTAAATTTCAATCCAGCTGCTCCGACTCTTCGAGGAGAACTTTTATTTATTTCCACTCTGTGATGTCTTGCTGGCTTGGGGAGGCAGAGAGGATCCCTCCTAAAAACGCTCCGCTGCCCGAGGCAGAAACAGGCCCGAGATCTCTTCACATAAATAACACAGGAGCGTGGAGGAAGCCCGTTTGGTGGTCTGCTGGAGGGATAGAACCGAGGGCTTCAGCCTGGGGTTCTGTCCTTCTTTTTTTCATTCTCAGAGTCTCAGAGGTCCAACAGTTTGGCCGAAGCAGGATAAAACAGCAGGAACTGGAGGAGATTGGGCCAAGTTGTACATCTGAGTGGAAAGCAGACTTCCAATAGCCTGCGGGCCCAGACCAGACACTGTGGATACTGTGGACAGCATCAAACTAATCTGACACATGGGACTCACAGATTTACAAATATTATAGCAAAGAATGAAACGTGTAAACAGATTACTCAGCAACTAGAATACATAATTTATAACATCCTTTTTTTAACCTGTCATTCAAATGGTTATGGGTTAAGTTCGTATTTAAGTTTGGTTCTGGAAGCTTCTTTAGGATTACCCTTCCACCCGGCTGCAGGAAGCAACCTCTCCAAACTGTCCTTATTTGGAAAGCACTCTGAAGCCTTATTGTTACTGTTGCAAAAAGAACAATGTATCTAAAAGGGGTGGAAGACAGGGACAAGGAAAACACTAAATAAAGACAGCTGGCTATTAAAAATAATCTGATAGAGGCTATTTTTTCCCAACATTTGCATCATGGAAATCTTTGTCAGCTGACATTGATGCCTTTGAAGTAGGTTTAAAAACAAAATTGTATTTAGTCCACATTGTGTGCAGACGCTAATTTATAGGAGCTGACCCTGGCTTCTCTTTTGTGAACCAGCCATCTTGGAAAACAATGGCAGGAAGGCTTAAAACTTGAGAGGAACTGAATCTGCTGCTTTTCCATTTATTCTGCTCTTGTTCAACGGAGAAATGTCCCTCCCTGTGTAAAATAGCTCTGCTTTTTTCATGTCCAACAGGAGTCATAAACTGATGTCTAAGCATACCATGGTCAGGCGATAGGGCCGAGTTTAACTGGACACATGGGGACAGTTGTTTTGTACCACATGGGGTGAGTTTGAAGGGGGGGCTGACAGAGGAAGCCATTGCTGCCTGGCGACCCCGTGGTGACCCAGTGGCCTCCTCATGGAGGGATCAAGGCCTAGAAGGGAGCCGGCTGAGGGTTAGAGGTTTAAGGGTAACAAATCAAGCAACACTTTAGCGGTATTTAACCCCCACATACCATATCTTTCTAACTGCATGAACAGTCCGTGACTGGGTAAGGAAAAAAATAATAATAAAAAAAGAACACTTCTTTTTATTCTGCAAGTGAAAGTTCTGTTCTGTAAAACAAAATGTTTTCACGAAGTTCAGACAAGACTTAACTTACATTTTATGTTCCTCTAAGGTGTGTTTTGATTTATTTTCCTGCAGGACAGCACATGAGATTAGCAACAATAACCAAAGCTCTTGTGCATTTGGAACATGGAAAATGATTCCTCTTTTACACAAGGTTCTTCACCTTTTCTTTTGCTCTCCTTCTGTCGTTTTGTGCGCCGTAAAGCAAAAGACAGAGACCTCCTATAGGCTGTGCATATCAGACTCTAAAAGCATCACTCAACTTTATGTTTTGGTTCCCCGAGCCCAGCTGTGTTTCTTCCATTAGTATCTCCTCATAAAACCTACCGAGGTTATAAAAATGAGCAACAGACGACCACTAGATAGTCATCCACCTTTACATAGTAATCAGGTGGTTCTATGTACCTGAAGGCACTCACGGCCAAAGAGGTAGTAAAGTATATAAAATTTACTGTGCTAATCCTGAGTGCAAGAAAATATAACAGTTTAGTAAAACATTTATTAAAGTCAAAGAGATACAAAGTACTCGGAGACATTTCTTGTTTCTTATTGTTTCACTGAACTTTATCATGTGGCTTAATTCATCTTTTAACACTTTTTTTAACTCTAATATTTTATTTTAGAAAATTGACACACTTGGGTGTTTTCAATTATAAGTTGTTAAAACTGTCAAACACTGTTCACGATTCTCTAACATTTTTCTCCAAACAAATGATTAATCCATTAATCACAATCATAGAAATATATGGACTTTAAACCCCCATTTAAATTATTATATCAGATTTATTTATTAGTAATTACATAATACAAAACTGTTGACAAACTGCAAGTATATGCCAGAGGAAAAGTTGCTTTTAATTATTGTACAAAAAGAATAAACATGTTAAAAGAAAAAGGTCAGTGTGAGGGCAGCTTTTATCAGAAATGATCCTGTTTACCCCCCATGCAGAGTGACTGAGAGGGCACTGAGTGACGCAGGTGAGAGGCAGGCGTCTACCAAGCCCCCAGACCGCACCTCTCTTATCTGCCAATGGAAGGAGGAGGAAGGAGTGACAAAGGCCAGGGCTTTGGATATGATAAGCAAGAGTCCTTATGTCCTGCTCTGGTCCTGGTGTGTACCACAGCGGGAGGCCATCCAAAGTCCAGGTGTTGACCACAAGCAGAGTCTGGCTGTGCACCGCTGGATATGCAGAACACTGTTGTGTGTTTACATCAGGCTGCTTTGTTGTGGTGAATGACAGGAAGAAAGCGAGATACAGCTGGAGAAAGAGGGTCAGGTGGAGTTCAGGGCAGATTTTTGCCAGCTGATTTCATGCTGCAGGAAAGCCAAATTGCTTCCGGATCTATAGCAGGAATCCACCCTCGCTTAGTTCAGTGTTTCTAACCTTCCCACCTTCTTGTTGCTCTTGTTCTCTATTCCACATCTAAGCTTTTTTTTTATTTTTTATCCTCTTTACGGCTCTCTTCCGATCGCTCCTTCTGGGTAGTGTGACAAAGTGTGACGATGTCTGTGGGAAAACCATCTTTGAGTAGGATACCTCTGTCTCTTTGGCAGTCCAGTTCTCCTATGAAACCATACCAGTAGATCACAAGACCAGGGCCAAACCTGCAGCACAAAAAAGGTGGTTTTGTTAATAAAATACATATACTTTCAAATTTCTAGCAACAAAATGCTTTTAAATATTAACTTTGGAAATAGAAGATCAACCGAAAGAGCTGAAATAAGTGAACCAATGAATGTTTTGCAGTAAATATGTTAGCTTTGATGTATTCTTTTGATCACCAAACAGGAAATGTGTCCTGAATAAAACAAAAAAAGCCACTTAGTAGATAAGGATGTTTTTAAATGGTTGATACTCTCTCAATCACATTACAATGGCAGTGAAATAACAATATTCTTAAAAATAACAAACACTGCACCAAAGGCCTCTGAATCCTGTCATCGGAATCTTTTGGCACATAGCGAAGCATGCAAAGGTCAACACAAAGTCTGACTGAAACATCCTGCATGGGGTGCTTCATGTCTGCCAGTCCCACAGTGTTCAGCAGTTTGATTCACAAGCACTTTGACAGAAAAAGAAACTATCTTAATTGGCTACAACTGCATTTTCTAATGGGAAAAATAAAAAACAAAAACAAAAAAACTTTACACTGTTTCAATATATATATTTCCCTACCTTTTCCATACCTTCTGCAGTAATATATTTGGAGCTACTGTATGTTGAGGAAAACCATAGCTACTGTATATTTTAGGTTCTGCTATAGTCTTGAGATATTTACTAGAAAAGTGCAAAGTTATTTTACTACTTCTCTAAGAAAATAAATCTTCTGTCAAGTTATTTAATAAGCCCCAAAGAGCCACCCATGGCCCTTTCTGCCTCATATAGATCATTTCTATTCTTTGAACATTAGTTGTCATGCATAGAAGACATGTTTGAGTTGAACTCTGACTGCAGAGCCCTTCAGCCCCAATGTGCATGACCTGTTTCAGGGGGGCTGACAGCGTTCTGGTTCCAGATACTCTACTCGCAGACAGTTAACAATGCTGCAGGGCCTCAGGAGAACTAGAAAGGAAGCGAACCAAAGGGCCACAGAGAGCAGTGGAAGTTCAGCTCCAAGGTAAAGTACATAAAATCTTGAACATGCGATCCGTCATTTGACGCTACATTTTAGACCTAATCACATAAATAGGTTTTTTGATAGTGATAGTTTTGAACTTTTTGCATTTTTTGTGTGAATACATGAAATATATGATATTTGAGATTATTTTAAATGTATAAGCAGCTGACTTTTGATGAAATACTGTAAGAACATAAAACAAAAATATGGTCTTCTGACTGATTTGTTGTGTCATTGTAAAATATACCGGCACCGTGCTGTGTTGACCAGAGCCTTGAGGCGGTGCATGTTTTACATACAGCACTTCTGTGGAGACACATGTACAAGAAAATATGTGACTATACACGCACACCCCTCCCTTCAAGAGGCCCTTGCATGCTCCTGCACTCCATCCTATGCCTTTACAGTGTATGATTTACGGTGTAGTATCTATGAGCGAATGGGCCCGAGCGCTAACAGCCCTGCAGATGCACACTGCAAGTTCACCACAATGTCACACTCATAGCTCAGACTCTCAGTACTGCACAAGCCCCCAAACCCCAAAACTCTCATCATCTCCATGGTCCACTGCTCTACATGGCCACCAATTCTTAATATGGAAATGTTATGAAGACACAAGCTAAACATTTACATTAGACGACTTCTGAAAAGAGGTTATGCTCTACTTTTCATTCAGCCACCATGCCATATGTATTTCCTGTGCTCTGGCGGGGAATGCGTGGCTGGAAAGAGGGAGAAAAGGGAGCTTGCTCTCAGCAGAGTAGAAAGGGGCAGCCCTCTGAAAAGGTTAAAACTGTACATCAACAGATAAGGCAGCGGTGCACGATACATCATGTCCCAGGACTGTCAGGGGAGGCCAAGTACAAATTGAAACTAGCAAAATTATAAACACTGGGGAGCCATGTCACCAAGGCCTTTCCATACCGTAAAGAAAATAAATGGACTTTGAAACCTACTCAACATTAATACAAGTCAATACTACAAGGACCTTGAGGTAAAAAAATCCGAGTCAGGGAATAGAAACAATAACAAAGTGGGAGGCTCAGGGGTCAAAGACTATGCCTGATAGCTACAGCAAGATTCTAAGTTGGAAAAAGCGGTTTCAAACATCGTCCAAACTATAAATATTAAGCTGTATATACTACTACATTTAAGCTGTGACTGCTCAAGGAAGTGAATGAAAGTTCAGTTTAAATTTGTAAGCAAATGAAGGTCTAATATGTAGGCTAACGTATTGCAACCTGGCATGCGCTTATTACACACAACCTCAAAGTCAGACTCTGTCATCTTCCAATAAACACCTAACTATGTAACAAGATGGTGAAATTGTTTGTGAAATGCACTTAATTTCCACAAGAAAGCCACTTGACAAGCTTGGGCGTGGATTGGTGTTGCCAGCCATGCTTTCGTTAGTGTTAATGAGCTGGTGGTCACATTTCCAGCAGGGGCCAAGCATCATACTATTGCAGCTTAATGAGAGCAAGGCACTCAGGAACAACAAAAAAAAAAAGCCTTGAATGGTGAAGAGGCAGTGTTATTAGCCGCCTGTGCACAGGCAACACACCATGAAGCGAAACCTTCCAACAGAGCTGAGGACAGAATGACATCTTTGCATCCAAATTAAAAGTGTACACATGCAATAGTTATACACAACCGTGTTTCAAATAAACAACTGCAACAAAAATACAATCAATTTCCAATAATTTGAACCCAGTTTTAATGGAAAACAGCTTATATGTCAACTGCTAAAGCTAACAAATCTTAGTTGTTTTTTTCATCTTGTGCTAGCAACAGGTTAAAAAAATGGAAATAGAAGCATGTTTACTGTGTTCAATCAATTTTTTGTCACACTGGATGAAAGTTTATGAGTTGCAAAAAGCAATTAGTGTAGTGCTGCAAGTGAAGTATTTTATTGTACTTGTATCATAAATGGTTTCTGCTTCCCATGAGTCAAGGTCCAATTTTTCATACTAATATATATATATATATTAGGGGTGCAACGATACAAAAAATTCATGGTTCGGTTCGATACTTTAGCCTCACGGTTCGATATTTTTTCGATACAAAAAAGAGAAATTTCCATGCCCTTTTTAACTTGTAATTTATTGATATTAA
>JARVGW010000336.1:1444744-1468397 GCA_031762495.1 Anablepsoides rubrolineatus
TTGTCTACACTTTATAAAATATACAGCAAGAGGACCCGTTTGGCATTACTGCCTCTGTACGCCTGACCCCTGACAGTGCAGGCTGTAGCCATTGTCCTTGACTTCTGGCGTGCTTTGGTCATTATCCCTCCAACACCTGATTTCTCCATTAAATCTCAGGCTGACCAGGTCATTCGGTTCCAAGGCCCTGCCTCTTTGTCTCCAGCCAAGCTCAACTAATGGGGCATGGAAGGGAATTGAAGAGAGATGGAGGGTAGCGGTGTCAGTGGTGGTGAGAAGGCAGCATCAGCCAAGGGTGAAGAAAAAGAGCTGAGACAGGTCAGCGAGCCCGCCAGAGGCCTGTGGTACAGAAGGGCATGCCGATTGTGATAATGTAGGTGTAGATGTGTGTTTGTCACCGGATAGGGACCTCCGCTCACACACACATACACTGGGCTGTTGATATTCTCATGTGGCTGTGATCGCCTTTTTACATCAGCTTTGATTAAAATTAATGGGCCATCCCTGCTGTTGGGTGGCTTATTTCCAATCCATTTATCAGATGGGGTGAGGCTGCTTCAGTGGCCCTTGTGCCCCTCGAACTCTGACAGTTTTAGAACAGTCCTGTGTACAGCCCTGGAGAAAGGTCAGTGCTTCATGTCCAAATAAATGATATGGTCTTAATGACAGAGGGAATGACTTTTATCTTTCATCATTTATCTGACCTTGGGGATGGTGATATGATGAGGTGATGGAAGGAAGGGACGGTTTAAAACTCCCTCAAACAATTTCATATCTGGACATTCTATTGTGATTTAATATAGTTAAACCAAGGCAATTGTTTCAGAGGAGTCAACATAAAAACTATTTCATTTAACAGATTAAGTAAATGACAAATATTCTATTCTGAATGACCAGTCATACAAAACTAAAATAAAACACAAAGCCAAAAATAAAAGACCTCAACTTTGTCTGTGGAACCATTTCATTGCTCTAATTATAGTAATTACACCTGTGGGGTGTGGATAAAAGCTAATTAAAGTGAGGCTTTCAGGGAATTGATTAAGCTTTTGTGGCTGTAATTCAGAGCACTCAGCTGGATCACAAGACATGGGACACTGCTTTAAATTCAGAGCCCAGCTATCCATTTACAATGAATATTAAAAACAATACAGTGTCAGCAAATGACAAAAAGATTGCATTCATAGCATCTACCAGGTTTTGGGGATTGATTACAAAACTCAATAGGAACAATTAAAAGACCAAAGAAAAAGTGTGATATGAAGGTCAAGAAGTGACTTACCCAGAAAGGAAAGATTTTTCTCCTTCAGTTTGTCACAGAGCAGAACTTCATGCTCTTGTCCAATGACACTGGGAACAGAGTTAAGGAATCTAACATACAACAATACTTCACATGTCTAGTCAAACATAAGAATGGTCCACAAGAACATAAATTATAAAATTTACTTTCACTAATTATGTTGAATGCATTTTAACTCTTTAATTGTATAAATTCATGTACAGATTGCTTGATCACTTGGAGAACATGTAGAGGCAAAATGTCTGAAGTGGCTTTATTTGGAGTAAACATGTGATGAAAACATCTGTGATGACAAAGAAGTTCCAAGACTGGAATGTTGTGTAATATCGTCATGGAAAAATTGAGGGAAACACAACCACTTCCAATCAAGATATTGTAGGACATAATCAGACTTTCAGTGGACTTAAATCAGTTTTCCTCAACAAAACTCCAAGGTGCATTCTCTTAATGGAGAAAAAAAACATCAGTTTTACAAAATGTACAAAAACTCCACTGATTACTCATTTTAATAAAACAATCTATTGGAAAAAAAAAAAATTCCTGAATGAACGTCAGTCTGAGTTAGGATGCCCGTTGCAACAGATTAGAATTTTTTTACCTAAAGCTCAACATCATGAATAATCTATTTAAGTCAAGAGGTGGAAATGTTCTCACATGTTAGACTAAACAAACACTAACAGCTTAAAAATAGATTCTAATAAATTCATACCATGACTTGCACACATGCATAAAAAGTCTTTTCTTTTCAAGTTTGGAGTTCTTTGAAAGCACACAGCAGCAGGATGGTTATTATGAACTCTGCAGCAAAGTAACAGACTTTCAGTTAACTCTAAAGGGACTGCCACAGAATAGAGAAAATGAGGGGAGGGGGAAAGGAGGACAGGATGGGACAGGCTTGACTGGCTGTGAACAGAGTAACAGCCCCACCACACTCAACAAAGCAGAGAGAGACACAATAACACATACTTACACATTTACAATTATTTAAATAAGACTCCTCCCTCACAAAATAGTTAGTGTGCTACCCAGCTGGTTACCCCCAAATAAACTGGACTACCATTCTGCCCCAATAGTGGTTAAGAAAGGGTTATTTATAGCTGCACAGAGGATGATAATGAAATGTTATAATCTGACAAACTGAACATAAAATTAAGAGTTTAACTTGGCCTAATGTAACTCAGACTGTCTGCTGGGCTAAACTGCTTCATTAAAACTAAATGTAATCCAGATGAAAGCTATATTAAAAATCTTTAGGAATGTGTAGTAATGTTTTTCCACAGTGCTTTTAAATGATTATATTTGTATCACAGAACATTGGGTCTGATTCGCTGAATTCATATGAAGATGAATTTACATTAGCCTATCATCTCCTCCAGCTCTTCCCTCCATCGCATTCAAGCCCTTGGATCGCTGATAGTGGTATGGCAGATGGGATGAAACACCTCCTCTGTGAAGCAGAACTTTTATGTCAGGTGAAGCCAGACACATCTCATCCCCTTCAATAGCTCCTCGTCATTTTCAAGCTTAAAATTTTATGGGGATAGGATACTGTTTGATGCAGTCTACCAGCGGTCCATAACAGCAGTCATTTATTGTGCACTGAAAAGAAGGGGAAGAAATATTATGGCATGCCAAAAAAGGTGGGTGGGAGGGTGTAAGGGAGGTGAGGAAAGCCCTTACAGTGTGGGGAAGGGGAGAAAACACGGGAGATGCAGGCAGATTGACAGGAATAACTGCTGGCTGCCACGTGACTTGAACAACAATAAGAAGCAACTGATGGAGTGTGGTAAGCCGATGCAACATGTAAAAACTTGTAACATATTAGCTTTGAGTTGTAAAATTGCAAATAATGAGTCAACTTACAATGTAAAATTATGTATAGTAAAATCTATGCACTCCGTTCCACTCAGTTATTTTATTGTGATATGAGGATAATATCAAAAGACTAAAGTTCCTTACTTGGTAGATATTCTTTGCCAATATTTGGTCTGGAATCAAATATGGTTCCTTCAGCATGCTGCTGATGACACTTTTAGAGGCTGAAAATGAGACAAAGGAATGAAAAGGAGGAAATGAACTTAATTAAAAGTCTAAAAATGGACAATAACAAATCCTTCCCAATGTTCAAAATGCAATAGGAATGTCAAATTGCTATTTTTAATAGAGATCAAATATGTCAAACAGAGCAAATATAGACACAAAAAGCAGCCTGAACATTCTGCAATTTACCATGCATATAGTTAATGTCGTATTTCTACACTTGTCCATTACAAAGCCTATGCAGATTTTCTGTAGATAAATGTTTCAGTCCACAGCACAGGCACTTCATGTAGTTTATCTATGTTATAAATGCTGACTATTCTGCATCTCTCTTTCCATTCTTGCTCTACTAACATTATAAATCACAAAAGAAAGCCTGCTGGATTGGCTTGCAGTTACTGTAGGGAGCAAAAAAAATCCTTAAATCACTTCTTAAAAAGATTTGGATTAAATGGATTGTATCATTGTGTGACGAAATGGTTGAGACACGCCATTTTAGTGATATATTTATACACATGCTTAAGACAGATGTGCAGCGACATTACAAGAAACAATTCTATGCACATTTCAAGCATGGATTGCGCTTGTAACGTTATAGAAATTCTCAAGTTCTACCAGAGAAATGCAAACAATACAAGCATTTAAAAACAAGACCATTGAAAAACAATATTTTGTTTTAAATAAAGCTTTAAAACTTTAAAAACCTTGTGGTTAAGATGCTAATTTAAGTCTTAGTTTATTAAATTTGATAAAGACTCTTCTTTTCAGTTCTTTCTAACACATATAAGCATTTTTTGTTGAGATGATTCCTCATCTGTTCTATGATGAAGTTAAAAAAAAAAAGGTGGAAGAGGAACAAAGGCCATTTAGTACATCTTTGTCTTGTGTTTCTTTTATATGTTTGTCTCCATCTTCGAGCTTTCTCTTTTTGCAACCAACCTGCTTTTTGTTCCATCTCTTCCAGCCTCAATGCTCTACCAGCCCACCCCATAAACCCACACTTCCCTCTTAGAGCTGCAAGGCACAGGGCTGTGCTTTATTTCGCTGCTCATTTTTCTTGGAGATTGGTACCTTCGCACTCAAATCCATACCATGCTCCTGTGCAGTGCAGGCGGCGGTGAAGAAAGAGGGTTATATTTTCCCCTTGAGTTAGGACACCTCTTGACAAATGATAATGGATAATCGATAAAGTGGGAAATATGAGGCAGCAAACTTTATGAAGCTAGGAGACATATTACTCCCCAACAAACACTGGTTTCCCTTAACAAAGTCACTACTCGACTGTGCCTAATAATCTGAAGGAAAATCAAAGGACCTGCAACCACATCAGCAATATTGGCAACTTATTCCACTTTAATGGCATTTTGATTGATTTTTTTCCCCTCTTTCTAATGGTCGTTTTATAGATCTGACGCTGCTTCTGCAAAACAGTAGCGTGTAATAAACCTCCCCGAAGGCAAACGTTAGCCATTAAAGCTCTTGTCTTACTAGGGCTCATAATTGGAGGTTGACCACTACCACATTTTGGTCTCTCACATAACACACACAACTAGAACTAGACTTATATTTCTTCTCTCTCTAAAGCCCTTTGATGTTTTAGCCCAATATGCTTTTGTTGTTGATGGTTATAATAAGTGATAAGATGATGTTTCCCTGCTCTTTTTGAGCAATGGGGCTAAAAGTAGCCATAAATAGGTGACCTTGGCGCTGACATTGTAGAATTTCAACCAAGCATTGACCTGATGAAAATGGAAGGCCAGGCTGCTAATAAATCAGGATGCTTTTAAAATGAGTTTACCCTAATGCTCATTCATCACACGCTGTAATGCCATTTGCCAGCCCAGGATTCGCTGCTGTGCACAAACACAGCAGTAAATAACAACAGGGCCCTTGCATCCTTCGCATCGTTGCAGCCTCCAACATCAGCATACATTTATTAAAGACGCCCCCGCCTTGCACAGCGGCACACCTCCATGACACCCTAAGCTCTTCTCTGATACACACACACAAGCCTTTTTTTCAAACACACAGTTGCACACATAACAAAATGTGCAGAAAATATAAAAAGCATAATCAGAAGAACAAAAGACACAGAGAACAAAGCCCTGCAGCACAACTTTGCACCTTGTAAACATTCACCAAATTTACTGTAATTGTCCCATGTTGGTATAAATTCTTACTAAGGCACCATATCACACCGTCAACATCTGAACAGAAAGAACAGAGAAGAGGAGAATAATAGATGTGAAACACTACGCCTCCATTGGGATTTGCTAAAGAAAACAACCAGTGTAAACAAATCACAAGCCTGTTTTCATATGCAACTCCAAAACAAGATACACAGCAAGGTAACAACAACCCAACCTTGGCTTGGGTTTCATTTCTTACTTGTGTTGTTTGTGACTACTCTTCTCTGAAAAAAGTCATTATCTGAAATGCAAAAATATAGAGAAACCTCATTAAAAAGCAACATTTGTAGAGGGAGGACCGTGATAAACAATAATGGATGACAACTGTTATTGCCACTGACACTGATGAGCTCCTTTGGAAGTTTGTTTATTAATTAGAAAACCCACTACTCTCCGTGGTTAGGGGGGGGGGGGCAGTTACCAATTTCCTTCATACACCCCCTCCCCTTACACTCCCCATGCGCAAGCCATTGAGCTGTGGAGGGGCACTCGTTCATCAAACTTCATGGAGCTTGGGAGAGACAGGTTCTGATAATGTGCGCCGCTAAAGCTGATTTTCCATGATGAATCTCGGAGCATATAAATTGGCTAATATCTGAAAACATTTACAGATACTAGAGGAATTGACTACTTGTGGGACATGATGGATGAGCCTCTCCAACACTGGCCGACAGCTCTGCAAATCTCTGCGGCTGCCTAAAGCCCTCATTTGATTTTCCAATTTACTCCTTTTAAATTTATCCTCCCGCATTGAAAAAAAAGATGGGAAAGAGGAAGAGAGTAGAAGACGAAGAGCAGAAAAAAAAGCATCTTTTTTTTTTTTTTTACTATCCATGGTGGTGTGTGGGTGTTAGTTGATAATATGAAGGTAGTATCTTGTGTGCAGGAGGAGCCCAGTCCCTGAAGAGGTTACTGGGGCAGAACTGATCTGCTTCCATCTGATTCTTCTTGATAGCGGTGAGATGAAACTCTACATTTCAGTGTGTGCGTGAATGCATGTGTGTGTCTATGAATGTGTGTGTATTTGGAGTAATAGTAGACCAAGGGAGGCTCTGCTATAGAAAGACGCTTCCCAGGTCAGGCCATTAGAGTGTGGCAAAGACTGACTGGAGCTCCTATGCTGAAAAGGAGTAATTAGTATACTTGTCAAGTGAGGTGCCACGGTGCTGCTTACCTCCCTTGCACTCACACCCCCCCCACCCCCACCCCACACACACACACACACACTTTAACATTTGTGTTGTCTTCTTCCTAACTCCCTCCATTCTTGCTAATGAAGAGCCCTTGCTCTCATTACTTGGAAAAAAAACTGCATATACACAAACACCAGCTCCATACAGCAGAAGGGTGTAAGAGAAGAGAGGAACACTTGAAGAAAAGAATGGAAGAACAATAACAATCATAGCGACCACTAAAAGATTTTATGGGCTAAAACAAAGTATATTCAATTATCAACACATTTTATCAGCAAAACACTGAAGCCATTATGAATTCTGTCAAGTAATCGAGTAGACACTAACACTCTCAAAGTGTTAACATCAAACACGAGACATTTATAACCTTGCGTACAAGGCTTCTGTAAAGGAATGTGACAATAAATCTTAAAAGGCGGCCGAATCACATAGTTACAAAACATGGAGTAGCAATCTAATCTGGAGCTGGGCCTTGGGAAAATGGAAAAGGTCAAATAGCTAGCAAAATTGCCTCCTCAAAAAAGTATGTCTAAATCTAGAGGCACATCAACTCCTGTCACAGGAGGAATAGAAAGAAAGATGAAGAGATAGAAAGAGGGTGGAAAAGAAGGAGCAGGAGCTCCCCCAGTGTGTCTGTTGGTGACTTCTAAAAAGGTATCTACTGATGCTGAATTATACTGACAATACAGCAGTTAATAATGGATTTGTAATACGTATACTAAGGCAGCAGAGAGGTAATGTGTATATAAACAATACTTTAAATAATACCTCTTCAATTTTGCACTTTTCAAGTCAACATAAATAATTGATAAATAATTGGTTAAAGATAAGTTTAATGAATAAACCTAACGTTTCAACAATTATAAAAAAATGTCAATTACTTTAACACTAATGTGAAAATCTGTTCTGCTTGTTCTTTTTTGTATGCCTGTTTGAATTCAGCTTAATTCAGTTTGCCCCTTTTATCACTACATAAATGTTTTCCATCATGAAAATATATGTAAAGTCAAATCTACAAAACTCAAATCAAAAATTCAAAAAGGAAACACACAAGAAATGAACAACTGCATCTAATGTTGTTAAATGTTATGTGCAAAACTAAACACTAGCCTGAGAATTTTGCACGTATGTTGAGGTTTTCTCAACTGAGTGCACATGATCTTTCTTACCCCAGTGTCCAGTCTATTTTCATGAGGTTAAAAACATTATGGATGTTGATATTATATTCGATAAAACTGTTTTGAATTTATCGATTTATACACAAGTGCCACCAGATAGCCCTGCATCCTGCTTGACTAATGTTCTCTCCAATACTTGAGCTGCAAGGAGGGTGGGGAGGGTCAGATTGTTGGTGGTGTCGTCATGCTGAGCTGTGGTGGCATGTGTTGCTAGTGGGGAGGGGGGCAGACAGCAAAGCGAGCAAAACAAAACAAGGACGGTACAAAAAAACAATTTAAAACCTTCTATTGATCCAGGGCTGGTGATTGTACATATATTCTATCGTCCCAGAGGCCCCATTCCTGTTTCTCTTAAATGCAAGAGAGAGGAGTAGGGGAATAAAAACAACAACGGTGCTAGGCAAAAGCAAGCCACTCACCCAGTTGGGGGTAATGTCCCTTATATAGAAGTCTATTGATCTTTGCAGTGCGCCTGCCTGCCCTCCCCTTGAGTTCTACAAAAACACAAGCACACACATACACACAGCAATGCAGTATGAGGCTGGACGGAGCATGACAAATACGGCTGCCAATAGCACTGAACCAACCTCTTAGCTAATCGCCAGTAAAGACAATTATCCTTGTATTGTTTCATAAGGGAAACACATTACTGGGATTTAATATACACAGAGGGAGATTCGACTTTTTGACCACTGCCCACCTGGGAAAGAATCTACGTGTAAGGTCGTGAGGAGACTCCAAAGAAACAACGTCAAAACAGAGGTCACCCTTACAGCCACATAGCTTTCAATAATCCAAAGGTACAATATGAAGCCAAACATTTGGAAATGCTTTAAATTCATACTGCAGTTAATAATACAACAGCTCCATGAATTAAATAAGTGGGGAATAGTTATATATATTAGTTATAGTTATATAATAAACCAGTATTTTTATCACAAATGTGATTATGGCATTACATTGTAAATATTGGGGAGAGTTTGGGCCAAAGGCTTGGTGGTCATCTTCCAATTGGGGATCTGAGGTTTGATCCCTAGCAACTACAGTGTGCTGAAGGGCAAACCACTATATCCTGCACTGCCCACAAATGTGTTTATTAGTGTATGAGTGAGAATATCTAAAAAATGTTATACATGGTGTGCAAAATATATAGTAGAAAGGACTGACTATGTGCAAAAAGTAGATGATCGTAACCATGTACTTTTTGAAACTGAACAACAATCAGTCAAGAAGTTTCATGTAATTTATGTCTATTCTGAGCAATAGTAAAGTATGATTCCACCATATGGAGATGGACGGATGTGGCGTGCCTTTATGCGAGACAGAGTATCTCTCCCGGATGAATGCCCTGTTCTACAAACTGTTCAGACTAGTATTTTGACAGGCAGTGGATAACAGTGGGTCCAAAGCAATCACATCTTTGACTTTGACAAATGGCTGTGCTGTGGTGAAATTGAAAATAACACACATCCACTTTAATCCCTTTCTTGATTAAATCGGAATCACATCTTTTCTGACATCATGCAATTCACTCTTAAAAACAGCTTGCACAGTCACATGCACAGACTTCTAAGGATAGAAATATTAACAGTGTATGTTATATTAAAATTCCAAGACTGTAAGGCAAAAAAATATAAACAATAATATTATATATAATTTCAGGAAAATCTCTATGACAAATTCAACAAAAATATCTGCATCTGGAATCTTGTTTTCCTGCAGTGCTCAATCAGCACTACCTTTTTCTGCCAGTTTTCTTCAACTCAGTTTCCTATGCAAACCCATAGGTCTACAAAAAACAAAACGGTTGTGGCTACAACTGAAGTTAAAGAACAAATTAACGCATTGGTGATAAAGGAGTGAGGAAAGAAATCAAGGGTGTTATAAATAATACTGATGAACTGAGCTAGCATTGATCCACACTGCAGTTGAGAGGTGGGTGGTCCTCCCAAGACTTAATTGCCAATCATGTGCCCTAGAATGGAGCTTCTGTGAAATGTTGTCTGTCTGTCATTAGGGTTGGACAGGCTGAAAATACAGCAGATAAACTGGAATCTGAACTCAAACAGGGAGCGATTTGGTGGACAAAGTGCTGCAATTAAAAGTGATGTGAAGAGTCACTTAGAGCCAAATGGAAAAGTGTTACTCACGCATTCCACCGTCCATGTCCTGAAGGAATCTGTCCAGGATAATACGAGCCATCAGAGCAGGAGACAGATCCACCTAGTGTACAACAAGAACAAAAGAAGAATGTCTGAATAAAACCAGGACATTGTGTCAGTTGGTAATTATTGTAACTTTTGAATTAAAGCATGTCAAAAAAATGTATTTTAAGATAGGAACAGCTATATTTACAAACCTTCCGACTAGCTTCCACATATTCAGCACAAACTACAGAAAATTAAAAGAACCTGAGGATTTAAACACTGAAATTACACCAGCAGTTGAAGTTTCACTGATGTCACAAATAATAACAATCTTAATGGCTTTAAATTATATTATTCTGTTCTCAAACCTTGACCCTGCTTTTGACATTCTCATTGTAAATTGGTCTTTTAAAGCCCTGCTTTGCAATAACCTTTCCCAAAGGAACAAGAGACCCCCTGTTACACAGCCGAGTTACCTGGCTGAATTGCTTTAGCTTATATCAAAGAGACGTTACCAGTCTCTCAGCTTGTAAGAAAAGGCACATGCCATACTCAGCCAAGAGACAATGTAGAGCTTTAATCATAGGCAGATCACTAAGGCAAAACAGCAGCAACAAATAGGACACACCTGAGGGGCTATGGGAATGCAACCAATAATAGGAAAGATAAAACCTATGGCTGAAGCCTTCTTTGAACACAAAGACACCTGAAAAGGTGAGCAATGTTTTGAGTGAAAGGAAAAGCCCTGGCATGTAAGGAAGCTCTAATGATTGATGCTGAAGGTGTCTACATGACCTTTGCACTCCCTCACATTTCAAGACATATTCTGCTTGTAATATTATGGTGATATTCAAAAAAGAAGCCCTTTGTTAATAATATTTTGACCTTCATTTAAACAATACACGCCATACAGTAATATGAAAACACATTAATTCCTTCACAACTAAATTTCACAGCCTCTCCAAGATGGAGGGGATGGAAATATTGCTTGAAGACTGGCTTATTATAAAACAACATTCTTACAGCCAAAGTACATTTTTCCTCTTGTTAGCATAATTGGCTACCAAATGTGAATATGCCCTCAGATCGCAGCGGGAATGGAGTGTTTCATCTTTTCTCTGATGCATTATGATTACATGCTGGGGGCCGCAATCGCTCTGTCTAAACAATGTCTTTTTACCAACCATAGTATTTGTTAACATTTGCATAACATTGCAATAAGAAGGAAGCTTATAAAAAGCTCTAAGATGTCTATAATGATTAAGGTGTGACTTTATCTCTTTATTAAAGCCTTTGATAGTATTACTGACTTTGTATTTGCCACAGTCAGCCACAGCAGTTTTCTTTTATCTATCAAATTTTGCAGTTATTTCTCTTTTTCTTATTTCTTTTCCACCCTTCCTATTTGTGCTTATTGGCCTGGTCTCTGTACACACCATTGGATAACAACAGAGTATCAGATTCTTGGAAACTGACACATGAAAAATGGCAGCATTACTGATGCAGGCTCAGCCTGAATAAGTGCCACCTGATTAGTTCAGGTACTTGCATCTCCTTAATTTTCATATTAATCATGAGTCCATCTTTACTCTCAAGTCAGACAGCAGCACTTCACGAGTTTAGCATTTAACTAAGATTCACGGAGCCTTGAATTCCTGCTGAAAATAATTATTGTTAAATATTTATTATGGTTGTATTACTAGCCTAAAACGTTAATAGCTGTCACATGCATTGCAGTGCAGTGCACCTGTTCTTAAGCCTATAAGTAACCTTTGCATAAAAACCTCCATAAAGCATGAAAAGACTGAGTTTAGAATCTCTTATTCATGGACTTCATCTAGAAGCAAAAAATACCCATGAACAGCTTTCATCACTGTTAATCTTTTTCATCTATTGGAGATATATTGTCTCATAAAGACACGAAACTACATCAATTAGCAGTCTGAGAGGGCACGAGTGCTTGGTTTAAATGTTAAGTAGCATATTAAAATGACAGTTAAATGGTTCATAGACCGTTATCTCTGTGCTTTTAAGAAAAAAAATATTTCAATTAAATAGAAAATGAATAATAGCAGTTAGCTTTGAAGTTATCACTGATGCATGTAAAGAACTGACTTTGAACTTAAAAACCCTCCTTTGGTAAACAAAAAAGAAAACATTTTTATGAGAATTTCTATATGCTCCTTTACAAATAATTAAGTACAATAAATATTTGCCTCTTGTCTACAGCAATGAGTCTTTTGGAATCAATAACTTAGGAGTTCTTTGCTCAAAAAATTTAAAATATTATACATTTATAGTAGCTGACTTACTAAAATGTTATATTAAAAAAATGCTGATTACAAATGCTTTTTTCAATGTACAATATAAAAGTATTTTTATGACTAAAGCAGTAGTTATTTAAATAAATTTTACATATGTTTATTACTTACTAAAACAAATTGGATTTAAGTAATAAAAATACATACAATTGATACTATATCACCCAGAATACCAACACTAGTCTGACATCTTAAAGCAAACAGCTAAAGACCTGATGAAGAGAGGGGATTTAACCAATGACCCCATCCTCACCTGTCTGCAGTTTGTAGCAACTCTGCCTGAACTGCAATTTGGAAAATTACAAAATAAAACAAAAATAGTATTTTCACATCTGCCTAATGGTGCTTGGAGATAATTACATTCGATAATTGGTAATGGAGAGAATTGTTTTACCAATTTTGATAATGACTAACAGACAAGGGAGAAATTTTAAAAATAGCAGCTACGTCATCTTTATCCTTTTATAAAACATTATCAGTTGACATTATTATTTTTTATTTAAAATGTTAGGAAAGAACTAAAGTCTGTACTGTTACCTCATTGGCCAACTCTAGCAGGACAGGAGCTGTGGGATGAGCCTTGGCCTCACTCAGATACCTTCATTATAACAAAGGACAAGAGCCGCAGTTAAAAAAAAAAAGAAGAAAAGAAAAACAGCTCTCAAAGACAGACAAAAAGGAAAGAGGGAGCTAGACCAGGCCAGCCAAGACATGCTAATGTCCCTGATGACTTTGCCCTGGGTGGCATATGGTAGGCTCAGTGCGGTTAAAACAGCACTGCTTGGAGGGATTCAAATTTCCTTGAAGCAGACAAGCATATGATAGTTAGTTAACCCCTGCCGCCCAAAAAGCCTTTTTTCCCTCTCCAGCTAAACTCCCCTTAGATCTTGCCAAGATCATCGCTGAGGTTTGCTGTTGTAAGTGGATTAGAAGTGCATTATCCAGGCTTATTTTCCCCAGAACAATAGCCTAATAAGCTAGATAAAGGCTAATTGCAATATGCAAAGACGTTTTCCCCCTTACAACCATGTTATTGTTTCCCTTTTTTAATTCAGCCAAATTCATTGAATTACACATAATCACCCCATCATAAGCTTGTATAAGGCAAACATTATTTATTTTTTCTGCTCCTAATTTGAACAGAGCTGTGGTGTGGCAGGTGCAAGAGGAGGTCTGGAACAGGTCCTGTGGGTGGTGGTTTGTTTGAAGGAGATTATAACTGTCTTGGTGGCCCACCTACTCTCATGTAAGTTTGACAAGTCCCTTTCCAAGTCAAAATTTACAATTTACACAATATAAATGAAGCATACAAGAGTAAAATAAATCAGAAGAAATAAATAATTTTAATAGCTATACAGAAGTGGAAGTAGCAATAAATAATGATTGTAAGGTACTCAACCTTTGGTAGTATTTTTCAACAACATCGGGTGCATGGTGTCTTGAGATGGTCCTTTTGGTTCGTTTCTGCCACAATAAATGTAATAAATTAGTAGCAATATTTATAATACTTTCATTAGCATATAAACACAGATATATACTAAATATAATTATGGTTAATCATAATACTGTATAAAAGATTCCTTTATATTCACAGTCTAGTGAAACATTTATAATAAACAGTGGTTCCTCTTCTATGTTCTTGGGTAAACAAGTAAGAGATTTAAGGATCATAGTAATTCAATTTCAATAGGTTTACCAGAGGTCAAAGTGTTCCAAGGCAACCTTGTTTAAACCCATCTCCCCCCTTTTCCCTTTCCTTACTCAAACCTTGAATTCATTTCCCCTTTTTCGATCAAACACTCACATTATTGCACACACCACACCCTGACATTTTCATGCAATTCAATTGCCATTCTTGCCGAGAGGCTGGAGGACAGCGGATAAAAGAGGAAGAGCATTGGTTAAAAACAACTTATTTAAAAGCTACTACACACAAAAATTGTAATTCCACAGAGACGGGCAGTGTGACTGACACCTGTCAGTGGGATGATAAATGACTCCATTTTCTGCCTGTGCTGCCTTCTGCCACTGGCGGCAGTGGCCATTTATCATCATCCGCTGTCAGCCGTGGAAAGCAGCAGTGACAGTGCGAGTCAGCAAACATTTAGCACACACAGCCTCACTACACGGGGAAATTATTATTGT
The DNA here is from genome assembly GCA_031762495.1 of Anablepsoides rubrolineatus. NCBI lineage: Eukaryota > Metazoa > Chordata > Actinopteri > Cyprinodontiformes > Rivulidae > Anablepsoides > Anablepsoides rubrolineatus. The sequence continues at coordinate 1,459,258 of JARVGW010000336.1, forward strand.
CAGAATAATAATGGTTTAGCATAATTTATTACAGGTCCACCAAATAAGCAGGGGCTAGATGTTATTAGACAGATGGATGGGAAGGTTTGGCAGACATCCACTGAGGGTAAGGAAAGAAAAGGACCTTAACGTGAACGTGGAGAAGATGGAGGTGTCTGTGTCTGTGTGTGTCTGTGTTGTGGGGGGTGAAATAAACGGGGGTATGGTTGGGGGGTCCTCCAAACCAATCAGAAAGCTGGCAGTTCAATTACAAAGAAATAAAGGGACATTCATCATTCAATTAGGCACCTGTCAAGGCTCACAAAGGAAGAAAACTTCTAACCTGGTACTCCAGGGAGAAGATGCTCAGAAGAGTGGACTGCGAGTGACTGGAACAAATAAAAGAAGGACAAAGTTAATTACCAAAGTGCATTGCACAGAGACACAGGGAGAGAGGAGCTTCAAAGCTGGGACCAGCTGCCCTGTAATCTAAAAGAACATGAAAACAAGTGTGGCAAAGTTGTTCCAGATGAACACCTCTGACAAAGGATTCCTGCCATGATGATGTGGGGTAAAAAGAAGAGGGAGGTTTTGTGTGTGGTATGGGAGATGAAAAATTTATGGCCTGATTGTATTTTATTTCCCACCAGTCACTTATATCTAGGATTGGGGATCGTTTGAATTTGAACGATTCCTGATGATTCCCAATTTTGATTATTTTTAGAGTCAGGGTCAAAAAAGTCTCCATGGTTTAAATGAGGTACACTTATATCCATCCAAAGATTATTTTTCATCTTGTTTTGAGATGATATACTAAGCAAGAGCAGAATGTGTTTGATTTTTAATCTTGTTAGCCTGGAAATGTTTTCCTCATTTCAAGTCTTACCAAGCGCAATTGTCTTACTTCACTGGCAGATTATTTCACTTAATTTGACAATTTGAGTCTGAACACCAACTCAAATTGGTGTTCGGTGGCTCACCTGGGTTTTTTTCTTGGATGTTGTTGAGCAGCTTCTTCTTTCAGTTGGCGGCCTGGGTATCAAAACTAGGCATCAAAATTTAAAAGTACGAACGATTCCGGGAGAATTGAAACAGTCTCGGTTCCAATCAATACTCGATGCCCAAACCTACTTAGCATCCTTTTTGGTTTTTTGCCTCATCAATAAATGTGCTAGATGTTTAAGTTTTTTTTTTTTTGTTTGTTTTTATAAAACACAGATTCTGCTTTTATAAATTACACAAATAATCATAGCAACCTAAAGATATCTAATATTAAATTCATAAAAACAGTTTACATTATGTTGATTCAGAGTTCAGCCTCTTTGCAAAGTGGAGAATCACCTTAAAAGTTTGTTGCCGTAGCAGAGAATGTATAGAAAGAAAAAAAAACTGTCTTCACTGTCAGTGCTGGCATATGGGCCAGTCAGGAGCCCTCCCAAAGCAACTGATGGGCTTTGAAAATAAAAACTTTTAATGCATGAAGCTGTGGCTCCCAGGAGTCAGTCTATTCCATAGGTTGCCATTAGCTACATTTATCCCCAGCTCCAGTCAATGTCAAACACCTGGCAGAGAAGCAAACCCTGAAAAACAGGCATCTCCAACAGGGATTCAGAGTCCCTTCAATACCCCACCCCTCAACACCTGCAACATATTTTGAGTTGAAGATATATGAATGAAATATATATTCCCCTAATTGGTTATTGTGCACCTCCTCCTTGCATACCAACAAAAACAACTCTCTTGTTTCATCTAATGAACGTTTGTTTTTAACAAGTCAACCGAAGATGGTGTGTAAACACACTTGAGAAGCTAAAGTTGCCAATGTGCTTTTTTGCAATCAATGCACAAAATTGTCATAGGCCCTCTACATTAATCACTGTAAATCCTAAAATAATTATGTGATCTCAACCAATAATCCCCATAGTTTGACTGGCTATTTTTACAATGGAGTTAGAATAGTCATTTTTGTCTTGCACAAGCCTGTACAGTGAAAATGAACAGTTGGTTGATATTGGTGTAGTGGTCACCTCAGGGTGGAATAAACAGTTCCACCTGTCTTTGACCTTGGTTTCAGAAGGCCGCCTCCTGAACCGAACAAAAAAATTATCACAATTAATTGTGACATTTAGCCAATAACTATTAATATGATGATTAATAGATGACAACTGCATGAAGCCGACATGGCCTTAGTCCATATTTTCTGGCTTTTTTCGTACTCTAATTTATGTCAATGTTTTAGGTGTGTAAACATAGGGTTAGTGTTAGCATTAGTTGATCTACACAACCTTCCACCATTGGGCTCACATGCCGCCTGAAATGATGGCATGTTGCACACAAATATTCATCATCATGGCATGGCATTAATTGCAGTAATTTTAAAGTGGCAAATACTAATTTTTAACAATTTTTCTGACAATTAATTGCACATATGATATTGCCCTATTTTACAATAGAAGATGATTTACCTCTAAATCCATTTTCCATTTTCTTAATGACAAAGATTTTAATTATGAGATTATATATACAATTTTTAGACTATTTAAATGATTTTGCGCATATTTATTAGTAAAAAAAAGAGAGAGATTTACAAAAATGTTAAACTTTAAAAGGTAAGAGAAACACATCCTGCAAGTTCAGCATTAATTTAAAATGAAGCTTAGGGCTCAAGAGGCCACTGCCATTTAGTAGGTTATTAAATAGTCAACTGTCAACATGTGGCCAGAAAATGAAGAAAAAAATAAATTCTTCCACTCTTTAACCTTGCACCTGAGCATTTCAACAACATTACTGCCTTATTGTTGGCATGGGGCCGTCATGATTCCCCTGTCAGAACGAACATCTGTTAGGTTTTAAATGGATTACTCTTTTTAATGAGCATGATTACTGCTTAATTGCTAAATCTATAGCTTGTTAACTTTAAAAGGGACATTAACTGCTCTTAATATCCATGAAAACATATCTATTCCAAAAACACCACGAACTTTGGGGACTTTTGTTTTCCCTTTTTACGTCAATCAGATTCTGCTGACATTAAAGTTGGGAGGGGAAAAAAGCCCCCTGGAAGTTCAAAGAGCCAAAAGTTGAGCAGCAATTAATCACAGACCAGTGATACTACTTTGTTATGTCTACGGTGGCAAAGAAAACTGCTCATTCCAAACAAACACACATAAATCTATATCATAAAGCACATGACTCATCTGCTAAAACTACAATTATGTTTTTCGAAAAAAATTCTTTATTAGAAGCTGAGTTCATTTATGTATAACTGTATGTTTGTTCTAATGTAAATATGCATGTCTACATATGTGCATATACACTCATATACCTTTCCAAACAAAGCAATGTAAATTTACATTTAAAAAAAGAAGTCCCAAACACAAATAGGCAATGAGAAATTTAAATTTAAATGAGACCTATTGAAATAGATAATGAATTAAATATTATTATTTATCTGCATTTTATACTCATAATGTACACAGCTTTAAGACCTATTTCCTCCATTTACAGAGTTATTTCAAGCTTTACAATATTGTATTTCCAACTTGTGGTTTCATGGAAGCGTTTACACACTCTATGCTAATAACCTTCACCCATACTTATCCTTATACTACGAATGTGGGCTGCCTGACAAATGAGAATATTACATGGTTATTGTAATTGACTCCTGCACCATTTTTAATGACACGAGCAGAAGTTAACAAATAAACCTGTGGGAATGTATTTTTAAGATCTGATTTATCTCTATCAGAATCAGATGTCTGCAAATAAAAAGTAAAACTGGAAACTGAAGTTTATGTAAAAAACATAAACAGACAATGGTGCTCCATAAGTCTATATAATTATTTTATCATAACTGTTTAAAATAATTGTCAGAATAGGTGCATTCCCTGTTCCCTAAAGCAAATACAAATGATGAGAAGCCTTGAGGCCAACATATGTTACTAATAATTGGAAGTTACAACCTTTCTTTTAGATGAACATACTTCAATGTGAATGTTTGAGTTTATAAATTAAAACATTTAAGTTTGACTTCCATATAAAATAAATAAAAAAAGGTTAAATTTAAGTCTATCATCCTTGTGTTGACCTTCAAGTTATGGAAAAAAAAATTAAAATCTTTCCCTTTGGATATAATTTGAAACATTGGAAAACAGAAGGTAGGAAGACAGAAGAGCAGTTAGGGAATCATTCACTCTCAACCTAATTACCCATCCTTACAGCATAAGACAGTGCATTAATATGTACTGGCACCCAAAATAGTGAAGAAGCAGATTAAATTAAAAACAATTAGGGACTTTCACTTTGTCACTGAGCTGGTACGGCTGTCTGGTCAGTGCTTTAGGCTCTATTAAGCTAAGATATTCACTGGTGATTCTGAAAAATTCAAGTTGTGCGCTGAATTGCTAAATTTTGTGTGAATTCAGAGCGTATCAGTATCTTAAATAAGAAAGGGGGGGGGGCTGAAAATACCATCAAGCTAATTAATAAGAAATGAGGGAAATTCAAGCTATCAATTATATTCAGAATCTTCCTATTTACAAATAATTAATTATAAACAATAGCTGTAATTTGGGTAATGAAAGCCACCTGGCTAATGGCACTGGTATCATATGCCGTGACAGTACTTAGCATTTGGTGGATCTGCATGCAGAGAGTGTTGCATGGTGCGACTCTTCAGGGCATAAAGCTGTCTAATTGAGGCGCAGCACATATTTTTATTAACGGCAATAAAATAATTTTCAGGAGGCAATGGCATGTATGAATGAATTGCTTACAAAGTGTAAGAAAAATGTAGCCATTTCAAATCTACTTATTTCCGTATAACAAAAAAAAGCAACAGTGTTTTTTGCAGCATAATAAGATGTATTTGACATCAAAGGGTCTAATTTAAACAAGAAGAGTGACGCTATAGAGAGCATTTACTTTGCTACAGATCAATATTTTATAAAGTGAAAATTAGCAAACTGTGCGTTTAAAAAGTTGATATGCAAATGCTGCTAATTACACATGCTGACAAGCAAAATGCTAACATCTGTTTTTGAGCTAAGCTCACCATCAGCAGAAGCAAAAAAAAAACCTTTTATGTGTTAATGTATAAATGTGATGTATTTTGACAAAAAACAAACACAAATCTCAGTGTGTCACAATGCAACAAACAAATACTTACACAATAATAGCGCATGTTTACTCTTTAAATTTGTTTTCATTTTTGTTCTGAAAAAACATCTGCAAAACCCTATGTAGGAGAGTCAACTGTGATACACTCTGATGGAACATATTGTTTTTAGGGAAAGCTTTACCATTTTTTAATAAGTTAAGCTACACTAAGCAAAAACAAAACTAAAACTACAGTCTACTTTTTATCTTCTATCTTCCTTTCCTACAATTTTTCTAATGTTAGAAAAATGTGATCTTAATGCAGCTATGTTCACTTTATTACAAGCTTTAAAATTTCTGTCTGCTTACATGCCTAAGATGTCAAAAAAAGCTATACAAATGTGGTAAAAGAGGTGAGAAAGTCCCTACAATCACCACCCTAATTGTAATCCCAAATGAAAGCTACAGATCTTCACTACTCCGTCGGGGCAAAATATGTTAGAAATATTATGTTACCATTGTTATAATATAATTACAGCCATTGTCGCTCCTGCAAATTCTACGAAAAACGTAAATAGGATTTATATTATATGTCATATAGCAGGCATCCACTGACCAACTGCCTACACTTTCAAGCATGACTTAGAAACTTGCACCATTCCTGTTTACTGTTATTTATTTATTTGGTAATATAATCCTGTGTTAAAAACACACACACAAACACTCAAAAAAGGCATCTACCAAAAAATCTCTTCTGTACATCTCTTTGGAAAAAATATTGTTACAAGTAGTTTAGAACACTCATTTTACAGTTAAGTACTAGAAACTTTGTATATGCTGACTTTACCAATGGCTTACATTTCCTATTCCATCAAGAAATCCATTTGTTACATATTTTAACTTTCAAGATAGCATCCCATATCAGCTCTTTGACAACAAGCTGCTTATTCAAGTGTTTTAGCCCAATGAGCCAAAAAGGCTTTACAATCTATAGTGTGTGTTTGGACAACACCCCTACGATATGAGAAGGAAGTAGCCATTCCTAAGCTTCCTAATCAAGTAATTGATTGCATCTATTATTCATGACCTCCTTAGCCTGACATGAAGTTGTAAACTCAGCACAGCTTGTCCTTTTTCTACATCTCTCCTCTTTGCTTACACTTCATTCATTCCTTCACCCTTCTAATGCTCGTCTAACTCCATAAAGCTGGGGAAATTAGTTTGCCAGCTTCTCGGTCTTCAAGGGTTGTACCCCTAAGCCCCAACTGCCAGTTTGTGTTTTGTTCAATAGGAGCAGCCAAAAGTGTGAGGCCGTGGATTAAAAGCTGTTGAGGCTGGCCCCGCAGGCTCTGCACTTGATCAGTCTCTGGGTAATGTCATTGCCACTTCAAGCCTACAAAATTGTTGTGGAATTGTACTCTCACGAGCGTTACAGAGGAGAACCTCTCTTTATTATTTAGTGACAATGCAGGAACAATTTAGTTAAAAAAAACAGCTAACATTTTCATATGGCAATGTTTTTCAGTGGTAAGCTTAAGATCCTAGTCAGTATATATAAAAGGTAAGCATTTTGCAAAAGTGCCAAAATTGAGAACAAGTAATTTTCATCTAATGTAAAGACAAACTGACAAAAAAATGTGATAATAGAAAAAAAATTGTAGAAGAGAAAAAAAACCTGTTAAATTCCCCTGTTCAGCTCCAAAAACAGGCAAAACAGAACAACTAGCAGTTTTACGGCTGTGTGCTTTTTAAGAAACCCTGAAGTTTAACCAGCTTGTAAACAAAGATAAACACTACAGCCACTATAAATAATCAATGAGAAAGTCACTAAGCTATTACCATCAAAGACAGTGTCTGTAGCCAAGACATCAACATATAAATGGCACATGCCAAAACAACCCTATCCTGCACTTTCCTTCCAAAGATCATGCCAGATAAATCCCGAATCACAGAGAAATTAACAAATGCTTGACATTTGCTCAACATCCATTATTCTGACACTTCTTCAGAATTTCAAAAGGCTGAACGCATGCTTAATCAACATTCATATTCCCAGAGCGAGCTCCAACACCATATTGCAGCCCGCCTCACTGCTGATGAAAACGGCACATTAGGGCCCGATTTAAAAAAAAAAACGTTTCGGGGACTCCTCACCAGGGAGCTGTGTGTGTGTGTGTGTGTGAATAAAAGAGGGAAAGGCAGTGGTTGTGTTTATTGGGGAGGGATGCGTCACACTTCACTGTTTAAGTGTTTGCCAAATCAAAATGATCTGCCTTTTTTTTTCCTACTCACCCTCCTACTTTAGTGCCAGTGAAAGCAATATAAGGAGGGCTGAATGGCAGCCTAAAAGAGTGTGGTGGGGGTGGAGGGTGCAATCATTACATTCAAATTCATTCATAATATGGCACAGAAGGACACAGAGGACTCCGACTTTCTCTCCAGCTTCATTGTACCCTCCTTGCACCGACTCTCTCTGGGGACAAATGGTAGAAGGACTGGGGTCCCCTCTAGACCCAAGGGAAGTCACGCAAGGCCTCAGAAAGCGGCCTATCATTTCCAATTCTAATGTGTGGCAAGAGAAGGACCTGATGGGACTGATGTCACAGCCTTCCACGCACAGGCCTGTGATGAACCCTCCCCACCAACACACCCAGACTGCTGCCCACCCAAAGTCCAGATCCTAGACAGGACACCAGGACAGGCTAAAAGGAGGGCAAGGAGGATGGAACAAGAATGGGGGTTGATATTTGCATGCCCCTCCATTGTGCGTGGGGGTAAAAAGTGACAGCACCGTGTCCAATTCTTTTCCCCCCAGAGCAGCAAGAGAGGCCAGGCTGACAGATGACTCCCAACATCTGTGTTATGCAGCCGTTACAGATGAGGGACTCCACATCGCAATCGCTCTCTTTCTGTCTGTCCATGGGACACTCCCTCTCTCCTCCCACCAACCCTTTTCATAGCATGACCCAAAGACTGACAGACCGTCCATGAAAATTACCCTGAAATGGTCTATAACAATCATCTTGTTCAAAGTTTAAATTTTCTTCACTTTGAGTCCCCAATCAAAACCAATGACTGTGAAATGATTTTGAACTCAATATGGCACTCAGAGAGCTGAGCATAATAGCTAATGCTATTCATCTATAAATACTTTAATTAAAATTAATCAATGTAACTCATATTTACATGCTATATTACAAAGACACGTCCAACTCAACGTCGTGAAAGTAAATTAGGAGATAGAATAAACTTATTCTTAGTATAAAGTAACGCCAGACAAACCACACATGTAAGACATATTTGTGCCTTAAATACAGTGTGCTTTCAAAAAAGTATTAGGAAAAAACCTGTGTGTAATATAAATTTACAGTTTGTTAAACTAGCAATAATAGTTCTTAAATGATAGTGCATACATCTTTGTCAAAGTATGGATCTCGAGTTGTCTCATTTGTAAATCACTGAACAAAATCCAAAACGATTTAACACCTAAATATCTGTTTGTTGTATCTCCCCAGCTATAGTAAACAAATCATTCTTTTGCCCATCATTTTATTGCAGGCTTGTCCACAACAAACTGCCAACTCCCCCTTCAACCCCTCCCTGGCCAATATTTACGCAGTGGCAGGGCTCCCGTACGGTCCGAGGGGACAAGTGGGGGTGGGGGGGAGGGGGGGTGGCTGACTGCTGCTGCCGAGCGCATGCTAAGAGATGATGGATGGCCTAGTCGATATGTTATGTCTTAAGAGCCTGATTTCCTGCCAGTCCAATCACTAACCCTCCAGAGCCCAGCTCAGCTGATTGGACAACCAGAATAATTTTGCAGGCTGTGAAAACACTGCTGCCGTGCCTGTCTGTCAGGCCCGGTGACGAGACTCAGGTTTTTTAAAGAGCAGGGGCCTGCCCAAGATAGTTTATGGTGAGCGAAATAATAACAATAACCAGCAAGACTAAACAAAAGAGCAAGCATCTCTGGGAGAAAGAGTTCATGTAGAAAATTGGAATGAAAACTGCCCAATGTTTATTTTTAATTATTATACCCACCAGCATCTTTAAAAAAAATAAAT